>JAFBJR010000235.1:0-57279 GCA_016785285.1 Brachirus orientalis | reverse complement strand
TAAATCCATTACACACGACACAAACCCTCCCCATGTGTCTCTCACTCCCTCATATAAACACGTGGCTCATGTCTGTTTCAAAGGCACAGAAGTCCATGTGCTGGAAGGAGAGACACGGGGTGGAGGGTGGGGTGAATTGAGGAGTGTGTCTCCAGAGAAGAGAGTGTGTCCAGTCCAGCCCTGAACTCCTTCATGTGGGTTTGATCTCCAAACAGATCCAAACAGCCTTGCGCCGCCGCCCCTTTACTGTGTAAGCCACTCTCTCTCTGTGCGTTCGGTCCCTCGTCTCCTCTTCGCCGTCTCCTCGCCTCGGAGTCGAGGCTATGCCGCTGAAACACGCCGAGGAGGGCTTTCCTCCGTCTGTCCGAGCGTCAATGGAAACGTGGTGCGGTGAGACGGGAGAGGACGGATCGCACCAGAGCCGGGGAGCACAGGAGCGCACGGCGGAGGAGGAAGAGGGAGATTAGCGCGGAGGAACAAAGCGGCAGAGAGACAAAAACAAACTACAGACATGAGTTTACCCACTAACTGTATGTATCCGGCCAACTCGGCCCAGGATCGCTACTTCAAAGCGCGGAACGGGAATATCTGCGGGAATATCTGCGGCTCTCCGTGCGCCGTCAACCGACCCATCGACATCGTGCAGAAGCGCAGGCGGTAGGCCAGATGTGGTTTCAGTCCAGATGTTGCACAACTGTAACACACTGCTGTCTGTTTTCCTTTACAGCACAGTTTCACAAGTTGTCATCTGATGCCAAACTTGCTATAATAAGCTATAAAAGTTTGCTGCAGTATTAATCACAGTTTGTGTATATAATAGTGCTGGGCTTCTACAGTACATCTTCATGTGATGTTGATTTTTGCTGAACAGACAGTACAGTACGTAATCATATTTATTACTGTGTTGGTTTAATCTCTCAATGTGTGTGACCTTTGCTGCAGTCCTGGGTTCGCTGAAGCACCAGAAGCTGAAATAATTTCCCTCCTTAATTCAAGTGATTCTCTTGACTTTTTTTCCCCTGTGTTGTTCACAGTACGATCAGAAAAAACTTAAAGTCACTTTTCTTTGACACAGTCAGGTGTAATCAGAAGATCTGAGTCTGTAATCGGACAAAACCTCAACTCTTTACTCCATCAGAACTAAATCATTTTTAATCCGGGATGTTTATGTGCAGTGAAATAAATCTGACAGACAGCGGAGCTCACTTAATAATGACTCAGTTTGGTTTTTGAAGTGTTTTATTTTATTGAGTGGTGACTCAGACACACTGATGTGTTCCAAGAGGAAGACATGAATCAGTGTCCAAATCTTTACTGAGTTTGTATATTTTCACGTTATTACTTTTCAATCACTCTTTTTTTGCTCCTGGGATTCCACACAACCTAAACTCACTCCTCCAGTTTTTCAATGCATATTGTAAACAGTTTTTTTCTCTGTGGATTTCAGCCAGTTCTTTGTATCGAGAACAATTGCTAATGTTTTTTTTTCTCTTGAGCTCTTTGTGTTATGGGTAACCCTCAGTGCCAAAGGAGAATGGTAGCCTACATGGGGACTACACAGTATATCACTGTTGCCCTTTTTTTTTCGTTTAAAAGACATGATGTAAGATGACAGTCTGGAATTAATTTAACACAAAACTCAGGTTTAAGATGTTCATTTTCAGCTGATGAGTATACATGAAAGTGGCTATTCCATCAAGAGTCACGTAGAGTTGAAAATGACAAATTTTGCAGTTGGCCTTTGCCGGCGTCAGCATGTTTGGATTTGGGGGTGGGGGTGGGGGGATCAAAGTGTCTCTATAATGTCAAACCACTAATAAAATTCTTCAAAGAGAGATTGTTAATGAACAGCGAGTCAGTTGTATTTGTAGGACTGATAGATTAACCACATGTGTGTAATAACACGGGCAAAAAAGCGTCAGAGAAAAGGGGCGTCTACACTGTAATCGTTGTACTCCCTTTAATCTCCCGCCCATTTGGTGAAAACGTTGGTGTAGAAACTGCGTAGAAGGCTTTTTTTGATGAAGCAGGAATTGTCACATCATCCAAAAATATAGTAGCCTCTGCTCGTCTTGTCATTAGGGTTGGGCAATGACTATAAATTTGGGGGAAATATCTTAATATTGTGTTTTTGGTCTGCCAGATCAAGCAATCAATTGTTCAGCCTTAAAGCTGAGTTCCAATGAAGAGTAGTGACAGTCATTGTGAAATGTCATGTGTACATGCAGGCTTGTGAAGTGACACGTTTCATGTGTTGCAGTTCATTGTAAATAAAATGTAGATTTTTAAATTGTACTTTCCCTCTGGGATTTGATTATTGGGGGTAAATGATATATGTACTTTGTCAGCAAGTTAGTATTTTTAATGTAGGTTTGTTGGTCTTCTGAGCTATTTGCTCTTTTCATTTACTGCTTAAAAAAATAATAAAAGTATAATGATAATAAAAGTATATTGATGTTTCTTCTAGGGGTGTCACCATCAGCTTCTTGGCCCCTGATCAGTATTTAGTATTCGCAGATAACCAGTCCCGATCTGATACTTGTGTTCATTTAGATAATTATTTGCTATTTGTATTTGCTTTTTGAAAAATCGAAATAAATAATAATTTGAACTGAAGTTTAGAAAGAAAAAGAACAGACTCGTGCTGTTAGAGTAAAGCAGCGCTGCATTTGTAGTCAAAATGTCACTTTTCTACATGATTGTAAAACAGGTGGTTTGATACCGGAATCATTCATGTTTATATTCTGTACAAACATGGATGAGACCTACAGTGATGTTCACTTGCTACGGTCCCCACTAAAGCGTGTATATGTTTGTCTGTGTGTGTGTGCACACACTGCAGTAAACCAGGGAAAGGAGCTGATCAAAATAAGGCATCATATTAAAATTGGGCCAATTTACTCAAACACATGTAAATGCCAAGATGAGTCTGACCCAAATAAAGCCCTGCTACAGTCTTGATCTGCACTATTTGAAGGACCTTCTCACCAAAGAAGCTGACTGCTGGTTTATGTGTACAGCTCCGTAGCTGGAGATTAAGATTAGGGAGAGTGCGATTTCCAGTCTGTGAGAAAATGCCCAGATCCACTCAGACCCGATACTTGAGATCAGGACATCCATTGTTTATTTACCTGAACTAATGGACTAAAAAAAGGACTGATGTTCTCTGAACATTTGCCACTTTGAAGGAAACCTCCATCATATCAGTTCAGGATGGATATTTAAAAGAAGTCAAGCATCTGAGACACTTTCAGTCGTTTTTACACAGGTATGTTGGGACTTGTTTGTGTTTTCTCACAGCCCGTCTCTTCCGTAAGTACAGGAATCGCACCTGAACTTTGGTGGTGTCACAGCAGGCTGACTTACCCTCTGGGCCTCAGCCCATGTCAGCACACTGTAACATGACGCACAGCTCACTTCCATGGGATCAAAGGTGCCTGCAGGCTGCCAGCATGTTGCAACGTACTGTAAATGAAGAGTCACGTAAGCGGTGAATGCGAGTGCTGTCGTTTTGACACCGTAGCTGGTCGGACTTAACTCACCTGTCCTGTCAGTGCTGATGGATTTCCACCATCACAGAGTTCATCTGTTTAATTAACTTGCATCACTCAGGTGCAGCATGTGTATCTCTGGGATTTGGTTTGGTTAAGGTGGTTGTGCAATATCATTGATTCAGTGCAGGGACCAGTGTGAAGAACAGTGCATCATCTGTCATATAAATGTGAGTGCAACACACTGAGCTGTGTTTTCTGATGCAAGAGGCAGACGAATGGCGTAGGCTTAAAGTAAAGATGGGATTTGTGGCACAACGTCACTTGTTTCTGTGTATAAGGAGATGGGAAATAGTCTGGAGACTTCTGAACATCAACAACATGGTAAAGCTATTCTTCAACCTTCTCGAATGTATGACGGCAAGTCTTGTTTTTATTTGTCCTTTGGTTGAAAGAAAACCTAACTTGTAGGACAGCTGTAGACGTAAATTCCCAAATGTACATTACATCTTTAATTACTTATACTTACATAGCAATGTTTATTTGCATGGTCTCCAACATCTGCTGGTTCTTCTTTGACAAATGTGCAGACTGGGCTTTTCTTTGTCATAACAGATACTCAAGTGAATATCAGTATCTATTAGGTTGTTGGTCATGCAAGGTAAAAGATTTGAAACTAAAGCATTCAATGTTTTTATGAAGAATAGAATTTTTAGTTGCACCCAGAAAATTGATAAATAAATATTTCAGTGCTGATTACAGTCTTTTAAGACGTTGGTGCAGTTTCAGTTTGAATTATAAAATGTGGGAAAAAAAGCAAAACAAAAACATTGTTCATCCTTTCATCAGTTGAGGGTGATTGCCTGATTCTTACTTTGATGTAGGAACCAAAGTACTTGTACATTCAACTTAAATAACAGCTGATTGTATACATACAGTATGGGGGGGGGGGGGTGTTCCTGTCTCTGTTGACAGTCTCTGGCGTCCCACATGAACGTCTTCTTTGATCTTCTTTTCCCATCCACTGGCTGTGTGTCAGTGACTTTCACCCTTTGTGTGCATGCTGTCTCTTGTTCGAGGTCATTACTATTGCATGTAATGTTAAAGGTCACACTAGTTTTCCCTCTCCTGTTTACACCCATGCAGAGTGCTTTTTTTAATGCCTGTGATTATACAGTATGCCATATCCAGCTGTTCCAATCCACCATGTCAACATCACTGAATAATTCCCAACAGAATCATTTAACAGAAATCTGGTCTTTAATAACAAAAATATTTAACCCCTGGGGAGGGCAAAACTATTGATGTGTCAGTAGCTGCTCCCTGGACTTGATCCCAAATCACTGACTAATCCCAGTCAACGCCTCAACCCACCAAACCACAGGAAACCTCTGCTCCTTCTCTCTGGAGTCACTTTTGCTCTGCTCCTACAGCAAACATGTCTCAACACAAGTCCCACTGCGTCCACAAGATCAGCCAGCTGGTTTCCGGCTCATATCTTTTTAGCGTGTTTTATAGCGTCCTTTGCATGCTCTAGTCTCTGATTTGGTGGAAAAATCTGAAGAACTGTGTTGAGAGTAATTGCACGCCTGCGTGCTGTTCAATCAGCATTTCAGTGACTGCCATGAAACCACAACTGACGTCAGCAGACAAGCATGACCGTGACTGTGTGTGCTTTTGTTGGAATAGTGGACTGAATGTTATCTTGACGTCTTTGGGACTCCCAAAATGATGATCAGCTCTGGGACAGATGGAGCCTCCACAAAGAAGCTGTGTTCTAGCATTTTTTTGCAGCTTTAGACAAAAGTACATTCAGTGGACTAAACCAAATGAATGAAAAAGGCAATGCAAATAAATGCAGCCCCCTCAGGAAAAGCTTGGTCACCTACATAAAGTTCACACAGCAGGGTGCAAGGTTGGGAAATTGTTGTGTGGGAAATTCTGTATATGTAACTACAAATTCTTTTATTCTGGCCTTGCCTACGAGAAAGAATGTTACCATCAAAATATTTGAAGAGTTATTTACTCAGTTTTTAAAGGTTGAGGTTTCTCTTAAAAAGATAGCGAACTGTTATTCCTCTTTATGTTCTAAAATTGGGAGTCTATAAATAAAGCCCAAATAAAAAATTTAAAAAAATGTTTTTTTATATACAAACACACCCAAGGATAATATTTTTTCTGCCAGTAAATCCTTCCAAAGTCTGCACATTGGACCTCTATTGTCCAATACCCCTGATATTACCTGGTGTCATCTTTGTTTAAAAATCACGTACATGTGTAAGCGATGCATGTGAAATATAGGAATAGACTGATTCAGCTCTTTCTCTTGCACTACAAATTCTTATATCTCAACTCAAGCGAAAAACAAAGTGATTGCAACACTTTTTCCAGATGTGTAATTTTTAGCAGACCTCACTGCATGAAACCCCTCATCATTTTGACAACAGGGATTCCTGTGTCGCCCAACTTAAACCAGCTAGCTTGACTAAACCACAGTAACTTGCTGGCAACACAAACGCTGAATGGTACAACATGACACTGCGAAAGGAAAAGGTGTATTTGACGCGGGACAGTCTAATTGTGGCTGAGATTACCAATTTGTTTGGTAAGGTCACGATCAGGGCCAACCACCATTCAAGTGTTTTGTGTCACTGCATACAGAAATGTACTGTGCTGTACATACAAAACAGATTTTTGCTTAATTACAATGTTTCATCCAGTTCTTTGTTACTCTATTCAGTAATAATCAAATAACTTTTTAACGATAAGCAGAATTTCAAGGCTTTCTATGAATCAACAGACTCGAAGAAAACACTCTTCATGTGTTGTTTCCGTCTTGTCCTGTCCTACTGATCAGTGATCTGATTGGCTGCTCCTCAGTCGCCCTCTCCTAATTAAAGGAGGAAGTGGCACACTCGTGCCTCACCTCTGGATTTAATCACTGAAAGGCACCAATTAGTGCCATATGAACATGATTAGAGCAACGCACAGCATGGCCTGTTGCTGTGCAAAGACAGGAGTGTTTGTGTGAATGCGTGTGTGCGTGTGCACGCTCGCGCACGTGTCCTAAACCAGCCTGTCCAGTTGTGCATTAGTGTGATGTAAGGTGGTTCGATTTTCAGGTCGATGTTAGAGCCAAATCTAGATCTCTACTGCTGGGGCCGTAATCATACACTGAGCGTGTGTGTTTGGTTCTGGTGGTTCTGGCCCAGTGTGTTATCTCCTCTAACCAGTTTCTAATGATGTTAATGCTCATCGGCCACTGTATGGATTTCTCCCCGGCTGGACGGGCAGAGCACTGCACATAGACTCCACGATCAATACCCTTCCAGAGTGTGAATCAGCCTTTGAGGCACTGACCCCGGGCTCCAAAAATTAACTTCAGCGCTGCCGCCAACATGGAAATTTTTATTTTAAGTTTTCTATCGAAATGTTTAGAACATTCATACAAACATATTTAAAGAATATGGCGTTCAAAGCGTACAGCACAGATTGTAGTCCCTAAGGAGAACACTAAGTGATCCACTTCACAGATCAAGCAGAAGCCCCTCTCAACCACCTGTACATTTAAAGGTCCAGTCTGAAATTACAGTCACTGGTTTGTTCATTGCATCGGTAGGCCATTCTTAAACTGCAGCAACACAATTCAAACACCCAAGACAATGAGCAGTTTAACTCCCAAGATAAGGGATGGGTCATTTTCTAACAAGCGACTGTCTTGTGATAGGATCGCACCATGCATGGCAGCAACACATGAGCCGTTTTCATTACTGCGTTAAGACTGACTATTGTCAGAACTCATGGCACAGATGACGTCCATCTTTTTATACTCTGCCTTCATTTTGGTCTCAAATACACACCCATGTAATGTACCATGATATTTTGCACTGTTGTGAGGTTTCAAGTGTCTCCACAATCAGAGTCGCTCATATGGTAAAAACACCTGCCCTGTTATAGCCGATAAAACGTTTTTTTTTTCATATATTTCAATCCAAAAGCAAAGTGACATGTTTTTGTTTTTTTTATTTTTCAAAATAAGAGCCCCCTAAATGCTTATAGTATTATAACATCAAGGTAACAACATGGGCTCAAAATTGAAAATTATAGATGTAGGTATTATAGATAATATGACTTATTAATAATATGACTTAAAAAGAAATTTTGACCATAAAATAAAAATTTCAATTACTTTTCCTATAATCTCCAGTATGTACCAGTGTATATGTACACATCCCAGACAGATTCACTCAGATAGTTGATGTCGAGGCCTGTAACTTTTGTCCCTCGCTTTCTTTCTTCTCGACTTGCAGCAATTTAAACAGAGTTGTGCTGCTTTCAAAGGCGACCGTCTTTCCTCTGCCTGTAGGTCAGAGGTTACACAGAGAACAATAATAAACACACTAGCTGACTTGACTCTGTGCAACCTTCTCTCCCCTTGGCTATATTTAGAGGGACATGAGCTGCTCTGAGATCAGATGTTGATGTTGGATGCAGAGTCTGCTCTTTGGACGGGGATCCACAGTGGCTGGTCAGGTAAAAGGAAACAGCAACTGTGTCCTCGTGGAGACACGGTTTTCTCTTCAAGTGCTGTGTGTGTTTCCCAAACGTTTTTTTTTAACGGGGATTCACTTTTTATAAGTGACAATTCAGCATATAAAAATGTGAGAGAGAGCAAATTTGTTACTATTTTACAGCTATTTCTCTAACAAACAATATCATTATTGAATAGATAAACCACTCATTTGCATGAGATACTGTATGTCTGACAGTTTCATTTTACACATACACATGACTCTTTAATGAAAGGCTGGAAAACCTCCTGTGACAAATCTGTGGTTCCCGACCCAGTCTTTGGAAAGACTGCTGTATGTAAGTGAGGAAATAGTGATAAGGAAATAATATAAACAGTTTAAAAATTTCGAACTGTAGTAGCTTAAAATTAAATTATAAGCCTGCAACAATATGATGCAGTGTCGAACTGTACATTTATCTCAAATATCTCATTTATCTTCATCTGTTGTATTATAATCTGTATAACACTATGACTTGGAGGGTTTTGTTATCCAGAGCACTGTCACTGGAAGAGGGTTGCAGGTTCAAACCTGCCAAGTGACACTGGGCCTTTGTCTGTGGAGTTTGCATGTTCTCATCGTGTGTGTTTGTTTCCACCCACAGTCCAAAGACGTGCAGGTTAGTTTGATAGGAGATGGGAGTAAGTGCATTGATCATTGGTGTGAATGTGAATGAAATGCTTGACGTTTGTCAGCCCACTTGTAGTCTGGCACCCTACCACCTCATGCCCACTGTCAGCTGTGATTATAGACCACATATTAAAACAGGCTTCCATTTTGGCAGGTGAAGAAGTTTTCAGGGCCACATGGTTGGTGTAATGGTTAGGGCTGTTGCCTATGCAGCAAACAGACCTGGGTTTGGTTGTTCTCCTTGTGTATGTCTCTGGGTTCTCCTCTCAACTTCCTCCCTCAGTGCAAAAACATTCAGAAGTTAATTGGAAAACTCTAAATTGACTGTACGTGTGTGTGTGTGTGTGTGTGAATACTTGTTTGTCTCAGTGTTGGCCCTGCAATAGACTGGCGACCCGTCCAGAGTGTACCCCACCTTTTGCCCCATGTGAGCCAGGAATGGCACCAGCAGCCTCACAACCCTAAAGCGGTTTACAATGAGTGAATTAAAACATTTTCCTGATCTTATAGGTGACGTCACCAAAGGTTGTCACTTAGTTGTGATGGAGATATGATACTGAGAAATTCTATCAAAGCAAAACTCTATCTTGCATTTAGTTTTCGGATAAGTGGACTATTACAAAAATGTATTATGAATAATTTTGTTAATTTTTGAGGAGAACAAGGCCTTCACATTGGAAGAATGTTCTGTTCTTTGGGGTTGTTTATTCTTTTCCCCTCAGAAATAATCATAATATCTAATATTTAATTTTTACAAGCTTTTTTGCCATACAAAAGCTGTTGGATCTTGGCCAGTTTATTGTGAGAATGTTGTGGATGAATTCCACAGTGTGTACAAGGGTTATAACTGTCTGTCTGGGTTTTTTTGTTTCAACAGAAAGCACTTTTTTCTCTCGCAATTGCACGCATACATTTCCTACGTGTTCCTCTCCCATCCTGCTGCCGAACCTTTCCTCATCATGTGTTGTCAGGAAGACATTAGTGCACTCATGCCGACACTCAGACAGTTCATTGACATTGTGCATTCCCCAAACTTATTCTACCCTTAAACCTAGAACAACCAAGTCTTAATCCTCCAGCAGGTCTTTGAGGGAGTGAAGAAGACAGGCCAAATCGTCCAAAATGTGTCCACTCGACCATAGAAAGATGTGTATGCACGACCACATACGCACACAAACAATGCACAAACCACACACAGTCACTGTGAAAGGTGAACGCTTTGCATGGTGACACAGGGAGAGGAAGGGGGTTGTTTTTCTGGAGCTTTCAGATCAAATGTACAATGGACTTGAGGTGCAAAGCAAACAAACCCTCTTTACTCCCTGAATTCTCTCACTGACACACACAAACACACACACCATGACATTGCCTCTCTAACAGTCTCTGTCCCTCTGCGGCTGCATTATGCTGTTTTTGTTCTCGTTTCAGAGAAATAATTTGTATATTTATGCTCTTCACTCTTGCTTTTTATCAGTGGTTTACACACACACACACACACACACACTAGCCTCTTCTCCTCATCACTTCTCGCCTCCTTCCTGGTGTGATGTTTGAGGCCCCTCGGCCGATTCCCACGCTACGAGGAGAAAAGCAGGAGGGGGCATGTGTGTGTATGTGTGTGTGTTGACTTTTAACCCAGGGCCTTGTGTCATCACCAATCCTGAAAACATCTGGCCTTGATAGTTGTGCTCTGTGTCACTCTCAGTCTCACATACGTAACAAAAAGTTCCTTCAATCCCTCGGCCCTGTTTCCTTGCACAAAACACTCCCCACGTATGCACGAAGAGCAGCAGGCAGTGCGCAGTCTGTAGCACTGCGCTCATTTAAGCTGAAAAAGTTTAATGTGATGAGAAGTATTTTAATAAACCATAATTTAAAAAAAAATACACTAGCATCCAAATGATTAACAATCACATTAGCAGTGGTTTTGTTTTATCTCACTAACATTTCAAAACCAGGTTAGATTTTTTGTTCATTTTAAGATAAAGAAACACAGTGATTCCTAAAGACCTAAACAACTAATACATTATTTTGTCATGAATTTTCTTGATAACTGACTAAATGAGTAATTTAGTCTCCTAAGCAACCTGAAATTTCTTTCACTGCAATTTCACCAATATTATGCCTAAATTGACTATTTACACATTGGCATTAAAACTTAAAGATCACAATTAGATTCTAATCACAATGTGAAATTCATCCCGCTGGCTGGATTGGACCTTCTGGTGTATGTTTAACACCCCTGCTTTAAACTGTTTTACCATTTCTGTCTAATCAGTTGTCTCACAGAGAGGACCTAGACTGAGTCATGGTGTAATGGAAACTTTTTTTAATCACCTCTTAAATTACAGTTTGCTCTCTGTCTGTGTGTGGGTGTGTTTTTTTTAAGGATTCCTCATTTTCAGCATGGTTTTAAGGCACAGAATAAACATCCTGCGAACAAAAGCAGAGGTTAGGATGTGGGTGTTAGGGGATGTGTGTGAGAAAAGTTTAGTAAAACAGTTAAAGAGAGAAAGGGGAGCTGTCATTTACGTCAGAGAAATGGAGAACAATGCTGGAGGCAGGAGGCAAACCAAGGTCAACTTGTTGTGTATGCTGCAGCTGAACAAGATGTCAGCTTGTCTGTCCGTTTGAAGGGAGAATACCTGTTTTGGCTACAGTAGCTTTAGAATCACTAACATAATGGCAGATATCAGAAAGTACATGTTAAAGTAGATCATCAGTTTTAAATTGTTGAAAAAGTCGGGTCCTAGCACTGGATTTTTCCATCGTGACGAGGTAAAACGCTGAAAACTTACAACTTGTTGTCAGAAGGTAGTCAGACTTCATACACAGTCTTTCATAAATGTTTGACTTTGGTGGAAAATCCACATTTTTAAAATAAGCACACATAGGTATTAACATGTGTATTAACATTATTTATACTGCGTATGTCTGTTTGTGCAGTGACCATCAGGGAAACTGAGTGCAGCCTGTATTAACTGCATTTTCCAGCTTAATGAGCTGCTGTTACAGTCATGATGAGCAGATCCACCTTGAGACATTTGTTCTGATTCTTGTTGGGCTTGAGCTTAAATACTTTTTTTGAGAATCTATGTCTCTGCCTTGCCATAACAAACTCTCAGCTCAAATGTCAGAGGTGTGGCTGAAGTTTAAAGCATGAGTCGAGTTTGACTTCTGTTTTTTCCTATAGTTTACTCACGAGGACACAGACTCCCACAGAGTCACTCAGTAACATCCACGTTATCAAACAGTTTTATTTAAAAACGATTTTAAGTCTTAAAAAACATATTCAATTTTGAATAGAATGATGTGTGAACAAGAGTCACTGAAGCAGTGAAGTTTCTTCATATGTTTATGTAGTCCTTCAAACAAACACACTCACACACTGGTTTCCGTGACTTCAGGGGACATTGCATTGACTTACATGCAATTGACTTATCTTACCCATAATTGCTTGTGCCCTAACATTAACCCTGACCCTAACCTTTAAAATGTCTTCACCTTAACATGTAGTATGTAGTAATTTACGTTATGGGGACTTGATTTTTATCCCCATAAGGAAGACAAGTCCCCACAGTGTGTCTGTGTAAACAGATTTAGGTCCCCACAACATAAGGAATACTATGTGTATACACACACAGAGGGAGAGCGAGAGGCACTAGCACCTCTAATCAACCCCACATCTGCTGGAACATCTTGCTCTCTGTGTTCCGGTCCTCCTAATTTACAAATTAAGCACTGTTTACAGCAGGTAGAATCTTTGACAGACAATGCAGTACCCTGTTGTCCTCAGTAGTGGGAGCTGTCTTCCTGTCAGAGGCCTGTGGGTTTTCATTCTCATTCATACAGGGACAACGTGAGGAGCAACAAGATGGAGTGAACTGCAGCTCCTTAAAAGCTTGATGCAAGTCATGTCGTTGTTTTGCGCTTCACAACCATTGGTGACGTTGCTCTTTCATAGTTTGTGTTTAATCATATTTCATGAAGACAGTTTTACTGATCTGATATGATATTGAGTTGATTTATTATCAGTATAAATCAGTCCGTTTTAACCAGGGATGCACCTTATTATCGGCACAGCGTTGGTAGCTGCAGATATTGGCTTTACAATATTATAATAATATGTATCGACAAACTCACTAAGTTTTGCTTGTATAACTAATTACTACAACAGTATATATATATATATTTTTTTTTTATTTTTTTATTTATTTATTTTTTTTTGCTCAAGCCCAAGCACTCCTCAGTATTGTGCATCCCTATTGAATATTATATTATTTTAAAAAATCTTTTAAAATTGGTAATGCATCCTACTGAACTAGGGTAAAGTTTTTTTCCCTCCTGTTTATGCTCTAGTTTTGCCTTTTCCTCAGGTAAGGAAGGTGAGGTTAAATTTAATCAGTAGATTCAGCAAAACTGACCGATGAAGACCAATAAATCCAGAGAGTTTAAATTTACTCTAATTCATGCTTCATTTTCACTGCTCCTATTTTGATATGTGAATGTTTTTGTTATTTAAGGATGTGTATGCTACGTGCGTAGGTTATGTAAAAGTGTCATATTCGACCAGCCATACAGTTCACAAAAAAGACAAAAAGAATAAGTGGACTACATTTCTGCTGGGAGCTCTGCAACCTGTCTGGAAGGAAGGTCATCTATGTAAGATCTGTCATAAGTCTCCTAGTTCCCCTCTTTCCTGGCAGGAGTATCTATTTTTAGCTTCTGACGTCACTGGTCTCCTCTGATGGAGCCTCGTCACAGCCGACTACACTGAGGTGTGGGGGGGTTGGTGTAAAATGGGGTTGGGTGAGGCGTTGTGGTGGCGGGGTGTCATTGCTGAGGTAAGCCCTGCTGTAGCCCAGCCCCTCTCTGCACGGTCACACCAATCTGGTGTGAGATGTGGAACCACATCACTGTGCTGGATACAGTCTTCCTCCTCCTCCTCCTCCTCTGCCTTCTCTAGCTGTCTCCATCTCAGCTCCTGTCAATTGGGTCTGTTTCATTCAGCATCGCTGGCTTAATAGTCATGTCTCATTTATCAGGCAGTGCTATTGCTGGAGCACCAGAGACAGGCTGAGCTAAAAATAGACACACAGGCCACCTTGCTCTGCCAGTGTTCTGTTTTCTGTTGTTAGTGTGGGAGGTTTGAAATGTAATTTCATTCATGAAATATTCACGTTTTATCAAATAAAACTACGACATTTGTGGCAGAGTTTAGAAGTGAATGATTTTTGCTGGTTTCAGCCTTCGGCTCTTTCAGCAGAGGGAACAGTGCACTGTGTCCACACTCTCTGACCAGCAGAGTCATTGTGTCCTTGTGCAAACCACAGCTTAACAGAGGGATTGTGGAACGCTTTGAGGCTGCAGATAATTTGTGAATCATTTTCTGGATGATAAGCTTTAACTCACTACCAGCCTCGTGTGTGTGTGTGCTCAAGCAAAACTCAGAGCCAAATCCATCTTTCTCTATTTTTTTTTTTGGTCTTTTGTGGTTTAAAAAAAATCTTGTTTGGTTCAAAGAAAATGTTGGGTTAGAAGGGAATTTAGTGAATGAATGTTGGCAATTCTGAACCCTGCAATTCGGAGCCTGCAGTCTGATCTCATGACTGGAAGGATTTCAATGGGATTAAATCAGGGTCAAGTCAAACTGTGATTCAGTCAGTGTGAATCCAGTGTGACAATAATGCAGCAGCTTTTACTTTGACCATACAAATGAAATCACTTTAAAACACTGAATCTTAATAAATTATGAGCGCATAGAGAAGTTGTCCGGTCATAGGGTTGCTTTTTTCTTGTTGTTATGGAGTATTAGTGAACAGTGGCGGGGGGGGTAGGGGCTAGGTACTGCGACTGACGTAACATGCACGAAGTAAGCGATGCCGTCACACAGTTGTAGTGAAGGTGTGCGTGTGTGCTTGATTATAAAAAAGTGAGCAATCACTAGGTTGTGTTTAAAAAAAAAAATGTTTGTATTTTAAAAGATGCACCAGTCAATGGTGGATCTGATTCACACCTTGCATCGGTGTAATCTTTAAATGGGTTTTCACACACTGCTCGTCTTTATCATTCTGCTGTTTTGTGTCTTTTCTCAGCTTTCTCTCTTTTCTGTCTCCACCACATGTGTGTCATCAGTAGCTGCTTGAGATACAGTGTGTTTTTGTTCATATCTGATTGTTCGGGTTTGGATGCACTGCTGATTCTTACAGCCATGCAATCAATTAAGGTTCCCAAATGTATCTACATTGAGAATGAGACATTTTATTCTTGTTAATACTTCAATTAAAATGATCATTTTTGCCAGTAGTAGTTGTAATAGTAGTAGCTTCCAATGCAGCAGTACTGTAAAGAACAGTTAGTGTGTTAGTGATTGTAAAAAACTGAATTTGCATTAGTAGGGTTCCTTTCTTTTAGTCCACACTAATGAATTAAATTGAAAGAATAATGAAGTCAAATGAAATGGCTGTTATTAATTAACAGGAACAGTTGTATTTATGTCATTCTTCTTTGTCTCCCTGTAGTTTTGATGTGGAGAATGGCCTGTCGGTGGGTCGCAGTCCACTGGACTCTCAGACTAGCCCGGGTTCTGGTCTGGTACTTCAGGCCAACTTTCCCCACAGTCAGCGTCGTGAGTCCTTTCTCTACCGCTCGGACTCAGACTTCGACCTTTCGCCCAAAACCATGTCTCGCAACTCATCCACTGCCAGCGACCTGTGAGTATTTCACAAATCCTTATTGTCCTGACACAAATAAACCCAACTAGCCTTTAGACTCATCATTCTTCCTCCGCATCATCGGTCGATTTGCTTCTTTGTACAAAAGGCCACTGCTCCAGTAGAAACAACCACAAACTTGGTAACAGCAAGATGATGGAAGACGTGAAAGATGATGATAATGTAATGTTTTATCTATCAACAGTTTGTTGTGAAATCTTTATTATGCACTTTTGATCCAAAATGCACATTTAACTGTGCTCAGCGTCAGAATTTCTGTGTAGCTATTGTGAAAAGATTTTTTTGTTGTTGTATTTAAGGTCCTGTTTACACTGTACATTTATGACATCTGTCTTTAAAGGTCCCATTTGTTCCATTTCTTCCAAAAAAAGAAATCGAATTTATTCAGGCTGTCCAAAAAAAAAAAAAAAAAAAACTGAACTGAAATCTAAGTTCAGAAGTTGTGTTTATACAACTAAAGATTTCTCTGTGCAGTTGACAGTATATTTGAAGCCACAGTGTAAATGGAGCCACCAATCGCTGTTGCTCCTTTGTTTTGAAGGGAGGAGGGATTGAAGAATTGGGAAGTCAGTTGGCTACCTCGGTGAGAGAAAGTGTGAAGACTGTTATGAATCTTTGCCCACCGCATTACGTGCACCTTCTTCCACACCCCCCATCTTTCCCTGAACACAACCTCGAGAACGCACTGTAACTTTGTTGTCCAACTTCAAAACGCATCACTTTCAAAGTTTTTCTTCCAAGTATGTCCCAGCAAGCATTTGACAGAAGATGATCTGGTTTCACATATATTAAAAAAAACAAAAGAACATCATATTTCTGGTAATTCAAAGTTAAAATGTTTGCTGCACAGGGACGTACAATCTAACATGAGCTTGACTCTGACACTTTATTTCACACTGGCAGCATGGGTTTCCCCTGAAGTCTGAGTGGATATGAGGTGCATGTTGTTCCTTTAAGTCTTCCAAAAAGTTGTGTCTCTCCAACAGTTGGCTCCCTCATCACCCGATGCATGAACACTGCTACTTACCTCTGCTGTATACACTTCCAGTTATATCAGTATACAGTACATGTATATCTTGGAGGCCGTCTGCAAAACTATAATTTAATCTGCATTAAGTGATTTGAAAAATGGGTCTGACACTGAGCTGTCATCATCATCATAAAGTCATCATGTCTAATTTATGAGCAAATATTATGCTTCTCATATATCAAGGAATTATACTAAAACTAGCATCTCATCCGTTTGTTTACCTCTTAATGTGGGGACTTTCAGTGTTTGCTTCATTTTTGGCCCTCACCTTTCTTTTTTTGCTACTTTTTACTGGTACTTTTTTATGTGCTAGAATTATAGTAATTTTGTTTATTAATTTGATATTAAACGTATCACCTAATGCAGATTTTTAAAGATTGGGTGAATTAAACCTCATTGGATGCAAACTAGATAATATTTATAATAATATAACAGCTAATATTTTTTTTCCACTATATTTTGTCTGTGTTTGTGCTTTTGCAGACATGGAGAAGACATGATCGTGACTCCATTTGCACAGGTCAGTGGCATTTACACATGTACTTAAACATGTGGGGCAGAAGAGTGTTGATATAATGTCACATTTAATATAATGGTTATACGACAGCATAGCATAGTGAGTTGTGACAAGGTGTGATACAATGTAGGTTTGCAAGCTCTTCTCAACATACCGTATATAACAATTATTACATTGCACCACTCTGTCATTTTTTTTTTTATTTGCGCTCAATTACCACAGGCTATTAACATGAATCACAATTTTTTTTTTTTTTTGTTGGTGGAGAACCAGATCTGTCTCATGAAATCTATCTATAGTCACTTGCTATCATCGCTACACAGCATTGGTAGTTGTCTTTCGATTTTAGCATTGATCACTTGTTCTCAGGGACCTTTGGGCAGTGTTCCCCCTGTTATTAATACTGTCTGACTGGCTGGAGTGTGTCTCTGTTCACACTATTCACATGGCCTTTCACTGTCCCTTACTCACCAGTTTAAAAAATAGATGGTTCATTTTTCACAGAAAACACCCACACACTCTCTGTACTGAACAGCTTGTTCTGAGTCTTAATTTGTCACAAATATCAGTCCATTAACAAAATCCACCCATATAATGTATCTCCAAACCAATATTTCACATTTGGATGTAGTTTGATATTCATCTGTTTACCTGAATATTTTGGTTGTAAATATGCTCTAAAATAAAAACTAATTGAAAATAAGGTTGAAAGCTTGAGATCAGACAAAGGGTCATAATTGTGGTAAAACATTTAGATATAGTTTCAACTGTGTTATTTTAGAATGACAATATCCTCAAATATGAAAAGGATGATTGAAAACATGTTAAACATTTACAAGCTATTTCCATCAAAGTGATTAATAAAAGTATGTGTCTCTGCTCAAAGCAAATTTTCAAAATGAGTTTGACCAAATATAGCTGGAACATGTCTTGCTTGTATCTCTAGCCGGACTTTGTTTCTTCCTCATAGGTTCTTGCCAGCCTGCGAACAGTTCGCAGTAATTTTGCTGCTCTGACACATCTGCAAGATCGCGTGGGAAACAAGTAAGGGCACGAAAACACAGAAGACGAGTAACTGGTTGTTTTCTTGTTAGTTTACTAACACCTGACCTGACCTGTTCCCCCATTACAGACGGCCATCAAGCAGCAACCAGCCGTCCATGTGTAAGCCGTGTCTCGCAGGTTAGTGTTAACATCCGTGTATGACGTGACACTGAGGGATTTAACACAGGAATGAAACTTGTCTTTAATGATGCCAACAGTCTGCATCTACTGAACACTTTTAAAAACCCACTGTTGCCCTCTGTTGCTTTGTGTTTCTGTGTAAATATTGTAGAGGTGCACAGAAGCAAATTATTCATCAGATTATAATATATAGGTTTTTTTGTAGGGGGCGTAAATTTAATCTTCGATCATTTAGAGATATCTGTCCAAGATATTCATGATATATTCTTACGTAATCCTACTGGATTACCCCCGAGTGTAGATGTGAGTGCCACCTTGACTTATATTTAAAGTAGCACAAATGTTGTCAAAGTTGTCAGGTGTTAAGTTTATATCTGCTTGTACTAGCATATGACCTGTGTTTGTGTGACTCGTGACCTTTCAGAGGAGCCTTACCAGAAGCTTGCGATGGAGACACTGGAAGAGCTGGACTGGTGTTTAGACCAGCTCGAGACGCTGCAGACGAGACACTCTGTCAGCGAGATGGCATCCAATAAGGTGAGAACGCCCTCATTTTCATACAAACTTGTCTCTCAACATTACCAGTATTAATTGCTGCGTGTGACTGGTCCTTTTTTTTTTTATAGCGTATAAAATTTTTGTTCTGCCAATCAATTGATGTTGACATAATTGACTGATTCTCCTTTGTATCATTTTGCTTTAAAATGTATGGGAACCTTTTTAAGATGGGTTGAATCACATAAGCAACAAAGCTCCAGTGTTGCAGTGGTTATGTATTATTCAGACATAAACATCTAGATAAAAGTAATTTGCATTTAAACTCGTTAAAGCTTAAAAAGGAGTAATTAATTTTTCTGGAGTAGAGATCAGTTTCTTTAGTCATGGTAACAACAGCTTTTAATTTATGAATGTCTGTTGGTCACATGGTTTATGATATGATTTTGCAGCTTTTGTTCATGTGGTTTACTTTAAATGTGTAGAGGCCACAGTATTAACATACAAGCTACTTGTTATCAAACATAATCACAGATATAGCTATGGATAGGTCACACTCATGCTTGTGTCAAATTATCCACTTGCATATGCAAGTGCAAGCATGGATACGCAGAGGACAGTCACCTTTCTGTGTCATTGCTGCCTGATGACACTTACTGTCATGACAATTTGACAGATTTACAAGGATAAATAAACATCACATGCAACCCAACCTCTTTTAAACTAAACCCATAGACCTTTATGACAAGTCCTCTTTATCTGATCATGGTGCATCTGTGTTCAGTGTCTGCTGCTTTGCACAATACAGAGAGAGAATCAGACTAAGCTGACTGCATGCACCTCCCAGCTTCTGGTCAGTCATTGTTATATCTTGTCACCATGATAAGCTCTTTGATCAGGTTTGTGATCTGCTCCACATCACATACCACTTGGTATCTCATGGAACCCCACTACCAAACCAAAATCAAATTTCGAGTCACTGATTTTCATCTTCTGCATCTGTACACACCTGCTTGAACTCAGTGGGCTTATGCTCCTTGGACTCTGTAGGAATGTTGTTTTGGCATAACTGCCCCTGCACCAAAGCAATTCTTGCTTGTGGTTTCTTCGATCATTAAAGAAGCTACCAAACGCTGTCAGTATAAGGACATCACTCTCTGTCCTAAAGAACGGCTCTTCAGAGAAACTCTTGTCCTGACCCCTCTAACCCCCTAAGACGCCCAATTTGGCAGTGGCTTTGCATATGCACTGG
This sequence comes from Brachirus orientalis, assembly GCA_016785285.1. Classification (NCBI taxonomy): domain Eukaryota; kingdom Metazoa; phylum Chordata; class Actinopteri; order Pleuronectiformes; family Soleidae; genus Brachirus; species Brachirus orientalis. Next base: position 37,374 of record JAFBJR010000235.1, on the reverse strand, counting down.
ATTCGTTTACTTGGTCCCCTACCTATTATACAACTGAATAGGATCAGCGCCCAGTACATTGTTTCTTAACACATATGTGTTTCGTAATTAACTTTATGTTGCCCATCACTTGTAATTTCTCTTTGATAAACATAAGAATGCAGCTAACCTAACATAGGTATGAGAGGAAGATACAGTTATGTGTACTGTATGTGATTCAAGAATGGCCAACGATATTCTAATTATGCATACACATAATGAAATAAGGATAGGTATTCATAAATGGCATTAATCAGCACCTCCTCCTCGCTGCACTCCTTCCTGCTTCTCCACACCGTTTGGCTGCTGCACTCCTACACTCCTCCATCTCTCAGTCAGCCAATCATATGCCTCTCCTCCACCCAGCCCCTGAAGCCAGACAAATCTGATTGGACACTGAAGGGGCAACAGTGTCTGGGGCATGGAGGAGGGGGTTTCTCACAGCCTCTCCCTCCCTCCCTGTCTCCCTCTTTATGTTTTTCATTGACAGACTGTGATAGTAGTAGGATGAGCTTCTGCAGTCACACCCTGTCTTCCCCTGATGGCTGACCACATTCCCAGCCTCACCCTGTCCCCTTCCCGCCTGCCCCTCCCGCATCCGCACCCCCCCTCCACCTTCAGGATGACACATGGGACTGTGGGAACTTCATTTCAAAGTGACCTTCTTCCTTATTCAAGCTGAACATGGAGCAGAACTACAGAAGTGAGCAGTCTGTAGCCTGCCACTAAGCCAGCAAACTGTCTGCCTGACGTTTTGGATTTTACCGACCTCTAAGATCAACATGTGGAGGTTAACATGCCTGCGTCGTTGCTCTGCGTTTGTCTGTGCTGGAGACTCAGACAGGTGAGGGAGTGAGCGACATGGAATGCTGTTGGCCTTCCTTGTTTACATGAGGATCTATTGATTGGCAGTGCAATCTTTGTTGGTGGAATGCTGAGTGAGCCTGTCTGTTGGATCTGACTCAGGAGTCAGGACTGTGTCAGCAACAACGGATGAATGTTGAAAATTGTACAGTATTTGTCTGTGTGTGTGTGTGTGTGTGTGTGTGTGTGTGTCCATAGCTTGAAATGTTGCATGATAGCAGCTTTGATGGTCCAGTCAAGCAGATTCTTAAAAGCTGCCTCTGTTTATAGAAGCACAAATATGTGTGCATGGGGTATTATTACTCATATTGTGAAGACCTAAATCTGTCTACATACTCACATAATGGGGTATTGTTTTTTTTTTATGAGGACAAAAGTAATCCTCTACAAGATAAAATCCTTAACTTGTATGGGGAATAATAATAGTAATAATATTAGAGCATGGTTAGGTTTAGGTCAAAGTATGGGCACTGGAAAGTAGTTGGTAATTATCGTTAATGAAATCCATGTATTGTCATGTTGTCCTTTGAAGTCCTGCAGAAAAGTGCTCATGCATGTGTGTGTAAGAGAGAGAGAGAGAGAGAGATGGGGAAATTACAGAATGTTCACTTGTTGTGGTGAAAGGCAATAATCACTATACAGTTTAGGTTGTAGCTCCACCCTTTTTTGTCAGCATGTACAGTAAGTGTGAGTGTGTGTGTGTCTGTGTGTGCGGACCCACTGCAGCATCACACTTTCTCCCAGATCCCCTCCCTACTCCTTCAGCTACCATGTTCCAAAGCTGTTACATAATCAGCGTGGAAGCTGCTGCGAAAAAAAGTCGAAAGGGAATCACTGACTGGGCTTTTCTGTGCTTGTTTGTTTGATTTTTGTTTGTTTGTGTGTATTTCTGGCGTTTGCAGTAGCAACAGTGTCAATTTCTTGAGACAACAACATAGGCATTAGAGCGTTTCTTCCTTTATTTGAGAAAACAAATTTATGGGGCAGCCGTTGGTCAGATGGAAGGGGAACTTGGCTTGTAACTCGAGGGTGGTCGATTTAAATCCTAGGCAGGTCAAGGGCTGGGGTACCCCTGAGCAATGTACCCAATCCCACACTTTAAATTGCCCAGCCACTGGGGACACATCCAATATACTCCTTATGCTTGTCCCAAACCCGGATAAATGGAAGGTTGCATCAAATCAAATATGCGTATCGTTTAATGTGGTGACCCCCACAGAGGGATCAGCTGAAAGAAAAAAATAATCATGATTTGAAAACAAATGTAAATAAATCTAGAAAAGCAGCACATTTTAACTTTGAAAGCATTTCAGATTTGGTAAATTTGTACTATAAGATCTAAAATTAAGGTTATATAGACAAGAATACATTTACATTTTTTTGCCTTTAAATTGAACCAAATCAATTTAAATTTTATTAAATTATCCAATTGGCCTAATCCCTGAGTCTGCAAGTGTTTGGACTGCGGGAGGAACCTGGAGAACCCGGAGAAAACCCACACACGGGGAGAACGTGGAAACTCCATGCACAAAGGCCCTTTTTGCCTTTCTTATTGGTATTCTGGTCATCTTGCTGCAAAGGCAAGCTTGCTAACCAATGAACCAACTGTGTGGCCTTATCCAAATCAATAATCTGATAATAGAGCATTATTTTGTTTATGGCAAATATATATATGTATGTATATATAAGAATATATATAGAAGGCTGTTCATTATATTCATAATTTACCTATCAATTAAAATTGATAATCATTTTTGATGAAAACATCATGGTCATAGATAAATGTGCGTAACTTATTGTAATAGCACACCAACAAATCTTCTTCTTCCTGGGGATGAGAGCTAAGGAAGACTCACAGTTATCGTGGATCCTGTTATTGTGGTCTTACAGTTGTTTATAAAGCCACAATTCACTTTGTCTCCACCGTATACACATACATTATTAATTTACTGTTACATAAAGTACCACTATTCATTTTACCGCTATATTAATATCTAAGAAGGCTGTTCATTGACTTTGTATGAAAGTCGCCAGTGTATGAATGTTAACATGTTTATCTGCCTTTTACAAGGACTAACCACATCTTTGCTTGTATTTGTGTGCCTGTGTGTGCCTGTGTGTGTGTGTGTGTGTGTCCACACAGTTTAAGAGGATGCTGAACCGTGAGCTGACGCAGCTTTCAGAGACAAGCCGCTCAGGGAATCAAGTGTCAGAGTTCATTGCTAACACCTTCTTAGGTGAGTTTTAACACACACCAAAATCAACATAATCCATTTTCAGACGTGAACGCTGCATCGTGGGTCTGAAATAGTTTACAGTTCACTTACTGTATGTGAACTGCAGCTGGAGATTGTCTGGGTGAGATGTGTTCACAACATCAGGAGAATCTCATGCCAGATCACTTGGCTTGAGGATTCACTCAGCCATTTAGTCGCTGTGGATTTTCCAGTGTTTCTCCTGCTGTGTTATCACATGAGCTCACTGGGACATTTTACAGAGATTAGACTAGGGAACTGGTGGGAGAATCTCCAGTTAGTGTCTAGACTAGAGCCACTTCTGCAAACATGTTCTCACTTACTACCCCTCTGGATGACAGACGTCTAAATATCTGCACTTAGCTGCTGGTCTTAAAGCAGCTACTGTATAAAGAAGTGGACAAATGAAAGGAGGTAGGCTGCTGCTGCTCACTGAAAGCCCAAAAAAATAACAAATATTTAACTGAGTGTAATGTATTGATGGAAATATTCTTGGTTTTCGGTTTATCAGGTAAACCTTGGTAAAACTAATTCATCGTACTGTACATCTTTCGATTAGCTGGTTTTACAGTGAAGTTAATTCAACTTTATTGTAATTTTTGTTGTGCTGTTGAACTGTTCAATTAAATGATGTTTCAAATATCTAGGATCTCAGTCATATAAACGCAATGGAAGGCAAGATATACCTCCAAATTGTGGTTTAAAAATCAAATTTTGTAAATGAGATTTGGAGACAGTATCAAAGCTGTTTTGAAAGACAGGAGGTAGAATAGGAAGGAGACAGACCAATAAAGGAGGGGACACATTTTTAAGAAAATGGGGGTTTGTTCTTTTTTTAAAAAAAGAGAAGGAGGCGCGAAGACAGACAGCCTTTTCTTACACACTGTGTGGCGTTGTCGTAGCAACAGGGTGCAATATTATTAGACAGCGTGTTGCATCAATAGGAGGCTCAGTCTTCGCCAGCCGTGTTGGCAAGGTGGAGGTCCAGACCGATGACAATGGAGCTGTCAGCTGGTTGCTGTTTTCTTATGAGAACCTCAGAGTCAAGCGTGGCTGCGTTTGGAAACAAACACAATGGTTTTGGGTGTGAGGAAGAGGAGGCACTGTGAGAGAGGTGAGAGAGGCCGGGCATCGCCTCGTGTGACGCTGTCACTCAGGTTTTTCTGCTTCCTTATAACGGCCGGTTTTTATATCTTGCCTGAGAGCTGGATATTCTTCAGGAAATTATTCCCACTGAGCTAAAAATATACCTGAATGGAAAACATTAAGGATGGCATGTGGATGTGAGGTGAAGCAGGCTGTCTGTGATGTCAAAGTAGGATTATTATTTTCTTTGTCTGTTCAAAAAACAGATGAGTCATTTTCAGCACAACCGTCGTGTCTAGTGGGGGAGAGCACCTCTGGGTAAAAATATCCAGTAGAGATTATGTCGATATGTGAAATCAACACTGTTGGTGAAGACTTTGCTTTTTTGCTTCAAAGTGGATGGGAAATGCATTCCAAACCCTCAAGACATGACATGTGCGTCATCATTAAGCTCCAAACAATGCTGAAAAAAAAAAAATGTCCAGGTTTTACCCTTAGCTTGAAACTGCTGATTATTCTGCACCCACTGTCACAGTAGTTTGTATACATTTATGTACAATACATGTACATACTGAAACTGCACCTGAATGTGTTCTTGTTTTTTTAATAGACCAACAATTGTCAATACACATTATGTAGTGTACACAAAAACACACTGCTTGAATCTGAAACAATTTGCTGTTATAAACTGGAAATGTGTTAATTGTTTAAAATTTAATTTGCATTCAGTATGTCATTTTTATGCTGTATGAGAGCGAATCAAAGTCCCGTTCTTCTCAAGGTCACTAACTGACGTAATCGGTTTTGTGCTGAAGAAGAACAAATGCATAACCACTCAAACAATGAAAGTGAGAAATCTATGTTCATGCTTGCCTGTAAAATTTTACAAACTTTTTTCATTGCCTCAGCTGGAACGGACAACATTTTTCACAAACAGCTTATTTTATTACACCAGACCTCATAATTTGTCAGCTTGTTATCTGCATTACCACGTACACATAACAGAAGTACATTCAAATGAACTTTGTAAGTGGTATCAGCCTTTCTCACAGCTGACAGGTAGACACTTTCGAGCAGGAAAAGCACAGGTGTTACTGCAAACAATAAACAATGGCTTTCAGTTCCTGCAGTCAGGACAGTGTGACAGTGAGCCAGCATGCTTCCCTATGTTCTATAATTATACATTTATTATGCTTTGGTTGTTACACATTTAGACTGTATAGTAGCAATAGTTGTTACATGCAGTGGTGACAATAATATCACAATTTAAAGCACTGGATGTTGTGGATGAGGATATGATGACATGTTGTTTATTTCCCTGGTTAAGGTTTTGATCAGTGTCCTTTGTCATTGTCCTAAAACTACATAAATATTGAATCACCTACGTACCTGCCCTTAACAGTGCCTACCTCTGTCTGTGTGCTCATGCTACAGAGAAACAACATGATGTGGAGATCCTGTCTCCACCTCCTAAGGAGAAGGAGAAGAAGAAAAGGCCCATGTCACAGATCAGTGGTGTGAAAAAGGCCACGCAGAGTCCCAGCTTAGCATCGACCTGCATCCCTCGCTTCGGAGTCAGCACACCGCAAGAGAGTCTGCTGGCCAAGGTGGGTTCATCATCACTCGCGGCTCTACACGTTCACAGCACACAAACGCGCTCATAGATGTTCCGTTTAACTTCTCCAGGAGATCGAGAGCATTAATCATTGGGGTCTGGATATTTTCAAGATAGCAGAATATTCTGGAAACCGTCCTCTGACAGTGATCATGTACTCTGTCTTCCAGGTAAGAGGATCACTCAGCTAGACATCTGTCCATTTTAACAAAAGGAAGAAAAACATTATGTGATTATAACCTTTATTGTATTATAAACTTCTTAAGTTTTTTTTTGTATATTCTAATGAAATGTTTTCTAAATGGTTCTACAGCCAAATGAAAGACAGTACTGGAATTATTATAGCATTAGCAGCTACTGAAGATTAAACACAATTTTAAAAAAGGAAATACATTACTGTCTGTTTGAAGTCTGGCAACAACTGTGGCATTTTTTGACTGCTTGGATTTGCGGGGAAAAACATTTGTTGTTTTGGCAAAGTAGAATAAATTGACACCTTTTATGCCTCAGTATGAAAAAAATTAATTATAGAAATATTGTTATTTTATGTTGATATAACTGTGGTGTTTCTCCTCACCTGTCCAGGAGAGAGATCTCTTAAAAACCTTTAAAATCCCCATCGACACCTTTATCACCTTCATGATGACCTTGGAGGACCACTACCATGCTGACGTAGCTTATCACAACAACATCCATGCAGCTGATGTGGTTCAGTCCACCCATGTCCTCCTGTCCACCCCAGCTTTAGAGGCAAGTCGAGACAACTTCTGGTTACATTCATATGATGTATTTGCTTATTTAAAAAAAAACAGATCTTCAAACCCTGATTTTGACCCACTGATTCACACTTCATTTAGTAACTTTAGTAATTACTTCAATTAGTAATTTAGTAGTAATTTTTTACAATTTCAAAAGCAAAAATGAAACTAATGTTTTGCCTGTCTCTTGTGTAACACAGGCAGTGTTTACAGACCTGGAGATTATGGCTGCTCTTTTTGCAAGTGCCATTCATGATGTCGACCACCCAGGAGTCACAAACCAGTTCCTAATAAACACCAGTAGGTTATTTATTCTTGCAACAGGCTTAATTGAAACAAGAGTCACATAAAGACATTTTTTTTTTGCATTGCTACATGATTCTACCAGAAAATTCCAAGATACTGAATTTTAAAGAATATGCCAACACTGCAACACCTTTTTCAAACATAATATAAAACTTTTTGTCACCAAAGCACAGCTAGTGTCACACCCCACGCCTTTCTAAAAGGACGAGTCTTGGTCCGTATTGTTTTCTTTAAACCACTCGTGTTTTAGACAATCTGAGTTATTTCACTTAACTTGCTTAGTTGTCATGTCAGTTGTGATGTAAAATGCATCACTCTATAATTATAAATACTATTTAAAACATGCTGTTAAATATTTCAATCTACAACTGCACAGGTTCAGAGTTGGCGTTGATGTACAATGATACCTCGGTGCTGGAGAACCACCACCTCGCCGTGGGCTTTAAACTGCTCCAGGAAGACAATTGTGACATTTTCCAAAACCTCAGCAAGAGATTGAAAGACTCCCTCCGCAAGATGGTGATCGACATGGTGAGCCGTCTGCACTTTTCATACAGCGGTGTGATTTCTTTTCAGTCCTACTGCACCCAAGCTTTAGTGTTCCAGTATCATCATTATTATCACTCTATCGTTTGTGTACTGTAAAATATGCTGATGGAGCAGCTTTATGTTTCTGATGACAGACTAGTTTGAAAATGCTGCTGGCAAAACTAAATAAATTTATTTTATTTTCATGTTCAGCTGGATGTGACAAAATAAAGTGGAAAGTCAAATAGGGTTAAGAAAGAAACACAGGTACACCTGCTAAGCTAATCAATTCAAATATCTTACCAGCCGATCAAATGGCAGCAAGTCAGTGCGTGTAATCATGGTCAAGATGACCTTCTGTGGTTCCATCCAAACATCAGAATGAAGATAAAAGGTTATTTATGCGACTGAGCACAGCATGGTTGTTGGTGCTAATCAGAATCAGTTTTTGGTGAAAATCAGCTTCTGAATTTTCAGAAAGTCAAAGTAAAAGTGTTAAAAAGAGTAAAAATACCTTGTTGATGTCAGAGGTCAGAGGAGAATTGGGACTTACAATCAAGGTATGATGAGGAACAACCCATCAAACCTTAAAGCAGAAAGTCTAAACTAGCAGAACACTACACCAGAAACTTTATTTGGGAGACATAATACCTAAAGAAGTGGTCAGTGTGTGTAAAAGGATTTATTATATTATCAGATGAACAGGCAGAACAGACAACAGACAGAATCATTATTCTATGATTTAATCACTGCTGTTACAGCTGAATCCTACTGAGGTCCAGATCAGCTCTGGTGTTCTGCAGTGAAGCAGATAGATGATACAACAGCGTGCCTTCCTCTTGTCATAATCAGATTTTGTGACGATTTGAAAATAAGCACTGCAAGATGTTGAGTATATCATATCATATTTACACTCACACATTTTCGCAATACAGCGAAAGCTCTGAGCGCCAATGTCTGTAAACAAAACTACAGAAAAACACCGACATCATGAACACATTGATTCATAAAAATGAGCGACTGAATGTGTCTTGCTGTTCTCTTCAGGTGCTAGCCACAGATATGTCCAAACACATGAACTTCTTGGCGGACATGAAGACAATGGTGGAAACCAAGAAGGTGACAAGTCTGGGAGTCCTGCTGCTCGACAACTACTCTGACCGCATTCAGGTGAGAGCTCCCCCTACTGACAGTGAGCAGAGGAACGCAAAGTAATGCTGCAATAAGTCAGTACATTGTATGCAGTGTGATTCACTTTTTTATTAATTTTACTGCACTGTTTTGTATTCTGCCTATAAGTGCTTTGAATGGCACCTACTGTAAAATAATCTGTATGTTATCATTATTATTATTATTATTATTATTATTATTAAGGCAGTAATTCAACAGCATGTTTCCACACACTAACCTGCTGCATTGTACTCAAAACACTGAGCAGCTCTTTTGTTTACAATGGAGCAGGTTAGTGTATAATCACAACCGTGGAGTTTATGTGGTAATGCTGTTGCCTACTGTACTGTGGTGGTCATTGCATTTTTACAGGTTGCGTGTTATAATGTCATATTGTACTATCAACAGGAGATGGTTGGTCTGTGAAAATTATCTTTTTGCTGCTGATTAACCAAATGAAGCAAAAATGTCCCTGCCTAAAGTTTGTCATTCTCTGGTAATGATGAATTACAGCAAAGCTGCTTGCAGGAAACATTTTCCACACAGCCTATTTTTTTTATCTGTAAATGTAATATATATATACACAGTTCATACACTTTCACTAAATCATTATGGCTCAGGATAACTGGTAAACTGTGCTAAATGTGAAATATATCTATAACAGACAATTTAGTATAAATGAGGAAAACATAAAGACCGATTAATAGATTTTACTTGTGTTGAAATGTGAACATTTATTTTATTTATCTGGAAATTAACAGATAACTAACCACAATAACAGCCATTAACACCAGGAAGCTTTAAATGTCACAAAAATAAGTAAAACCTAATATAATTTTTTTCCTGGCTACGAAACACTTCATTTTACATTTCCAGTTTGTTTGATATAAACATACCATTACAGTATGCGACTGCAACAGCCCTTGCTGAATTTTATATTGTTTTATAAAGTCTTAATAGACAAAGACAAACAAGATTATAGAGGAACTTATCATTATCAACAGAACATCACAGTCCTGTCCACATACTGTAGTTCTAATGGTCTATGTATTAAACCTGTCCCTGAATCAGCCTCATCATAACCAGTAGAGACTTACTGAGGTTGTCTCCTGCAGGTTCTGCAGAACATGGTCCACTGTGCCGATCTGAGCAACCCAACTAAGCCGCTGGAGCTGTACCGGCAGTGGACAGACCGCATCATGGTGGAGTTCTTTACCCAGGGAGACCGAGAGCGGGACAAGGGCATGGAGATCAGTCCCATGTGTGACAAACACAACGCTTCCATAGAGAAGACTCAGGTAACACTCACTGACACACAGAGGCGTGGAGGAAATTCTACACAGTTTCAAAAAGCATTTATCCCATCAAACTGCTGAATGTCTAGGTTTTTTATCAGAAGAATCCAGCTCTGCAACTTTACGTGGGTGCTTCTTAGCCATAGTCCAGCTGACTGCAGTCATCTTGCTTTACTAGTGCTATGTTGCTGTCATGCTTCTGCTTTGCCTTTGTTAGTCAAAATGTAAAATGAATCTCCTGTACAAAACAACCCCCCCCCCCCAAAACCACCCCCCCCCCCCCCCCAAGTCAAGTCAAAGTAACTAGTCTATCTTCAGCAGTGCATCTGTCTATGGTTTTTAATATTTCATTCCTGTAATGTGAGTTTGGTCATTATTGTCATAATTGATTTTCATGGCCAGGTGGGGTTCATTGACTACATTGTCCATCCTCTGTGGGAGACCTGGGCAGACCTGGTGCATCCTGACGCCCAGGACATTTTGGACACTCTGGAGGATAACAGGGAGTGGTACCAGAGCATGATCCCCCGCAGCCCATCGCCTTCCAGCCCAGAGGATCACCTTGCTGAGGGGGAGCCTGGAGGAGGAGCCTTGGGAGCAGGAGGATCTGTCCATTCAGGAGGAGGAGGTGGAGGGGACAAGTTCCAGTTTGAACTTACGCTTGAGGAAGAGGAGGAGGAGGAGGAGATGATGGAGTCTGATTCAGAGAGCCCCACAGAGGATGAGTCCCACTGGGGTAAGGAGCAGCACCAGGACTCCTCCTCTCCTTCTCTGTCCCCAGACACTCGCAGCAGCAACACCAGGTACTGTCCTCCTTCACCTCACCCCCAACAAACCCTGAGTTTGGCTGCCATGTCAGTGCAGAGCCCCCATTCTCAAAGACCACAGGGCTCCCCAGGACAGGGAGGGGAGGACAGGGACAAAGAACTGAGCCAGGAAGGTGACGGTTTGACCTGCCTGCATATGGGCACGTAACAACCAGCACAACCTGCCCTGCCTAAGAGACACAAGCACTGGGTGTGGGAAGAAGGAGGCAGGGCAGGCATTTTCAAATAAGGTCTGTAAAATCACCACAGTCCCTTTACACTGGAGACACCCTCTCTGAAGAACAGAGGGATGCCCCCCCCTCTGCTTTATTTTATTTTTCAGCAGAAGACAAATTGTCTTAGCTTCTCCTCGGGTGCATGATAGGCCATGTGTCCCATCCTGCTTAGTTGTAGCCTCAATTCTGCTGCAGTTTAACTGGGAAGAAGAAGAGTGGAGCTGAGGCATGATATTCTAACAACTACTCAAGGTAAAAGGAAACGTCTCCCTACAAAATACAGTAACTCTTTACTTTTGGACAAGAGCAGCGAAGGAGGATCACTGTGGTTGAACAGGGTCTTGGAAATTCTTTTTTTTTTTGCACCATAGTTTTAGTTTAAAATATGAAATTGAGTCAGTTCAGATGAAAATGGGTTTTTATTTCAAGAATGATGTGAGAAAGTGACAATTTTACCAAATACAGGATGTAGGTGAGCGGTGAGAAAATTGAAACCTCAGGGTATGAAGAGAAACTAAAAAAAAGACATAATGTAGCATGAATGTAGTGGATTCCCTGGACCTAACTCTTTGAGTTACCTCCAAACATCTTCCACCTGTGTGTCTGTGTTTAATGGAAACCCTTTAATGAAAGATTTGGCAAAGTAAGCAATCAAAAAAAAAATCATTTAAACCAACGTGTAGCACAACAAAGACTGAACACTGACAAAGACTGAAGGCATACCCCAGTCTCCTGTGTTAAAAAGCAAAAGCCACCCCCTGTATGGTATGTTTAAGCTTCTTTTTTTGTGACCTGAGATATTTTAAATGTTGTCGATGTTTTAGGTTTTGATTTTTGGACAGTTCTTTGTTATATGTTTGCTGGTCTCATCTGTGTTTATGAGCTTAAAAAGCATGTTTTTATCAGGGTGCCTCCAGTCTGCAGTAGCACTTTACCATCTCTGCTGTACAGCTCCTCTATTCAGTCACTAAGGGCTTCATCCAATGTAGACCTACTGATCACAACGACAGCAGAGGGTTTCTGACCGATGCTGCGTACCAAAGGCAGGGCAGGAAAGTGACGGTGCTGCTGTTTCAGCTGGGGATCTGGTGATCGGATAACACAGAATCTGTGTTTTAAGAAACTTCAGATACAGACATTCTCATTCAGAATGATTTCCAAATATCCTTCTGAATATGATAGTCTGCATTTAGCAGCAGTGTTAAATCGAAAACTGTGGTTCATTTATTTTGGAAGTACATTTTTTTAATGCAACTGAACGCTTTTTTTTGAGCCCCTTAAGTAAAGCTGCAATGATTTTGAATGTCAAACCTCTAATGTCTAATGTTGAGGCACAATTAAACACATTGTACATTTTCTTTAGTTCTTACCTCCTTGGTAAATAAAAAGAAAACCTAATGTCTTTATTATACATCTAAATCAAACAATTATATTGTTTCCACGAGTTGTACTGAATACTGACCTCCTTAACTAAAAAGAATTGTTCCCATTTTTTCACAAATTGGAATAGATCTTACCATGGTTGTTACCTACTGACCCTGCTCACAGGAACTGCATCACAAGGAGCACAGTTTCAAATGTTTTTTGAGAGAAATCACTCACCCATAGTACCTAAACTGATTGTGTTCATTGGATCACAAAATCTCGACTGGGATAACTGTGTGCCATGAGTGTTATAAACACACAAACACCAGTCAGCCTACGATTATGTAAGTTCTTACACTAGATGATTGTATAAAAGTATCAGACTTTAAAGTGTTAGTTTTTACAAATGATAGATGTCAATGTTATTTTCAGCAGACAATTGAATAGACTTTTGTGGAGCATAGGATCCGTCTGCTCAGCCCTTTCATAATCAGCTGAGACCTGAGATTGTGTCTAGTTTCATCGCTCTTTCTGTACCAAGTACATGTTCTGTCTAGATTTCGGATTAGTCACCGTCACTGAGTTAGAAAGACCAGGAAGTAAACAAGCACTAGTTGGGACAGGAAATGATGCACATCCTGGTCAGGCAGTGGTAGAAAACACTAGTCTAACATTGTTACATTAACTCAGCTGGGTAAGCTTTATTGATAGGCCTTACATGTTCAGAAAGAGACCATTTTGCCAATTTTTAACATGCCTGAGTCTCAGATCACCATTTGATTCACCGTTCTCTGTCGTGATGTTTCTTAGGTTTTCTTCAGTTCTGGAAACTGACGAAGTGTTCAGCATTGTTTTAGCATCACGTCAATCATTTTCTGTCAGTCCAAAAAACTTTTGAAACTTCACTGGTTTGAGGAAACATGGAAATGAATCCAACTGTAGCCAAAAGGGTTTTCTCATGACAGTGGTCACGTTCTGCTTCTGTCTTTTTACACATTTGTATTCTGCCAATTCACAATAAATATTTGCTATAAAAGCATTTGAATGATAATTGGAGAAATTCAGTCATGTAAAGCATGTTAAGTTTTCAATTGCACAATTTATTTGATAAATTAACCGTAGATGCCTTCATGCAATGAAAATACCATGTAAACCTTAGTGGCTAGGTTATCAGACTTTCCTGTAGCGCCATCAAGAGGACAAAGTTTGTACTTTCACACAAGAAATGTCACAATCTAAACTCTGTGGCCTTGATTAGAAACCTGCATTTTTTTTTTTACATTCATTTTTGTGTAGTAAGTTACATTACAGCTAAGTGGAGCTGCACATTTTCACCATATAAAAAAGCTGCTCAATGGTCAATTGATTTACCATCAACTTACCACACACTTAAGATTTAAGACTTAAGTAAACCTCTAGTCAGTCCAAAAGTTGGGAAGTGTTTTTGGCTTTAACATTGATCTGTCTTCATAGAAAAAAAAAAAAGAAAAAAATGAAAACACATTTTCCCCCAGTGATTTCAATTTAAATATTTTTAAACATTGTGATAATATTTATTAAGATGAAGCAAAGTAGTTCAAACACCAGCAAGTTAGTATTACGAAATTAACACATTTTACACTCAGTCTAAAATATCAAGGCAGTCGTTCAGCAATATAATAAAAGGAAATTCTTCCTTTTACAATGTCTGCCTCTTCAGAGTTAACCTCATCTGCTTTTTCTCATCAAGTACTTCCTTTGTACATTCTTGCAGTGATTATTCTGTTCCAAATACAGCCTGCTTGCTTTCCTGCAGCACATGGGGTTTTTACCTCTCCAGTTTGTATAAAACAAACTGACGCACTGGATATTTTGTACACGCAGTGACCAGAACAACAAAATAGAACATACAGATCAGGGCAACTTGATCATCACTTCATGCTCTTCTCTCTTAAAGTACCCTGAACAGAAATGTCACTGTCAGCCTGGTTTTTCCTTAACGTGGGACGATGCGACTTGTCTTCTCAGTGAATTGAGGTGTCTTCATCAGTATGTTGAACTCTGCACCATGGCTCTTCACAGGAAGACATCTATACAGTGCTATACAGTGTTAAATGTGTTGTTCAGTTATTGTGTTGCCCTGATACTGCCATCATTAATGTTCATGTCTCATTTTCTCAGCATGTGTCGTGTGTTTAAAAACAAAACAAAAAAAAAACCTATATTTATTCTTCAAAATGCTTCTGTGGAGACAAAGTACTGTAACATTAGACAATTGACTTTGTTATGGAGCCTAAAAATCAAGTATACTTTAAAAGTATGTATGGATGTATGCCACTCCAATGTTTTTGTCAAAAGAAATGAATATATTTTTTCCCCTCATTTTTAGCCAAAGGAGTTCGAGAGTTCAGGCTGTTTTAAGTGAAAGAAAATGCCAATAAATTATATGGAAATTTATATCAGACTTGTTTTTTTAATGTATATAGTAATTCCAGTGAATAGAGTTCTCAAATGGATATAATCAAGTTACACATAAGATAAATCAATATTTTTCCTTTTTCAAATCTAGTCCCAAGTGTGCTATCAAAGATGCACATTATCTACCACAACCATTTTCTAAAACTGAACATGTTTTAATAGTGTTTAGTATATTGTATATGTAATTATCCGCTGATTTCCTGCACGCAGTGTATAGAAGCTTCATGGTTGATTTTGTGTTCAGCAGAAACTTCTGTCTAGCCTGACCTGGACTCCAGTGCAGGCCGGAGGCTTCACCCCCTGTGGATGTAACAGGCACAGACACAACTCAGCTTAATGAAGTGACAGAGCAAGTTCCAGAATGTAGAGGCTTAAGTTACACAGATGCAGTGAGAGACGAGGTAAGAGACAACAACATAAACATACATATTCCATTCAGCAGTGATGGATAATTATATAAAATAAAACACATCATAGGAAAACTTGCAAAAAAACCCCAAAATAATTAATTAAATAAATAAAATTATGGAAATATTGTGTTTCAAATTCAGTGTTCACAAGCTGTCCTTAACATGGAACTCATTTCTTTTCGATTTCAATCTTGTAAAATGGATTCAAACATCTTCTCAAACCAGAACTTACAAAACAAGTCCTCACCTTGTAAAGTTGACAGATCAAGTGGAAAAGGGATGACATCGCCTTGTCCTCATTCTCCTCTGTGTATTCCTGCAATTTGAATCATTAGCAGAACTCCTGGGACAGGTGTTGCTATACACGCATGTATAATACAAGAGTAAATTGAAGATAAACTTTTTTTTACCCTCATTTACATTCAAACGAAATAATTAAAATACCCTCCAGCATTGCGACACTGCCTTCAGTCGATGTTCTATTCAGCTTTTCTACTTTTATAGCTACGCATTCCTT
This sequence comes from Brachirus orientalis, assembly GCA_016785285.1. Classification (NCBI taxonomy): domain Eukaryota; kingdom Metazoa; phylum Chordata; class Actinopteri; order Pleuronectiformes; family Soleidae; genus Brachirus; species Brachirus orientalis. The sequence continues at coordinate 21,688 of JAFBJR010000235.1, read as the reverse complement.
ATTACCCAATTTTCACTCATCCAAATTACCTTCTGTATAAATCTGAAGTAAATCAGAATTCTATTGCAAATAACATCGTACATCAAGTAAATTTAAGTTGAGGGTGTGGAATGTTTTACCCCGTTGAAGGTGACCCAAGGGACGTGTGTGTGGGGTGGTTTCAGAGCTCGGGTCATGGCAGCGTTAGCGTGTGTCAGCCGGTCTCCCAGTCCGTTTGTTATGCAGGAGTTGACCCTGGACCAGGAGACTGAGGGAGCGTAAAGCTGGAGGCACTGAGGCAACAGCACAGAGGGGATAACACTGAAAAGCTCATCCAGTATACATTTTTATACATCAGTATGAAAATCAGTCACTGTCAATACTTCTAGAACCTTTGTGTTCTAGCTTTTTCAATTTGAATATTTGTGGGGGGTATCATCATTTCTACCGCTTTATCCTCCACTGAGGGTCGCGGGGGGCACTGGTGCCTAACTTCAGTTGACATAGGGTGAGAGGCGAGGTACACCCTGGACAGGTCGCCAGTCCATCACAGGGCCACATAGAGACAGACAACCATTCACTCTCATATTCACACTTATGGGCAATTTAGAGTGTCCAATTAACCTCGTCCCCAAATCTGCATGTACCCAGGGAAAACCCACGCACACACAGGGAGAACATGCAAACGCCATGCAGAAGGGCCCTTGTTCCGACCAGGTCCCAAACCCGGGACCTCATGCTGCAAAGTCAAGAGTGCTAACCACTACACCAACCGTGTAGCCTTGTGGGGGGTTTAACTACTAAATAATCTGGACTTTTGATCACGTTTATTGAATGAATAAACTGAGAAACTAATTAGCAGGAAATCACAAGATCTTTTTGGTTTAGATTGTGAAATAGGTGGATTGAATGCCTTTCCTTTAAAAAAAAAAAAAAAAAAGCTTGCATATTTTATTTACCTTTATGTAACCAGAAGTCCCACTGAAATTAGAAATCTCTTACAAAAAGGAGACCTTGTCAAGGTAACAGGCATACAAAATCAAAACTATATATAGTTAATGATGTCCAGCATAATGACCATTTTGCATTTGAAATGAAACGTAGAGAAGCTTGATACACTGAATTGAGGCTCCTTAAAATGGAGGAAGATGCATGCCTGTATAATAGATCACAGCTGTTTCTGTAGATACTCACAGACTGTGCAGCACTGAGGACATCTGCAGCTGACTCCATGCAGTAGATGATTTGAAGTGCTGAGTGTCTTGTTAAATGGATGATACAGGCCTGGGGAGCACAACATTTCATCTAAACCGTGCTTTAGTACAAAGCAAACATGACTGACAAACTGATGATGAAAAACACAAAGTACCTCAACGGCGTTTCCTTTGCATTCAGGCTCTCCGTGTTGACAGGTAAAAGGAGAATTTCCTGATGGAATTTCCTGCAAGAGAAAAACAAGTCACAGTATTTTACACAAGTCATGGTTTTCTTGGCCAGTAAGACACCACCAAATCTTTGACAAAAAGGATGAGCATACCTTAGCATTTCCATAGGGCACCAGAGTGACGGACATGATGTCCCGCAGCATTGTCCAAGTGGGGAACAGCTGCTGGGTGACGAAGACTCTGCAGGCTGGACACAAACTCTCATAGTACAGTGTGACAGATACAGGAGGAACGGCTTGCCTTGGTCTGGTAGCATTCACCTCCATACACTGTTTCTGAACCTAAAAACACACACACACACACACACACACTCGCACACAAATTATTTATTAAAAAAAAAAAAAAAAAAAGCACTTTGACGAATAATTCTTCCAAAAAGAGCATGGTGTAAGTGGAGTACAACCAACTGCCAATGTAAAAGGCAAACTCTTCCCCTTCTAAAGTTTCATACCTGCAGAAAAAGGTTGTTTATTCAGGTGTTTTAAATTTATGCACCATGCGCAGCCTTTGCATTTGTAATATCCATGTGTACTTATCATATAAAAGTATTGCTTTATCCTCCACAGGGTCGCGGGGGGAGCTGGTACCTAATCTCAGCTGACAAAGGGCAAATGGTGTGGTACACCATGGACAGGTCACGAGTCCTTCGCAGGGCCACATATAGACTATTTGGCTATTTAGAGTGTGCAAGTGGCCTAATCCCAAAATCTGCATGTTTTTGGACTGTGGGAGGAACCCAGAGAACCCAGAGGAAGCAATAATAAATCACATTGCTCATTAGTTAAACCTGCATTATAGATCAAATTTGTATTTAAAAAAAAAAAAAGTCTAAAATTTCTGTATAGACATTTATTTTATACAGAAATAACTTTCAACTCTTTAACAGTTTAAAGCTTTATTTAATCTTTCAAATAATGCAGCTATCAAAAAGAAATTTTCTATGGCTCTTGTAGAATATACAATGGAGGGGATAAAGTTTTGATTGCTATGATGTATATAAAGCATATAAGGTATTGTAGAACAAGGTATGCATCCCCCCCCGCCCCCATCCTTTGGGCATTTTTCATCTCATTAACTGTTTGTGTTGTTTGACCCAGAGCAACTCTGCCAGTCACATGAAAAACCTCTGGTGTTTAATTTCTGCAGCCTGACTCCCATTTACACGAACACCATGGAGGCTTTAATGTCCCATGTTCTGAGTCAATGTTCGTCTATGCCACTGTGGATGATACTCTACAGATATTTGCCAGTTTTTCTAAAACACAGAAGACAATGTTTGGGTTTGAAAAATTCCCCTTTTTCCCCACCTGACCTGACAAAAACTATGTTTGGTGATGCAGATAAGTATCCACAAATATTTGGCTGAATTTTGGACATTTGCAATCATTTAAAAAAAAAAAAAGACACTATAATTCTGTGTTCCATAAAAAGTATAGATAACAGCAAAAGATAGACCCCCCCATTATGATCATTATACCATCAAAAACTAGTGTGACGATGTCCGGTACTCCAACATTTAAGCATTTTCACCTGTAGGTCGGTCAGGAATAAACAGTATACTACAAACAAGTAAAAACAGATTTATTTTGTTTCTCACCTTACACTCAATTGCTATCTCCAGTGAACGACACCATTGAGATGGAGGATAACGACAAGCTGGTTTGGGGTGAGACATCCCAGAACCTCTGCAGTCAATGCAGAGGAGTAAAAACACTGAGAGAAGAACTGACAAGTTCATGCCTGAAAACAGGAGAGGAGTTCAAACAACACTGAGCAGAGACAGGACTGAAGTTTGTCCTCTGCATCATCACCAGATAATTCACTTCAGCTTTGAATGAACGATGCTGCCTTCAGGGATCCTCGGATTATTCTGCTTCTGGCTCTGTAGACAAGAGGGATGGATGGATAGGTAGATAATTTTGAAGTCGAGTCAAACTGTGTTCTTTGTAAGACAGCAAAGACAAAGGTGGTGTGTTATAAAGTAGTATTGCAGTGAAAACACTTAAAAGAAAGTTTGGCTCTGGCTGTTGAAATTCGATAATTTTTGTGAGGTGTATGGAATGACACCACAACACCTGCCACAGGCGAAGGAACCACACACGACCACTCACTCCACGTCAGCTGGTTATTTGGCTTAAGTTGGGATTTCATATTGTTGTTCCTCTCGCTAGACCCGTAAGTAAGCAATACAAATGATCTACCTAGTAAAACTTTTGGTAGTCTTGTTTTAACCATGTAATGTGCTGTGGAGAGAAGCGAGGCTGACGCTGTTAGCATTAAGGTAACCATGGCGCTAATGCTAATGCTGCTACTGTTATGTGCCCAGAAGTTACCGTTACCTTTCAAAACTGCTTTATCTGAATCGCTAACCATAACTAACACACACCTTTTCGATGCTATTGCATTTTTAACCCATGCCCTTCAACAACTGTGGTCAATAATTCCGTTTACATGCAAGGGACCACGGTCAAGTTTAAGTTAGCCTGTCGCTACTAAAAAGTAAGTGCTCATTTGTTTGAGGTATTACGGTACCGGTGTTTGCTGTAGACAAAATGGAAGAAAACAAACACAAAAAAAAGTTTGTTAACAATTTTCCACAGATTTTTAAGTGGTTAAATTGTGCATCTGATAAAAAAATCAAAGCGAAATTCATTAATTATATCCATGATCTCCTACTGTAAAAATGTTGTGTTTTAAGTCAATCCAAGCAATGAACTTCTTGTCATTATGATAAAACATTTCAAATCATTAAAATACATTTTGAGAAAATTTAAGGAAAGTCCAGCTCAACATTTAATATTGATTACATCTTTGAATAAAAAAAAAATACAGATATTTTAAATATTTAATCTTCAAATTATAGTCTGTTATTGCAATGCAACACATTGTTGTCTTCCTTATTGTCTTTCCCACGATAAAGAATGTTAGAATCTTCAGATTATGAAATAATGCTCACTTAAATTTTGTTTGTTTAAACCATCATCTGAAATTTATTTTGGGAACTCAAAGTGCAGAAAGTAGGTAAAGTCATGTCTAACATCAAAAAAGTAAACTATTGTTTTATTAATGTTGACTTACAGTGGAAAGGTTTGTGGATTGAACACACATGTTGCTGCATAGTCATTGCAGCAAATTAACATTTACAATAAGTATTTTTCCCATAGCTATTGACAAAGTATAACTAAAGCACAAAGTCTGATCCATAAAGTCACATTAAAAAAACAAAGTCAAAGTTACAGAAACATGACTTTAAGGTACTTTAAATGCAATGCAGAGGTATTTCATCATAAGCACAGCTCAAAGTAAAACAAACCTTCCTGAATACATCAAGTCACATGACTGCAAACATTTAAAAAGGTTGATAACTCAGGTCTCATGTAAGTTAAGCTAGATTGTTTGACAAATGCTATAGCAAGATCACACCATGTAACGGCACAATACTTTCTGCACTGTCACTGAACATTGGCAGTGGAACCAACAAAATCCTGTTTAATTTTTGAATATGAACGTGCTCTAAATCCTAGGGACACAGAAGGTTAAAATACATCCCTCATCATAGAGAAACTGACCTAAAACCTTTTATCCAATCAATCAAACTCCTCAATCCAACTAAATTGTCTTAATTAAAATACCTAGTTGGAAAGTATTCCATTAAATCACTTGACTAGATCTAATTTGACTATTTAACCAAAACAAATGCTTCCCTGCCCTAAATCCATGGTATCCAGTATATTCTTTTAATAAACCTTGGTATTTTAAAGAAAAACTAATCTTGCAGATTTTTCTTAAAACTCCTAATTAGGAAAACTTTAGTTGACTCACTCTTTAGTTGAGAAATTGCACATCATGTTTTTTCATGTAGTCATATGCACAGTGTTTAAGAGACTTAAGTTACTTAACACAGAAAGCTATATCTGACATTATGTCTTCAATACAAAACAAATGCTCTTCAAATGAAACAATCCATTATTAAAAAAATAAATGAAACTTAAATTATACAATGACATATACTTCATGACAGAAGACACCACTAACTTTACTATGAAAAATTGAATGTGATTCTAAAGTGTTTTCAGTATGTCCCTCGTGTCCATCTGTTTCAGTCAGAGGGTGGATGGACATGAAGACCATCATAGTATCTCAACATCATATGAGATACTTGTATGTGCAAATGCTATGCTTTCACTCTAAACTTTACAATGCAGTGGTATGCACATACAGTACACATTTTATGTGTTCCTACTACAAAATAAACTAAGTAATGTCTCATTTAAAAAAAAAAAGCCACAGTATATGATGTACTTACGGAAACACTCACTTATTCTACTCAATGTGCAAAGTTAAAAAAGATAGCTTGAATGATGAGACAAACATTTTGGTTGGACCGTACAGTGTCTCAGGTGAAGTGTTGTTTAGCTGCATCTATCCATATTTCCAATACAAAGAGCACCAGTGTGGGCATGATAATGTAAAGGTTCATGATAAGTAGACTATTTAATCGTAATTAAGTTGTCATTTAGGGTGTTAAAAAAACTGCATGGACTGCTCCAAAGTTTTACATTTCACCACAGTGACACATAATATTATTTATGTAGATTCAAGCACTGCAAACTAGCACTTTTCCATTTGATTTGATTAAGAGGACTTAATGGAAGATTTACTGGAAGTCATTCATTAGGGGCAATATGACCCATACCGCAGGACTAATTCTTGATTTCAACAAAGAGCATTTATAGACGCAAACAATAAACAATAAAAATTGTATAGAGGGTTAACAAAACTTTGTTTTAGCTGGTGGTGTTATTGTATTGTTCCTAGAACCACCATCAAATCAGTACCCAACCATAATGTCTCTATTAAAGATACTGTTAATATACAAATATTTGTTACACAATGATGACATGCAGAATCAAACATTTTTGCATCTTCACTGCCACAAAGAATAGGACAATTACCCTCAAGGGCAACTAACTAAATGAATAACCAAGTCTACATATGCAGGAAGCATTAAATACCACTAAACAGATGAAGTGACTATTGAACAGAACAAAATAGGATACAGAAAAAATTAAATATTTTGATCAAATCAATAACAAAATTAATGTACTTATTTGCTTGTCTTTGATGAGGAAACATAAAGTGACAATGTTATATTAAGTTAATTAGTTTTAATGATTCACTCTAATCCATAAGCACCAAGTTCCCTCACTCATCTTCTCTTGAAAAGAGTGATGTTCATAATATTGTATGATCACTATGTTCACACTGCACACTTATCAAGAAAGAAAAAGTATGTTCTTCTGCTGTCAACATTATATCAAAGAAGCAAATGTAATATTCATAATTTGGTTATTATTCTTTTTCTGCCATAGATGGACTCACACCTGCTGCAGAATAGACATTTATCCAGAGTGACTGGTGAGTGCAATAAAAAAAACTGTGCTTTTTGTTTTTTGATTATTTAATATAAAATAATTTTATGTTTTAAACGTTTGGTTTAGCTTTCATCCAAGTGCAGCAAAATTTTTGACAGAATTTTGAGAAAGAAATGTGAAATGATGTTGAAGAATTAGCATGTTATGCAATCTGTGGCACTAATTCTCCTGTCAGGTGACAATATGTTACAAAATGAAATCATTACAAGGTGCTATAAATAAAGGGAACCAATCAAAGCTCAAACCATCAGAAAACCATCTATGTAATATGATGAAAAGCTTGTTAGATGGAGAACACACATTTATACCTATATTAATATAAGAAACGTTGCTGTCATTTTTGTGCTTCAAATTCAGGAAAAACAAATTCAATATCTAATAATTTATTTGCTTGTTAGATTAATGGATAAAATCCAAAAATAATCTAGAAATGAAAAAGGCAAATAAAATCAAATATGGGATTGTATTATACTATGTTTATAATAGTATTCTATGTGTTTGATGCTAGGATCTTGTCTTTCCATAGTTTTGCTTTTATAAACCACTATTTTGTAAATATAGGCACAGTTTTGAGAGACTTATTTCAGTCTTAACTCGGTATTGTTGCAAAAGACTCAGTTCAGTGTTTATTCTGTAAATTATTTAGCTCTGCTATGTTTCGCAAACTTTAAGGTGGAAGTAAATAGGATTTTTATCAGTAGGAACACAGGGGTATGAAAGTAGTAAACCCTTCAGAATCATTCTTGCATTTTTAAAACTGTAATACAAATATCCACAATCTCATGGTTTAACAATGAAAACAAACGCGGCCTAAAGTCAGGAGTTAATTCAGTGAAAGATTGGACGTGTGGGTTACAGTGACATTGAGAATTTGATCATAAGTTAATAACTTTTCTATGAAAAAGGACGTATCTGCTGTTGTGAATTGTTGAAAGCAGTAGTTAAGGTTTTAACTATCAAATGAGTTTAAAGCAGTTACCAAATAAAAAATTGCTTATCCTTTCTCATACGCTTAAGCAAATAATGTTTATATCTATATTTGTGACTTATTATCCTCTTTCATGAGCATTAAATATAGACAAAATCATTTTTATGGGTCATGTACTTTTTTGCCACCCCAGTAATAAGCAAATAAAATTGATTTACTGAATAAAATTTTTAAATATCTGAATCCTAAACCTTATCCCTGTTCTTCTGAATTAGTTGACAGACTGGTACCAGGATCTAAATATTAAAGTATTGTCTTAAACTAACAAAAATGACAATGACACACATAATCAGTCTAATAATACTGTGGATTGGATATGATATGTGTTGTGGAAATTTCGGTGCAGAATTATAACATATCCTGATCTTGGCACTGAAACTGAAAATGTGATACTAACTGGTACTGTAGTCTTCGAGCCTGGTAGCAGTGTTTATTAAGGTGCATTTTCAGCGCACAGTGGAGCTTTGGGGAAGCACCATCAGAGTGGTGTGCTGGTGTTTCTCAGCTGGACTGCTGGCTGAGAGCAGGCCAGGCCAACGTTACATTCATCTGCTGGTTGTGTTTGACCAGGGATGTGTGTCGGTAGTGGAGAACCAGCTCTCTCAGCGATGAGTAGGAGTTGTAGGGCTCAGCGAAGCCATACCCTGTGGATGTCCTGTAGATCACACAGTGCTTCACATCCCCATCCACTCTGTATGAGAAGAGACCCGTCATGTCCTGTTTCACATTTAACCAGCCCTATCTTTTTTTTGTTGGCTTTGTATTAAATGATAGGCATCCAGGAAGTAAAATTTGAATTCATTTCAATAAAACCAGAAAGCAGACAGCTGTGCTTCAGAGACAGAAAGAGGAAACGGCTGCCCTTCACCTTCGATTATTTCATTTACATGATCTAAGTAGTTATGACTTATACCAGCAGAGGCCACACATCCACCAAAGCAGTAAGCGACTAATGCAGTTTTGTTGTGGAGCTCGACCCATGCTCAGACATGTGTCTTCCCAAAACCAAGATGTTCAATAGGATTCAGTGTCAGCAATTATATGACCTAAATGCCTAAAACATACCAATTTAAAAATACTCACACAACAGAGCAGGCAAATGAGCCTCTCTGGGTCTGGCTGTCTCTGATGAGGAAAGTCCCATCCCTTCTGCCCTTCAGCAGCTCCTCTGCCTCCTTTCGTTTCATTCCACCCACATACCAGGTCCTTTCCCACTCATGTGTATCCTCCGCCAGGGTGTAGAGGCTAAAGGACAGTTAGATTTGTTAGTTTAGTTTTAAAAAGTGCACAGTTTCCCAGAACAATATTCATGCAGCTCAAGGTTGTCAGTCACTGCTTAACGGGTGAATGCCATGGCCTGTAACACTACTAGAGCTGCACTGTAGTTAAGCTTCACTTCCAATGGTAGATCATGAAAAACGTGTCTACATTAACGTCATTTAATGTTGACATTTGGCTGCCATTCTTTACACTTTGTACATATAGCATAGAATTTTGACATAGACATGGGCCCACAGAGTAGAAACATTTTTGGCTTTCTTAAGGTGCATGAAATCATGCACATTGTGTACCTTTTTGAGGGCATAAGCCATTGAGTGGAGTTGGCCTGCTTAAATGATTATACTCACTCTTCTTCTTCATTCCTGACCCCCAGCCAGTCATTAATCTGGCTCTGCCTTGTGCCATGTTGGGTCAGCCAGCTGAAATATGGAAAAGAAAATTAGTAAACTGCATTAGCAATTGCATATGGATCCTCAATAGTTTGAGTTTCATGTCATTCTGAATTACCAAAATATGATAGATGGTTTTACTAACAAAATCGGAAAACTGAACAAAAAGCAGTATTAACCAGTGTACCTGGAGTGGTTTAAATAAATGACAGTGAAAGTGCAGAGAAACTGTAACACATTGGCACAGGTTTTAATCATCATCTGTAAGTTTACAATTATTGTAAAATAGGGTGAGGTTTAGCTCGAATGATGTAGTTATGCCATTATAGTCACAAAAATCCCTGCATTGAGATAAAGTGAGTCATTGGTCAATGACTGAAATTAGCTTTTTATCTGATTCATCTCTTATCTGATGTGCTCATAAATACAAGAAACTTCAGTCCTAGTCATGATTTAAAACATGAGGTTCTAAAGTTTAAAACTTACAGCAGATATTGATCTCTGATCTTTCTGAGCTGTATCAGGTTGGGCTTCAGACTGTTAATCTTTCTGTCAACCTCCATGTGAGCCAGTGACTTCTTTCTTAGTTCCTCCTCCAGCTTCTTCTTGCTGTTGTGGATTTCCTCAACTTTCAACTGCAACTCATCAGAATTGCTTTGAATCCTGGGAATAAGAGTTGAAATAATGTTTGTAGTGATTCAGGAGCTGCTTATTTTGCTATATGAATATAGCCATGAGTATTTTTAGCCCTCCCTGTTGGAGACACTTTTTCTCCCCACTCTTGTGACTGTGTTATCACATTAATGCCTTGAGGGAACATTTTTAAATTTGGCACAAACAGTAACTTGGACTTCACAATAAACATATTAGATTTTAGTGGTTTAGTACCAGAGATCAAAGTCTTTCTTACTTCAAAAACATTTTTGGCCACAACTTTAGCATTGATGCGCCATGTTTAACAATAAAATTTGGTCAAAGTCACATCACAACTTGGGTGCAACACCTAAGATGACTGGTTGAAAGAGGCATACAACTATGAGGCAGCAATTCTTGTTTGTTTTATTTTTAGATAAAGACTGAATTAAAGAGAGTTAGTATTTGAAACATACTTGTCAGTTTCTTTACTGCTGTGTAATGTCAGGAACATATTGATATATTCCTTGCTGTAGTGTTCTTCAGGTTCACACTCCTCCTCAAAGATCCGAATGATTTCACTGAAAGCCTCAATGGCTGTGCGCTTGCTCTGCAGGTCCTGGGAAGATGAAACAGGTTAATTTTCTGTTTAAGTCAATTTTACTACAAACAACACCAAAGTTTCACTGTCGTCATACCTGCGAGGTTTGGTTATACTCCTCAAACAAACAGTCATACTCTTTGCTTTTCTCTTTGAATCGATCCTGAAATATCCTCAGCTTTTCTCCAACTGCTTCAATGTCAACTTCCATTCCGACCTCCTGCTGTACCAAAAGAAATTAAAGTAAATTTAAACATATGATCTGATCTAAAGTTACCCACAGTTTGGAACAGTACCATGTTTTCTTTGCCTTTTATAGACTGTATAGAATAATTGAAATTAACCGGAAATAAGTGATGCTCGTCTGATATAAATCATTAATCATACCTCCATGGTGGTGATGGTCAGTTGCTAATATCAGCAAAAGTTTTAACATTAAGTGTCAAGAACCCTTTAAGTTAATTTCTTTCTTTGGCACAAATGTTATGATGTAAACATGAGTGGTTAGGATTATGATGTGTCACTCACATGTTTTTGGCCATAACTCAAAGATTTACAAAACAGTTAAAAATATTCAAAAGTGAAGACAAATTCACTTTTGAGCATTTGATTCAAGCGAACAACCACAAGGGCATAATTCTAGTCATACCCATTAAAAAAAAAGTCATCGCAATGAAGATTAGACAGCACACATTCTTAGATAGAGGTCTAATGAACCCACCTGTTGGTACACAGACAAGGGGTAAAGTAGTCTTGTATCCAGCTTTGAGTTGTACTGGGCTAATGATTTGTTCTGGTAATACTGGATCAGGTGTACCACTGAGGGGAAGAGCAGAGGCTCAGAGAAGCCATATTTTCCCCCGTGATGGAATATCTTTATCAATCTGTTTGAACCATCTTTTCTGTAAAATATTAAAAAATTAATTACCCAAAGCATGTAAATCATCACATGAGATCAATTTTATCATTTTTCAAAAACAAATCAGAAAGTAGAGCTAAGAGTTCTATAAAGATGACAGCCTAATTTTCCATCAAATGATTATTATGCTTTCAGTCAGACAGGCTTATATTTGTATAATACATGTGCATAGTAATTTCTGACAGTCAAGGACAGCGACCAACATCCCACCCCCTTCTGTCTTCTGTTTGCCTTCCCCTCAAAGCCTCATCCTTGAATTTTTTTTTTCTATTTTTCCAAATAACAGTTGATGCTCTCGAGATGTGAAGAGAATTTCAACAGTGTTTCAGAAACGAATTATAGACTCAAGATTTAATCCCTCCTCCCACGTCACCTCATAAACTGTCCTCACCTATACTGTATATGATGAGGGAGAGCATTTATTCACAGATTAAAGCCTAGGAGAGAGGAACACCTCCATGTGAAATGTTGGCTCCTGATTGGATAAAGTGACCAAACACTTGTGACAGCTGTCAAAAGGTAATGTATTTTAACTTTAAGTAGTTTACTGACAGTAGCTTTTAACACTGTGGCAAGTAAAAGCGGTCATCAAGTTTTACCAGTGTCTAGTTACACTTAAAGCGTGGGATCCAAAAATCTCAAGGGTTTGGAATGTGATTGAGATCCCACATCTACTGCTGGACCCACAAATGTTCTGGGACTGATGTGGGCTGGAGCAGTCAGTCATACATTAAATGTATGAAAATTAATATACAGTACATCCCTTACAAGGTTCAACTGTTGGTGTGAGTGCATTGTCTTCAGTGTCTAACCACATTTAGAAATGACACAAAGAAATGATACAATCATCCAACGAAGACTGTTTTATATCTCAATCCACTTAACAACTGGTCCACAGTACATCAGCTGCGAAATGATGTAGTGAAGCAACAAGTCACCAGCTTTAGTCCTCTATTACAGTCTATTGTGCATCTGGCCATCCACTGTAAATAAAGTTGTAAGTACTCTTTTTTTATCGGGTTTTGATGAAATTACTAAAACAGTTTTCATTTACAGTTGGATGTAGTATATATTTGAAGTCAAATAAAAAAACTAAAGATCGAAGTTTTGCAAGTGTCATATATAAGTAGGGTGGTATAGAAATCATTGATTTAAGAGAGCTCTCAAAGTAACCCCATTATCACCAACGTTAAAATACAGTAGTGTAATTAGTTCGAGCAAAGTCAGATACAGGCTTTTCACAGGAGGCAGATTCATCACCATCCTCTTCATCACATGTACAGTACTGTGCATAAGTCTTAGCCCACCATTAGATATATTGTTTTAGCAATGCTATAATGACCGTCCTGTACAATTATTTCTCAATCACTTTATTGGAGCACATCCTGAAAATATGGAGAAACACATGCAGTTTGAAAATAACATCTTTTTTCAGAAACAACAAACAAAAATGCTTCTATAATATCAAATATTTAGTGTGACCTACATTTACACTTGAACAATAACACAACCATGGCTCTTTAAAACCTAGAATGGAACCCTAATGTTATTGGTCAAACCTGTGTTTCTCCTACTATTTCATGCCAACAAATAGCTGCTGTGAAAAAGGTCTATTATACCTGGTTTACTCAAGACATGTTTGAGCATTACATACACATGTTGCACAAGTTAATCTCACTGACAGGTTGATCATATAGTATAAGACTGACTTTTAGTCACATCTTTTCAATCTAAACACCAATGGTCACAAAACTGACATAAAAACAACAAAGCTGCTGGTGGCCTAAGACTTATGCACAGTAGTGTATGTCAGAAACTAGTATAGTGAAATTAGATTATTATTAAATTTATTATTTTTTTTGTTATTTGTTTCATTTTCCAAACACTCTGGTGTTCCTCAGTTCCACTCTGATCACATACGCTGGTTTATACAGTAGAACAGTATTTCTGATTTTCCGCCTAGTACCACCAGAGGAAGTACCACAGTTTGAGAACCATGGGTTTAAACTATTGCCTAAACTTTTTATGGAAAGAAAACATAATTCTTCGCACTAACTGCTGTGGTCACAGAATTCTGATGGGGAAAAATATGATTTTCTTTAACAAGAAAACTCAAAACATATTTACCTTAGTGTGAGAGTATATTCGCCTTTAATCCGACTGGAAGCATCGCGGACCAGGAATGTGCCTTCAGGAGTGTTTCTCATTATCTCATTTACTTCCTCTCTAAACAGTACACAAAGGACTTGAGCATTTCTAACAGTTAATGTAGAACTCAAACAAATTTAGTTGCAAATGCCTCAAGATATCTCACGCTGTATAATTATCAAAACATTCAATACCTTGAGATGCTGCCCCAGTACCACTCTACATTGGACAGCTGGTTGTCATCGGCACTGCAGTCACACGCTGCCATTACTTTGGTTGTGGTGTTTTTGGGTTGTTCTGAGTACAAAGAAAGGAACAAATATATATATTTTGAAATGAGTTTATTTGGATTTAGTTTTTTTTTTTTTTTTAAATAAATGTGAGGTTTCCAAATTTTTTAATGTTATTTATGCAAAGTAGGTTAGTATAAAATAACAATCTAGACTGCACAATGTGTACATAGAAGCAGTTTCCCCCTTTCATTCATTATGTCTGTAGTAATTGACATTCTATGATCTCTTTTTCAATCATTATACAGGCATCTCATTTGTGTTGATCAGCTAACACCAAATGGAAGGGCTATTGCACTAAAGATTAATTTACAGACTAGAGTCTAAACCCAACCCTAAAGTAGTAAAGTTGCATTAAAAAAAAGAGAGTAAATGAATTAGAAACATGCAGGATACTAAATTACTGACATGTATGTACTGACAGTCATAACATAAGTTTTTGTATACTTATATTCTCTTATAAAGCAAAATTGGTTAAATAAGTCTCAAAATATGTTGAAGAGTACCTCCTTCGATCGCTGCGTTGTTTCTTAGGGCAGGATAAACATCATCATGATCAACAAGGGAAGAAAGATCCTGCAGAATCGCTGTCTGAGTATGAGACTGAACCTTGCTGTCGATTTGGTCCACCTCAAACTCCAAGGACTCTGAAACATCCACCATACAATGTCCCACTTTTACCCCCTGATGTCAGTTCAGGCCAGTGTGTATGTGGTTATGTGCACTTTGTGGCTGTTCAGCACACACTGCTGGCCCACTGACAAGGCCTCAAGAGGGAGATACTGTCGTGTTGCTCAGTCTTGCAGCATGTGGGAGACTCTGTCCAGACTAGCCTGCTGACAGGTGACACTGTCTGACTGCCTAAAATACCAGAATTGGCACTCCTCAACACTCAGGCACATTCAGTCAGACTCTGTGCTGCTTAGTGCCCGACCTCGTCTCGTCTCGCCTTGCCTCGCCTTGCCTCGCCTCACCTCGCCTTGCTTAACAAACAACAGCTGTCTGCAGAGAGATGCCATGTCAGCCCAAAGGAGTGAAGCTGAGTGGTTCCCCAGTGTTTTTCTTTATGTTTATTGTCCATGTGAGTGTGTGAATGTGGCATTGGGGAAGCTGAAAAATGTTAGGACCTGTCATTTCCTAAGAGCATGGCATTTTTTGTGAATCGTTTGTGTTTACCACTATGCGTCCAGGCACACGTGGAGTGAGAGGCATGTGGATACATCTAAATCGTCTTTTCAACACTAGTGACCCAATGGTATGCCTGCATTAACTTGCTGCTGCAGACAGAGTTACACAGTCTGTTGGAGGAATCATTTGTGTACTGTTATGAAATTAGAAGGGGCAGAAACTCAAACTGTGAAATCATGCCTGGTATAAAAAGCTATGCATCATCATAAAAAACGTTCACAAGTATAAAGGTCCAGTGTGTCAAATTTAGGAACGTTTATTTGCCTAAATTGAATGCACCTCCCATAAATGTTTTGTATAAGTGTATAACTACATTAAAAGAAAATTGTTTTGTTTTCGTAGCCTTAAAATTATGTGCACTTATGTGCACGCAAGGGCCTTGCTTAATGGAGGCCACCATCTTGTGTCAACATGTTTCTACAACAGCCTAAATGGATAAACCAATAATTTGAGCAGATGCTTACTACATAAATGTAGATTAATGTAGATCCTTTTCTGGTATGTGAAGACCACCGTAGTTTTCTTGGGCAAGAAATGGGAGGGCGGAGGAGTCCTTACTTAGAGTCTGTGGTCCTACCAATGGATGTCATCAGTTTTTACACACTGGACCTTTAAGTGCAACTCCATCTAGATGTAACTAGGTGTAAATCCTTTAAGGAAAACCAAAACATTTAAACAGTTGGTATTATCTGTACTGATGAGCACCTTTATTCTTACCTCGATCTGGTTGTGAAAGATCAGGCCTTATAGCCTTGTCTATCTGCTGCAGTGATTGGTTGACGGGTGATAACATCACAGGAAATACAGATGGGGGCTCAGGATTATCTCCCTTAAAAATGGGGCTCTCCTTCATGACCACAGCCTTGTACCTTAGGAGGGATTCTAGCGATGGCAACGGAATATCAGCTGGATGGAGCTTGTCGTCCTCTGTGTGGTCTTTGCTGTCAGTACGTATGAGCTGGAAAGTCTCCTCTTCCATTTTCACAGAACAGACCCTAATAGTCCAGCTTGGTTTTATTGAGGTGGTGAAAGGGCAAGTTGCTAGATACCACAGCACTGTTTATCACATTATATCAGCTTGCAGTTAGATTCATGGTGGAGATTAGAGTGACTGTGCAGAGTTCATGGATGCCCATTGTTGTAGTGATGGAACATGTTTTTCAGCCTGAAGCCCAGATTTAGCTACATTACACAATAAAGTGATGTCATTGCAAGCAGATCCTATATTCCCTCCTTTACTTGTACATGAGGAGTTTTCTGTATTCGAGCAATGCTCTGCTTGGTCATTTGCTTAAAGGGATCCACATCTGGGAGACAACTACAGCAATCACCATTTCTTGTTAATGTGCTGTAAACACACTGGAATGTGACACACTCAAGCATGACTCTTTCGTCGTCCAAGTCTTGTGCATCGCCTTAGAGTCAGCGTACCTAAAACTGAAAAGGTGTAGAGGTTGACTAAATATTGCACACTATGTAAGTTACACAAAATACAATAATTGTGTAATTCAGAAAGTTACGTTTTTTTCCTCTCCTACTGATGTTCAGTCCTGTGATAATTTTTCAGGGTGGCAGCAAAACCTGTGTTGATCACCATTTCATGAGTATATTTGTTCCCTTTTTGTTTGCGTGTGTATAATCACTTTATATTTTCATTCTACTTTTGTTTGCTACAGATTGAAATAAATGTTTATAATGTAATGAAATATATGTAATGAATTGCACCACTTTTGCACAAAATCACTTGGCTAAATAATTTAAGATTTAACTTAAGATTTAACTCCGTTGCATAAGTCCTCAATTAATCTACAGATTTTTTGTTTATTTTATCAGTTTTTTATCTAGTTGTTTTTATAAATTAGTATAACTTCCTAGCATGCAAGGTAATAATGCAGTTTTCTTTCTAAATGGCACTGTTTTACGAAAAAGAAAAATAATCTGTAATGAAACATGTCAGCCATGTTCACGATTCCATCATATTGTTGTTAACAATCTGATGAACATAATGTCACTTTCAATATTTGGCACAGCTAGTGGCTTAATTACAGTCACAAATGGCTGTGTTCCCGTCTTAGTAAAGAAGAAGGTTAATCTTGTAATACAACATCTGCTATTCTTTAGTACAACAGACACACTGTACTCCACTGGAAGGACAGTAAAGGAGATTATTTGTTATCATGTTGAAATTCTTGTTGCTTTAGCACTTTGCACCTTATTTGTCCTGGGATCATTGTCATTTATAAAGTGGCAGTCTACACTAAAAACATGATGATTTATACTTTTAAAGTCTCAAGTGTAATATGAAACAGTATTTTGTATATCATTTCTGGGATTTCTAATTTCACTCCAGGGGATTGGGTAATTTTTTTATTTAACTATACAGTGTTTGATCAGAAAACTAATTTCATGGCTAAGAATTTTTTCACTACAGATAATCTCTCAAGACTGCAGATAATCTCCCAAGCATCTGGGATTAGTCAGCGGTTTATTCTTCTATTCCTGTGTGCATGTATTGCAATGTGACACAAGGATGTAAAGGTATCGACTGCTCTGCCAGAGGAAAATGACAGTTATTGAAATTTCGATTTCAAATATTTTAATTAAAAAAATTATTTACCTTTACAGTGACATATTTATAACAAGGAATAGAAAAATATTACTTGCTGAAATTGTAATGTAAATTGAAATATATTAACATAAAGTAACATAAATTGAAGTATACTTTGCATTTTTCATTTTGTTTTAAAATGATTAGACATGAATAAAGGAGGCTATGGTCATAAAAAATTCAGAGTGATTCAGACACCAAAACATCGGAAATGGCAGTGGTGAGAGGGTAAACATGA
Organism: Brachirus orientalis; assembly: GCA_016785285.1. Lineage (NCBI taxonomy): Eukaryota > Metazoa > Chordata > Actinopteri > Pleuronectiformes > Soleidae > Brachirus > Brachirus orientalis. Next base: position 3,546 of record JAFBJR010000235.1, on the reverse strand, counting down.
TCTCAAATAATGTCTGATTTTTATGTTTGAACATTTCAATATCTGTGTCCTTATAAAAAAAAAACTCAAACATTACTTGAAAGACAAATTGGAAAAAATGGTTGGCATATACATTTTTGTTACATCAGTCGAGCATGTTGTTTCATAGGTCTGTTTACTGATGACCTAATCAAAACAAAGTAAACTGTGTTTATTTGATCCACAAGAAATAGTGTAAAGACGTTGGAAACATCAAGTTTTATTTTCCTATGTTGCTGTTAATGCTGCGTGTGTTTGGTAAATATTTGTTTCTTGTTAATAAGTGTTACATCTCAAAAGAAATGAATTGTTGACCTACGCCATATTTGCACCAGCCCTAAGCTTATCATTATCCAAAGCTTGAAATGACAGAGGTATGACGGCTGAACATGCAAAGAACTTTGGAAATGGTATAGTCTGTAAAATCCAAACAGCCTGAAAAATTGAATATCAGGAACCCCAGTACAGGACTATATGTACCTACCTGGGCCAGAACTGAATCGACTAGGCGATAGGGGAAGCCAACATTCCATTGACATCCATAAAGCGGCAAAGAGATGTGGATGGAGACACACGTGGCTCACATCAAACCAACCACCGGCCTCGGTCCTCACACCATCCCATGTCCCTCCCTCCTTCCCAACTCCTCCTATTCCGTGCCGCCCCTTGTATCCTCCATCTTTAAAGATCGTGCAAACTTGGTTCATCCCCTGTGAGTGGCACTTTTTCCCACGATGCCAGTCCTCTCCGCATTTTCCTTCTTCACCAATACATCTCATGTCTTCATAGAAACTGAGCATTTTCCCACTTTGTTTTACCTTAACTAGCTCTTTGAAATGGATATAATTCCTCTGCTCTGTCTTGTGCTTTGCAAAAACCGATAAAGATGAAAAAACTGTTAATCCCTGTGTAGGAATTTGAGCTTCTAAAGGAGAAGCAAAAGTCAAAGTACTATTCCTCACACATTACTTTTTTTTCACTGTCTCAGAGCAGCACAGTGTGGATGCTCACTGGTGGGACAGAAGCATGAGAATGAGTCTGTGGGGGGAAAAAAACTCCTATATAAATAAATAATGGAAGGATGCCACTGTTGCTATACAGAGCAAGGGGCTTAGTGGTCTCCTGAAATCCTATTGGCTAGCCCGTTGCCATGTGCTCATGAGTCAGCAGAGATGCTACTAACAAATGAAAGAAATGTTCTAATATTAGACTGTATGTATCCAGGCAGCACGAGCCTCTGACCTCTCAACTCTGCCAGCGTTGCGTTCCACTTCACAGATCAGCATAATGAAAGAAGTGGTGTGGAAGTAAAGGTTACAAAAATGTAGACAAAACAGCAGACACTGCCCCCACCTCCCTCAGTGATACCCCAGCTTTTGCAGTTATAACCAGGCAGATCAGGAGAAGTAGGCTTGTTTCGTGTTTGGATTCCTGTATATTACAAAAGCCTATGTGATTTCACTAAGATTTTGTTTATTGAACATACAGTTTATCAAATTGTTTTGTGAAAAAAGATGACAGTTTCTACCAATTTTATACTAACAGCTTTGCTGTAAGTCTATGCATTTAAAGTTAAACAAAAAGGGGGAAAAAAAGCAATTCATTTATTGCATCAATGGCATCCTTGCAATTTCTCTGCTGATGTATAGTGTTTTATCCTAAAACCAGATTTTCTAAAATCTGTCTTAATAATCTTGTCTTATTCACTAATTGTTTAGTGATTTACCTGAACTACAGTTTCAGTGATAAAGTCTCATATGAGATATATTTTTCCGAATAAATAAACTGAATATGAAGAAAGGATTAGGAACCATACATGCTCATTGTATAATGATTGACGAATAATATTACTCATCTATTGTGCTACTATTGTATGGGTATTGGTATTTTCATTAAAAAATATTTAAGAATCATACAGGAAAATATGGTACTATAATGTTTGTTTTCAATGTATATAATATTACCAACAACTGGATTACATTTAAATTTGGATGATAGATATACTTTATATGCATAAAGCATCAAACCTATGGCATGTACTGTATATAGAACTCCAGTCAAACTGTCAAGAGTTGCTCAAATCAATAGGTGTAGCTGTTGTGCTGTATCACTTCTTCAGTGTTAAAGCAGGAAACTAAGTTCTGGCCTTCGGGTGGTCATGAAATTGTCCAAGCATGACACTTGTAACAGGACTTGCATTTGTCTTCTGTACACTTCTCATCACCACGCAAATATGGATGAAATGCACAGAAGACATGGTTGGCCAGTGTAACTGTCATTATAAAAGTAGTCGTGATAAACACGTATATCAGAACAGAGTAAGATTAAAAAAGACACTATGTAAGCTGAATGATATAAGAGCTGAATACTCCTCAACTACTACTGTTGAAGCCGACTGTTTGGTCAGATGTAGGAGTGTCCTAATTAGGGGTGGGAATCACAGGGTACCACGCGATACATGGCCCACAATACTGATAATATGACAATACAAGGATTCTGCGATAATGGATCAATTGTAAGACAATTATATTACGATACATCATGCTATCTGTCTAACTGAAGAAAACAAAACGATGGTGAACAGTTAACAGTGCAGGATTTATCTATTCACAACATAGAGAACGTGGTGCATGAAGTCATACTGTAGCTTCCTCTTGAACAAACACACTTAATTTGTCATTGTCAAAATGTACTATCAGACTGGCAAAATTGCCAACTTTAAGGAAACAGCACAGCAGGAGATTTTCAGTCTGTAAAAACTACAGGACTATAAAACAACTATGCAAACAAATGTATGTAAAAATACACATGGACTCATGAATGAGTCTCATGCATTGCCCTTGTTTTTGACACTTATGTGTAAAACAAGCTTCAGATAGAAAGAGAGAGAAAGAGGCTGTGATTGTTTCTATGCATCTAAAGTAACAAGCACACAGCACACTGACCAGAATACTCACAGGAGGTTGGGGATTAGCTTTGTCTTTATTTTATACATTAATACAGTGAAGCATATTCTAGTAATTTCATCAAATAAACTTTAAGACTTTAGACTTGAATAATTTTGTGTTTTAGTGGGAGATTTCTTTCATATATTTCAACTCCTACAAATCTACACACGACATCCATTTCGGCTGAACAAGTAACCAAGCAATTTACTGATTATAATACTGACATAGACTTTTATGTCATTATTATATTCATATATACAGATATATGTAAAATTTAAATAAATAAATTGGTGTTGAAACACTGTACAATTCCCTCTGTGCAACAGTGTGTTGAGGTAAAAAAAAGAGTTTTACTTCTTCATTGTCAGAGCAAGGAATTCCTTCCTGGCCTTGGGGTCATCATGAAATGTTCCCAGCATGACACTTGTAACAGTACTGGCATTCATCTTCTGCACACCTCTCATCACCATGCACATGTGACTGGAAATGTGACAGAAAAGGTTGATTTTAATTAAGTTGAAACTCAAAAACGTTTTCCATTTTAATACAGATTCCATATAATACAGCTGTGTACAATTAC
>JAFBJR010000234.1:2940236-2954046 GCA_016785285.1 Brachirus orientalis | reverse complement strand
CTCAGCGGGAACAGTCTCCTGCGTCGCTCCAGAATTTCTTTAGGGAACTGGTCGTTGACGCTAAAGTCCGTTCCTCGCAGCTCCCGGCCCCGGCTCTTCACCAGCTCCTTCTGTTTAAAGTGTTCGAATTTGGCCACGATCGAGCGCGGGTGCTGGCCATCTTGCCGCTTTCCTCCTAAGCGATGCACCCGGTGGAAGGAGATGTTCTTAATGGTGTCAGCCGGGAGTTTCAGCTGCTTTTGAATAAAGTCTCTCACCTTTTCCTCTGGATCCTCTTCAGTTTTTCTGGGATCCCAGCGAAGATCAGGTTATCTCTCATACTGCGTGCCTGAAGATCGATTACGGATTCTTTGATGAGTTTATTTTCTTCCGAGAGACGTTTCGTTTCCTCGGTGAGAGATTTTACGGATCCCTTCAGTGTGGAATTTTCGGCCGCAAGTAGAGCCACCTGTTGTTGGCTGAACTCCAGGGACTCCCACAGCGCTTGAAACTCTTGGTGGAGGATTTCCACCAAAGAGAGTCGAGCGTCGAAGCTGGATAATTTGCCATTTATGGAGGAAAGAATCTCCATAAATTCGGTGTCGGGGGAAGATGTTGCTCCAGGTGAGTCTTCCGCACGGCTTCTTTTAGATGACGGAGTGGTTGTTTTTGTTGTTTTCCCCATGACTAGCCGGTGAAAACACTCGTCAATATAGTCCTCTAGATCCTCCAGCCTCCTATTCTCTTATTCCCATGAAGGGAAAGAAAACGTGATTTAAAGACTTCCTTTTTTCCCTTTTTTTGTAAATTTTAAAGAGGGCGACCACCACCCCAGTCTGCCAATCCAGAGGCACTGCCCCCGATGCGCTGCCCACTCCATGCGATGTTGCAGAGGTCAGCAGCACCCCCATCTCCACTGTACACAGTGTTGACAGTGCACTGCTCTGTATTTTTTCTTAAGGTTATTGTAGTTAGTTATTGTGCAATCAAATGTGATTAAATAGTGGTCAGTTAAGAGGGGGTTTTGGGGAAAATTTAAGTTTTCTATGTCTATGCCATAAGTAAGTACAAGATCAAGGGTGTGACTAAGGAAGTGAGTGGGTTTATCCACATGCTGAGTGAAACCAATAAACGATCTAACAGTGAATTAAATGCAGAATTAAGACTATCACGTTCAACATCTACATGGATGTTGAAATCCCCCACAATTATGATTTTATCTGTCCTTAGCACTAACTCAGTTAAGAATTCAGAAAACTCTGACAGAAACTCTGAATAAGGTGCAGGTGGACGATAAACAGTGACTATCAGAACTGGTTTCTGTGATTTTAAAATAGGATTAGATAGACTGAGGATAAGGCTTTCAAAAGATAGGTATTCCGGTTTGGGCTTGGGGTTAATTAATAGACTAGTATTAAAAATGGCAGCGACTCATCCTCCTCCTCTGCCTGAGCTTCTGGGAATATGGGTGTTAGTATGTGTGGGTAGTGTTGACTCATTTCAACTAACATATTCCTCTTCATGTAACCAAGTCTCAGTTAGGCATAGTAAATCAATATGTTTATCAATGATTAGATCATTAATTACAGATTTTGAGGAGAGTGATCTTCTATTTAATTTTTTTAATAACATTTCTGTCCACGATTCTGTTTTATTATTGGTGTTGATTATTATAAGATTGGACTGACTAACTCCTCTTCTGTTAAATGCTGATTTATTTAATTTTGTCGATTTATTTATTTTTGTCGGCCAGAAGACAAACACAGTCTCAATGGGCTTTTGATGAGGTGACTGCTCGAAAAGAAGCACAGAGGAGCTTAGGACTGCAACTCTGTCTGGTCTAACCTCTGGACAGTCATGGTGTTGGTTCTAATAAACTTTGCTATATTTCTAGATAAGAGAGCGGCTCCATCCAAAGTGGGATGGACACCATCTCTCCTCATGAGACTAGGTTTTCCCCAGAAAGAAAGCCAGTTATCTATAATGTTGTTTTCTGGACACCACCGAGCCAGCCACAATTGAATGATGGCATGCGGCTATACATGTCATCACTGGTCACATTAGGAAGAGGCCTAGAGAAAATTATGGTGTCTGACATTGACTTAGTGTACCTACACACAGATTTAACATTAATCTTTATGACCTCCGATTGGCGTAATCAGGTGTCATTACTGCCGACATGAATAGTAACTTTACTGAATTTACAATTATTCCCGAAGGGAACTCCCAAGGGATTAATAAAGTTCTATCTATCTATCTCTATCTATCTATTATCTTTAGCCAGCAGTTCCAGATAAGACTCAATGTTGCCCGTTCTGGCCCTGGGAAAACCTGACTATGGTCGCTGGCGTCGCTATTTTTCACATTCCTTAAAACAAAGTCACCAATGACTTTTCTTCTCAGCTTGTGTGTCACTCAGTCACTTGGAAGTGTAAAGTGGTTGGTGGTGAACTGGGCTTTTCTGTTTAGCACTACGCCTCTTATTACGGACAGTCACCCAGCTACCCTGTTGATCTCTCGGCTGCACGGGAGCTGCTGGGGGAGCTAATGCTACAGCTATGTGGTCCGCACCGGCTACAGGGGACTGGCTAACTGATTTAGCTTCTATGGTGCGGAGCCGGATTTCTAACTCGCAAAGTCTCGCCTCCATCCTGGCAAACAAGCTACATTTATTACAAGTACCATTATCGCTAAAGGAGGCAGAGGAGTAGCTAAACATGTGGCACACAACACAAGAGAGAGCAGGAGAAGGAGAGAGAAGCCATCGCTACTAAGCTAACTGTTAAGCTAGGAAAACCACAGAGTGTGAATCTACATGAGAGATAGAGTTAAGTGAAGGTGTTGGTGTGGTTAGCACTCTTGGCTTTGCAGCAAGAGGTCCCGGGTTCACAACCCGGTTGGAACAAGGGGCCTTCTGCAAGGAGTTTGCATGTTCTCCCCGTGGTGCCTGGGTTCTCACCGGGTACTCCAGCTTCCTCCCACAGTCCAAAAACATGCAGATTTGAGGACTAGGTTAATTGGACACTCTAAATTGCCCTTAGGTATGAATGTGAGAGTGAATGGTTGTCTGTTTCTATGTGGCCCTGTGATGGACTGGCAACCTGTCCAGGGTGTACCCTGCCTCTCGCCCTATGTTAGCTGGAGATAGGCACCAGCACCCCCTGCAACCCTCAGTGGATAAAGCGGTAGAAAATGAGTGAGAGTGAGTGTATACCCGTGACAACAACCCAGCAAACATGCCCATGCGGGAAACTAATCCCATGTGGGCCCCACGTGGGTTTTATGTGGGCTAGCACAAAACCCACAGGGGGGCCCCTGTGGGCTGGCCCATGTGGGCCCAGAGCAGTTTTTCCCTTTACGGCCCCGCGTGGGTTTTGTGTGGGCTAGCCCACAGTTGGGCTGTGGGCTAGGTTTTGGACACAAAACCCACACAAAAGGCCACATAGTCCATGGGGCCACAGAACTCATTGAACTATTGCTCTTCTTAATATGTTACATTGATTGACAGGCTCAAAAGTTCATAAGAGAAACAAGGGGCCTGCCCTGGAAATTATCTAGAAGCTATTACCTGCACACAGGAAGTAGCTAATCTGAAACAGGAAGTGGCCTGTAATTCCTGTGCATATTAACCAATTGGCTCGAAACTTTATATGTGAGATCTGGGGCCTGCCCTGAACACATCTACAAGCCATTACCGGTATACAGGAAGTACATCAGCCCACACAGGAAGTGGCCTGTAACTTTGCCATATATTGACCAATCTTACCAAAACTTTATATGTGAGACAGGGACCCTACCTGAACACGTCTACAAGCCCTGACCTGCACACAGGAAGTAGGTCACCTGAAGCAGTAAGTGCCCAAAACTTCACATGTGATATAAAAGACCTGCCCAGAACACATTAGCACATAGTCAAGGGCATATCCCATCTGCTAGTGGGGTAGAGGCTGCAAGGGCCCACACGACACTGCTTGCAGCTTTATTTCTAATAGTAGTCTCTTATTGCGTCAAGCACCTGAAGATAATAGTAAACATGGATGAAGTCTCAGTCCCCAGAAGAAGCTCAGACAGGACGGATACCCCAGGTTACACACATGCATCTCTCTATAGTTGGAAGGACACAGTATCACACATAGATAAAAATCTAATGCATTTCCTAGCTCATAAATCCAAATCCTAATAATCTCAAAGTGGAAGCTCTAATTATTTGCCTACTACAATGGTAAATTGCAGTATAGAGCTCTATGGATTATATATATTTTTTAAATTCATAAATTGAACTGACAGACAAGATGTTTTTGAAATCAACAACTTAAGCTTCCCTTTGTACAAAGCAACCCAAAGCTTCTCACGTTATTTAGTGGGTGAGGTCCCAATCCACCTCAACAGCCAATGTTATACTTGACTAAAAGTGCATAGTCTTAATTACAAGGTTAATTATTACGCAGAACAATCTTGTTAATGTTGAACCATTAGAAAATTACATCTTCCTAGCAATACATATCTTTTTTTGTTGTTGTTGTTGTTGTTGTTTTTCTTTTTGAAAAGAGTATGTCAACTTTACCTGGAGTGTCACAAAGAGGAAGAATAAAGCACAGACCCAAAGTTATTTTAAGAAAATGAGCATTTATTGCGTTGAATTTTTCAAACAAAAACACCAACATGGCAGGTGGATACTGAGTATATGCATGGCAGTTTTGTGCTGCTTTTTTCCTACAATATCAGTTAATAGAAAACTGAACAACATTATATGTGACAACCTGAATTTTGGGCCATGACAAACATGGGAAAGACACCATATCAGTGGTTTAACAAAAGTTTATTGAATAAAAGCAAATTAATTCATTGTCATACTAAACATTGATAAAGCATAGGGTGTAAAAATCATTGGAAATAGTGTTATTTTTAGATGAGGGATGAGACAGTGTTTAACGACAACAATAACAAGCAAAGTAAAACATTACAACTTAGTACATCAAACTGACTCACTGACAGAGCAGGTTACATTCTTCTTCCTTTCTGATGTGTTCCCAACACAACCTGCAAATGTACAGAGAAAGAAAAAAGTTTTCCAATCTGGTACAAAACACGTAAAAACATACTGTAAAGGCAAAATGAAAATCAGTAACCAGTGATTACATTTTTAGTCTAACTAGCTTTTGATAAAAATTCTCAGACCAAAAGGTATATCTGTTATTGAGTGTGTTAACATGAATATAAATCTCTCGGTTACGTCATTCCAATTTCAGAATTGAATAAAACCTTCTCCATCCTCTCCTTCATATCTCCAGTTTCATCCTGGCAGTAAATTGTGCATGGGTTGTTAATATGGGATAAGATCTGTGCCATCAGAAACTGAATTAGATTTATTGTGTGAATGCAAACCACTCAATATGAACCTGAATTGAACAATTTGAATAACCTTTCTTTATAATTTGAAAAACATTAATTGAAACTGAATTGTATTGGTCTGAAAGTGTATTGCAATAATTTTGAAACTGTATTTCATTTTGTTGAAAAATTCAGTTTCAGTGCCACATATCTGGGTCCAGGAAGTAAGGCAAGGAGGCCTATCTTCTGACTTGGTGCATTAACAGTTGATTAAGGCGGTGAGTATTGATTCTGTGGTGACTCGCCACGGATTGGTCAATTTATAAAAAAAAAACCCTGAAGTGTATTATGTAATGTGCAGCTCTCCAAACATGTTACTTGTTACACACACATTTGTGTCCAGGAGTCACACACTTAGAGAGTTGGCCCAGCTCATAACATATTGTATATATACACAATTACATTTTGTATATAAATAGGTTAAGACTTTATTACACACCTGAGAGTTAAACTGCTGGTCACCATCGTGCTGACTTCTCTCGGCTCCTTGCTCCAGTCAATCAACTGTTAATATTATTGCAGTCCTTGAGATGATTAGAAACAGCTGAGGCAGTACAGGTAGTTTCAGATAAGTCTGTGACGATTGAGGGCAATAATATAAAATATCCATTCATGTCATCTGTGTTTTTGTCACAATTGTGTTTTAGAGCATGAAGTTCTGATGCTTAGATGAACTTTGACAGGACGAGTACCTGTATTCCAAAATTCAGCATCACACAGCACGGAGCCCTGAACTCACCACAGGGACAGTGACTACATTTTTTAATTATTATTATTATTTTTGCAAGCGGTATTTTTTTAAATTCAAAAGGAGCTAATTTGCAAAAACTAATAACTAAAAAAGAAAATGTGTTTTTTTTCCTTTTTTAATTTTTTTTTTTAACAGTAGTTCTGCTTTTTTGACTAAACGTAGTCAAATAAACCAACCGTAGTTTACAGTATAAAACAGTATGAAAACAGTTATTTTGCACAAATAAGCACTGTAAGTATGTATTGGGCTTCATATGGATTCAGTCGGTCCTCAGTTCATCCATACTTTTTCTCTGGTCTCATTAAAAGTGACTGTATCGATGTTTTACATATCAAGTGTTTCACCTTTGCGTGGCAATTTTAATTTGTTAGAATTTGTTATAATTTTAATATTTTGTGATGGACCTCACAGTCTACTTCAAAGAGCCGTGCACTTACCAGGATAGGTTACACCTGGCTAAGCAAAAATGAACTTCTACGTTCATGCAACAGGCAAGAGTGCACATTTCAAGTACAGAAATGAGTCACTAGATGGCAGGTAATGTATGACTTCTCTTCCTTTTTCAGTTAGTTTCCAATTGACTGGTTACGGTGGTAGTCATATTGTTAATAAATTTAAATTTGACAATAAGGTCTTAGTACAGTTCAAATTATTATATTAGTGATGACACAAGGTAGACAATCAATATAAGAATTTAAAAATTAAATGAGTTATGCAATACATTGAATTTAGTGCTATGACTCTGTAAACACAGGTTGCCGATAATATAGACAACTTTTTAATTTGTCAGAACTGGCCATAATGACAAATGTTGCTTTAACCTTTTCACATAAAATCAAATTGCCTCCAGACCAGCAAAACCTTAATTTGTCCCAACTCAAGTATGACTATTACTACTTTTACTTGCACCTGAGTGCTTCTTATAAATAAATATAAATTTTACCTTCATTAGTTTTTGCTACCTCCCTATGTAACTTATAACGGTTATTACATTGAAGAATAAAGAGTGATAAACAGAAACAATATCAAATATTTTATGTGTTCATGGGTTAAACAATAGCATGATTATATAGATTTTAATATATATTTAAGCAATACAAATGTATTTTGTGCTTATGTTGGCATGTACATTATAGAATATTATGTAATGTGTTAGGTTTTACACTGGGCATGTATGGACCAAAATGAAAACGGAAGCCAGGTTGCAAAAGCAAGGTGCGTGAATTTATTTACCAGAAAGAAACCACAAAAACTGAACGGAGATGAGCCAACTAAAGACAAACAAAAGGCGAGGAGACTGGCAGGCTGGCTGGGCGAGCATCTCCCGGGGATACTAGAAAAAGAGGAAAAAATCACGAATTAGAAAAGGTGAACAAAAATGTAGGAAGACGAGCAGAACCGAGTAGTGACTAGTACGAGAGAGTACCGGGTTACATGTGTGACGCGCTGACACATGCTGCAAGGAGAAACCGGTAGATAAAGACCAGGGTGGCAATCAGGGAGATGTGCAGCAGGTGTGTGAGGAGGAGCTACGCCCAGCAGCCTGGTCAAGTCTCCTGAAATTAAAAAACAAAGAAGAAGGTTGCACAGGAAAATGACTGTCAAAATAAAAGGGCAGGAAGCAGGGGAAACCGGACCCTGACAGTACCCCCCCCTCTAACGGGCACCTCCTGGGGACCTACCAGGTTTATCCGGGTACCTTCGGTAGAAGTCTCTGAGGAGGGCCGGATCCAAAATCTGGGCTCGAGAAACCCAGGACCGCTCCTCAGGACCGTACCCCTCCCAATCCACCAGAAACTGAAAACCTCTGCCTCTGCGCCGGACGTCCAGAATCTCCCTTACCGTGTACGCCGGGAGGCCATCGACCAGAAGGGGGGGTGGAGGCGGCTCTGGAGGTGGGGCCAGGTCACTTGAGGTCACAGGCTTCAGGAGGGAGACATGAAATGTGGGATGGATATTCAGGGAGGGAGGGAGGCTGAGTCGCACCGCCGTCGGGTTTATGACCCTGTCCACCTCGAAGGGGCCAATAAACCTGGGTGCCAACTTCCCGGACTCGACTTGGAGGGGAAGGTCCCGAGTGGATAGCCAAACCTTGTCTCCAGGTCTGTACTCCAGAGCCGGGACCCGGTGTTTGTCTGCCAGCCGTTGGTTCTGGGCAGCGGACCTGGTGAGGGCGGAACGGGTTGCCCTCCAAATGGCACGGCAGCGTTGAAGGTGGACTCGGACAAAGGGAACAGCCACCTCCTCCTCCTGGGCGGGGAACAAAGGAGGCTGGTAACCAAAGCAAACCATGAACGGTGACATCCCGGTGGAGGCGTTGGAGAGGGTGTTGTGTGCGTATTCTACCCAAGGTAAGTGTGTGCTCCAGGAGGCGGGGTGCTGGGCTGCCATGCACCGGAGGGCCGACTCCAAGTCCTGGTTGGCACGTTCAGCTTGGCCGTTCGTCTGAGGGTGATATCCGGAGGAGAGGCTTGGAGTAGCTCCTAGGGCCCTGCAAAAGGCCTGCCACACCTTGGAGGCGAACTGGGGTCCACGATCGGAGACAATGTCGACCGGGATGCCATGTAGCCAGAAGACATGTTGGACAAGGAGGTCTGCCGTTTCCAGGGCTGAAGGCAGCTTGACCAGAGGGAGATAGTGTACATACTTTGAGAACCGGTCCACAATGGTTAGAACCACTGTATGCCCATTGGAGGGTGGCAGGCCGGTGACGAAGTCGATGGCGATGTGTGACCAGGGGTGGCTGGGGATCGGCAGGGGTCGCAGCAAGCCGGCAGGAGGGTGGTGAGACGTCTTCCCCCGGGCGCAGATGGTGCAGGCGGCAATAAACTCCCTGACGTCCGCAGTCATAGACGGCCACCAGAACCTCTCACGTAGGAAATGGATTGTGTGGTTTACCCCAGGGTGGCAGGTCAGTCGGGAGGAGTGCCCCCATTGGAGTACCTCAGAACGAACGGCCGATGGGACGAAGAGGCGGTTGGGAGGACCAGTTCCAGGGTCCGGTTCGGTCCGCTGAGCCTCTTGGACCACCCGTTCAATGTCCCAGGAAGTGGCACCGATTAGACAGGAGGCGGGCAGGATGGGCTGGTCGATGTCCTCCTGGTGGACAGGGTCGTGTACTCTAGAGATAGCGTCGGGTTTGGTGTTCTTGGAGCCGGGTCGGTACGACAAGATGAAATTGAAGCGCCCCAAGAACAGTGACCAGTGGGCCTGGCGAGCATTCAGCCTTCGGGCGGAGCGAAGATAGGCCAAGTACTTGTGATCAGTCCAGACCAAAAAGGGCTGCTCAGCTCCCTCCAACCAATGCCTCCACTCCTGAAGGGCCGCTACCACGGCAAGCAGTTCCCGGTTCCCGACATCATAGTTGGCCTCCGCCGAAGAGAGCTTGCGGGAGAAGTAGGCGCACGAGTGGAGCCTCTGATCCTCAGGGTGCCGTTGAGAAAGAACCGCCCCAATCCCACAATCTGAGGCGTCGACCTCCACGACGAACTGGCGTGACGGGTCCGGGAGAGCAAGAACAGGGGCCTCGGTAAAGAGGGTCTTCAGTGAATTGAAGGCAGCATCTGCTTCTGGAGTCCAGCGGAATGGCAGCGAAGCAGAGGTCAGTCTGGTGAGAGGAGAGGCCACCTTAGAGTAACCACGGATAAACCGGTGGTAGAAGTTGGCAAACCCCAGGAAGCGCTGCAGTTGTTTGCGGTTTAGAGGGAGGGGCCAATTAGCTACTGCCTCAATCTTTCTAGGGTCCAGCTTCACACTGCCTCCTGCCAAAATAAAACCAAGGAAGTCAATTTGTGAGACATGAAAATCACATTTTTCTGCCTTAACGAATAAGCTGTTTTCTAACAGTCTCTGCAGTACTAGTCGTACACGTTGTCAGTGCACAGACTCGTTCCGGGAGAAAATTAAAATGTCATCCAAATAGACAAAGATGAACTGGTTGAGCATGTCCCTGAGCACATCATTTATCATGCCCTGAAATACTGCGGGGGCATTTGTCAGTCCGTAGGGCATCACTAGATACTCGAAATGTCCAATAAGTGTGTTAAAAGCCGTCTTCCACTCATCCCCCTCCCTTATGTGAATCAAATGGTATGCGTTCCTTAGGTCCAATTTTGTGAAGACGGTGGCTTGTGATAGGGGCTCATAGGAGGGATCGATTAGCGGCAGAGGATATTTGTTTTTTATAGTTATGTCATTTAGTCCACGGAAGTCTATACACGGTCTCAGGGATTTGTCTTTCTTAGCTACGAAAAACAATCCCGCCCCGAGAGGAGAGGAGGAGGGTCTTATCAGCCCAGAGGCCAGGGACTCAGAAATATACTTCTCCATGGCCTCTCTCTCGGGACGGGAAATGCTATACAGTTTTCTGGTGGGGAATTTAGCGCCAGGGATTAGGTCGATGGGGCAGTCATACGGTCTGTGTGGAGCCAAAGAAAGTGCAAGGTGTTTACTAAATACTTCACCCAGGTCGTGGTAACAACTAGGGACCGATGTGAGGTCGGGGGGGGGTGACAGGTGGAGACGGGTGAGCTACGGGCTTGGCGGAACGAAGACAGTGTGAATGACAAATAGTGCTCCAGCTTACTACGGAGGAGGTGAGCCAATCGAGGTGCGGGTTGTGAAGTTTTAACCAGGGGAGTCCTAATACAATAGGTGACGACGGTGAGGGAATTAACAGAAGGGAAATCAATTTGTGATGGTTGCATAGTCTGCTGGGAGATCAGAGGAAGTGGGGAACCATCAATAGCACAAACTGTACGTGGAGGAGTTATGGAAGTCAGGGGTAAGTTCAGCTGTCGTACAAGGTCCGGGTCGATGAAGTTATCATCTGCACCTGAGTCTATTAACACCCTAAGTGAGTGAGAAGTGCCCTGGTGAGTGAGAGTGGCATCTAAATGTATGCGTTTGGAGGAGCGGGGCTCAGAATTAGTCTTGCTCACCTGAATTCTCCCCTCTCCGTGCGAGTGCCCCCTAGTGGGTCTTACGTCACAGTAGCGTCGTAGGTGTCCAGGTCGTCCACAGTAGAGGCAGAGTCCGTGTCTGATCCTCCTCTGCCACTCATCGGGGGACAGCCGGGTGTTGCCCAGCTGCATGGGCTCGGAAGGTGCAGGAGGCGGTGAGGCGGTGCTTGGAACAGGAGACGAAGCAGCAGGCAGGCAGGACACATGGGGTGCGTTGAGAGGAGGCCTAGGGAGAGAGATCTGGGGGGGAATATGAACTGGAACCCCTAGTCTCTCTACGTCTCTCTCTGAGCCGATTATCAATTCTCACAGCCAAGCTAATCATTGCTTCCAGAGACGTACATTCGTCTCTGGTTGCTAATTCATCCTTAACATCATCATTTAGCCCCCTAAAGAAAGCGGTGGTTAACGCCGGCTCATTCCAGCCACTCTCCGCTGCGAGAATGCGGAAGTCAATGGAGTATTCAGCAGCGGGGCGACTCCCCTGCTT
Source organism: Brachirus orientalis (assembly GCA_016785285.1). Taxonomy (NCBI): domain Eukaryota; kingdom Metazoa; phylum Chordata; class Actinopteri; order Pleuronectiformes; family Soleidae; genus Brachirus; species Brachirus orientalis. The sequence goes on along the minus strand of JAFBJR010000234.1, from coordinate 2,942,474 downwards.
AATGTTCAGCAGCCTGGCTGCAGAGTGACTGTCTCTGAATGGGGTGTCAAAAACCCTGATCATCTCTTCGGAAAAAGAGTCAAAAGTGTCTAGGACAGGAGAGTTAGATTCCCACAGAGAGTTTATCCAGTCAGTTGCCCGTCCGCGGGCTAAATTAAATACATAAGCAATACTATCAGATAAGTATGAGCTTGGCTGCTGTTCAAAAACTAATTTACACTGACGGAGAAAACGCTTGCAGGCTCCTACCTCGCCCCTGTAGTGGTCCGGCGGAGGAACCGGGACAGGAACGGCGGCGCTGCACGAGTCGATGTCCTCTGGGTGAGGTGGGTTACGCTCGACGACAGAGAGCGTATGGCGTCCATGATGTCGTTGAGGATTTGTCCGTGAGTTTTCACGGCCGCTTCTTGAGCGGCGAGGGCTTGTCTTAATGACGCGGCTTCTGCGGGATCCATTGCCCTGTCTGGTCAGCGCATACTGTTAGGTTTTACACTGGGCATGTATGGACCAAAATGAAAACGGAAGCCTGCTGCAAGGAGAAACCGGTAGATAAAGACCAGGGTGGCAATCAGGGAGATGTGCAGCAGGTGTGTGAGGAGGAGCTACGCCCAGCAGCCTGGTCAAGTCTCCTGAAATTACAAAACAAAGAAGAAGGTTGCACAGGAAAATGACTGTCAAAATAAAAGGACAGGAAGCAGGGGAAACCGGACCCTGACATAATGTTACATATTGTATTATATTTACTGAAGTAGGTACTGAATTCTGTGGCTACCTCTGTTGGACATATCTTCTGTGGGGAAAGCTCAGGCATCATGATGGAACCAGCTGAGGAAGAGGAGCCTTATTCTGTAGGTAAGAGAAAACACAAAAGTAAAATCAGTTTTCTTTATATTGCTGTCTACAGCAATGTATTAGTATTAGGTTAAAAATATTTTTGAGGCAAATTCAATTCATATAGGAACTGTCAGGGAAAGTCTAGATCACTATAATAGACACTATCTGAAGTATTTTTGCAAGGAAGGTCCACTTTTATTTTTATACGAGACTTCCGGTTTAACGTTTCCGGTGATCAATTGACTACAATTTATAATGTAATAACTTCCATAATACAACTGTACACTTTGGGCGGGAATTTTTGCGGTGATACAAAAAAAAAAAGAAAAAAAAAAAGTAAAACAATCTCTGTCCACCATTTTATATGGTATATGAACGGTAGGTTTTTAATTACATGCGACAAAACTATTTATAGCTACTGTAATTAATAATTATAATATGTCATAAATACATACAATTTTGCCTTTTTTTACTGTGTGCTACACAATTATTAACAACAAAGTAGTTATTATGCTTGGCGTAACGTTACCTTACTCAAGATAGGCTTGTCTAATAGCTTAATGGTTAGCTATATTTCTATATTAGCTATAGTTCTCTCACAGCCTTAAGTTATCAGTTATAGTTTATATAAAATTGCTATTTCAAACTTGAATAAGAATATAATAATGATAATATTCATAAACTTCCCACACCGTTTCACTTCTGATGGCGTCGACCAACACTTTCTCACGATACCTAATTTTAATGACAGCAGCAATGAGATTTACTGTTATTAACATAACAGTAATTGTAATTTTAACTAATTGGATTTTTAAAAAATGGACCGGGGTGGTTTATTTACTGATACTGCATATGGTTCTTGTGCTAACCGCGTCAGTCTGTAACTCAATGTATACAGTTCTGTGATGCCATAATAAGCCAACGTTACCCATGTCTCAGACAGGCTTAAAGATGCTGTCCCAAAAAACGGTATAGTCACTAACGCTATCTTATATAAGTGAATACATTGCTATCTTCTGTTATATAACTATTGTGTCAGCCCTGTTTTACGTACTCTATAACGCCGATGCTGTCACTAAAATGGAAAAGAAAACACAAACACGTGTACGTGATAACCACTGTTTTACACCAAGTAAATTTAGTTCAGATACATACAAATACCTACCTTGTGCAAAGCGTTGAGAGGTATTCTTGTCCAATGGTTCTCAAAAGTTCAGGCAAAATAGGCGGAGCAAATACACGTTTACCGGTGTATGTTAATCCGCGATTTAGGATTCAACAAAGCCAAAACAATCCACAGACCACGGCTGTAGTTCGGCCAGTCAAAAACTGTGCAGCAGCCTAATTGTTTTCCACTCATCAACAATTTGTTGACGTGGTTTCTAATTCCAACTTTAGAAGACA
>JAFBJR010000234.1:2876180-2939965 GCA_016785285.1 Brachirus orientalis | reverse complement strand
TTTTAATTTCAAATTTATTTGATAGCAATTACGGGTCATAATATTTTTACATATCTGGTTTGCTTTGGCTTTTAAGTTTGTGAAAAAATGTGGCTTCATGCTTTCTAGATTTTGACCTCAGTTCCTGTGTTAATCATGGAACAATTTGGAGCTGTGAGTTCAGTTACCAAATGGAGGCGTGTCCAGAATATTCTTCACAAGCTCCAAAATCCAGCTAACATCCATGTTTACCCCAGTGTGGCTGATTCTTCAGAATATCATGGGGCACATTCTGAAGAAACCCATTGTGAAGACATGACATGCGATACCATCTCAGTGACTGAAGACAACAATTACAATAGCACTGATATTCACAATGACACTGACAATGACATTGATGACAGTGAAGATGACAGGTTTAGTGACTGTCTAAGCAGCTTTGGTGAGGAGGAAGATTTGTTCAGTGATAGTCATGACAATCACAACTTTGATGACTTGCCTGATGACTTGCGTCTATGGGTAGTCCAGTCTGGAGTGACACAAAATGCAGCTGATAGCCTCCTTAAAATTTTAAATAAATACATCCCCACACTTCCAAAATGCTCCAGGACTTTAATGAAAACATCCTGTTCACATGAGGTGAAGACAATTGATGGTGGGGAATATGTCCATTTTGGCATTTTGGAACATTTGATTAAAAACAAAGAAGGCCTGCTGTCACAAACCGACATAGTAAAGTTACAGGTGAATATAGATGGCCTGCCACTGTACAAAAGTTCTTCCACACAGCTCTGGCCAATTTTGGGGAAATTCCCTTTTGAAAGAGATCCCTTTGTGATTGGTGTTTTTTGTGGCCACAGCAAACCACATGATCCTAATGAGTATCTAGAGGACTTTGTAGAGGAGGTTTCCACTTTAGAACAAGGTTTCACTGTAGATCAGAGGTTGTTTCATTTGTCCCTAGATTGTTTTATTTGTGATGCTCCGGCACGGGCATTCATTAAACAAACAAAAGGTCATGGAGGTTATAGTGGATGTGACCGCTGCATTCAAGAAGGATCATACGTGGGAGGAAAAATGACTTTCCCAGAAATAAATGCTACCCCGAGAAGAAATGAATCATTTGCACAACAGCATGATGAAAATCATCAAAGAGGTCAGTCAAACCTTGTCACATTAAGTTTAGACATGGTCACACAATTTGTGCTAGACTATATGCATGTTGTGTGCCTTGGTGTCACAAGAAGAATGCTGAAACTTTGGCTTAAAGGTGACCTAAAAAACAGACTGGGCTCTCGTAAGACCATGGCCATCTCAGAAAAACTCATAGGGATGTCACAATACATGCCTTCTGAGTTTGCACGAAAGCCAAGATCGCTCTCAGAACTAGACCGCTGGAAAGCTACAGAGTTTAGGCAGTTTCTTCTGTACACCGGTCCAGTGGTACTTCAAGGAATCCTCCCACCTCCACTTTATTTAAACTTTCTCACATTATCCATCAGCATCTATTTGATGCTTTCTCCTACCCTGTGTGCCCATTATTGTGATTATGCAGATAACCTGATGCGGTACTTCTTGTATTGGGGTTGAGGAGATGGTGTACAATGTTCACTGTCTGTGTCATCTGGCAGATAATGTAAGAAGGTTTGTTCCATTAGATCATGTGTCTGCATTTCCTTTTGAAAACTTCCTGGGCCAGCTGAAGAAAAAGGTCAGAAAATCACAACACATTCCACAGCAAATAATAAACGTTGTACAGAGGCAGGCCACACAGAAAAAGTTAGAAAAAGACATAGATAAACCTAAACTTGGTGGCAAGCACTTAAGTGGACCAACCACGCCAAATGTAGCTTCGGCTACACAATATAAGAGGGTGACACTTAAAAATGTGGTCATAAAGTCTAAGAGGGGAGACAACTGCCTGATGGTTGGTGGACAACTTGGCTTGCTTGAAAACATCTTGCATGAAACCACCACAGAGGAAACTTTCATTCTGTTTAGACATTTTATAGACCAAGCCCTGTTGTACACAGAACCCATCAATTCTCAGGACATTGGCATCCACACAGTTTCTGAGCTTGATGTAGAGGTCAAAGTCTACAAGCTTTCTGATATTCAGACAAAATATGCTCTTCTCCCACTTGGGGTTGGATGGGCAGCTACCCCACTGCTACATTTGTATTAGAATCTGTTTTTACGGGTGTTATTGAGGTAAAGGGTAAGGGCTAATTCGTTTGAGGATTTAGCAGTTAAGAGGATGCTGTGTCACTCAGGATGATGTAGATGACATCTCTTTTCCAGCAGGCTTCAAATGCAGCTGTGCTTTAATGCAGACAGTGTTGTCAGCGGTTTCTAATTTTCTAAAAAAAATTTGCATTATTTTGACTACTTGTCTGGTGTGTTTAGATAGCATTTGTTTATGTTCTGTTCAACAGTTGCTATTAAAAGGAAATTGTTATTAAAAGGGAGTTGTTACAACAATAACAATATTTAAATTAAATAATTATACATTGTGTTTTAAAAACATTCACTTTCGTGACTGACCTCTAGTTATGACTTCAACAATCTAGTGACATAAATCTCAATGGCTGGGGAAGATTTCTGCTACTGGCCACCATACAAGTACTCAACTCTTATAAAAAAGCTCTACTACAACATAGAGCACCAGAACAGGATTGGACCAAATATCCAGCACGCTCATTATACAAGACACGTAAGTCATTTAAAAAAAAAACTGCTGTTACATTTGAAGTGCACTTACTGTGCTCGTAACATAACCTGTACACTATGTAAATTAGATATGAACATGCTCCCACCTGACTGGGAGGTGGTGGATAGGTGCATGAAGTTGTGAAAGGTCCATTTGTACTCCATTTCTATTAATTTTCAATTTGTCTGTCCCACTAATTATGTCCGTCACTACCCCACATACTACTTAACATACCTCTATGCCAGTGGCGGATCTAAAAAACTTTACATGGGGTGGCAAAGGGGTAGCAAGAGGTCTAGGCAGTGTGATATTGGACATCCTCAGTGCAGTATGTGAAAATCCCCTACATGTAAATGGAGTCAACAAAAGATCCACAAGAACACTTTAAACTAGTTATTATATGATTATCAATTTGAAGAAAACAAGACAATATTTCAGCTTAAATGAAACAAAACTTCCTCAAAAAAGGATTTTTGAGGAACTGGGCTGCACTGCTGCATTGCCTTTTCATTTTGATATATCTAAAAAATATACAGTGACAATTAGAATCATCTAACACTGTTTCACAGTGTTTCTTTACTATAGGATTTGCTTTATCTTCATTTTATCATAATTACTGATAAATTGGCTACTTTTGTAAAGCTTTACATATTTAACTTTTTAACATGTTTTTACTAAAAATTATGTTATTTTATAGTGTAAACTCTAATGTCACTGCACTGGAATGTATTAAACCGGGAATGGAACCCTAATTAACATTACTGATAAAACCCGTGTTTGTTCTGCGATTTCTATCAAGAACATAAAATATTTACACATTTTAACAAGAAATGTTTTCATTGCCTGTGAAAGCAAACTTATTCTTAACATATAATTTTTGTGTTCATGTTTCCTCTATTGTATTTTTTTATATTAATAAAGAGACCAAAAATAAATATGGATGATTATTTAAATTTTGCTTTAACAACAAAGCTAGTGGTGGTCTAATACCTTTGCATAGTACAATGTTTTACTGACTTTTTTTTTAACTGTATCTTGTGTAACAAAACAATTCTGTTAATCATAATTGTGCTGACCAAAATAACCCTGAAAGAGCACATATTTATTTTCTTCTGCAGCATACTATGAAAAGGCGAGAAAGAAAGCCAAGAAAGCTGAGACAACTTCTGGTCTGTCCTCAGAAAGTGACAGCACACGTAGAAGACAGTAAGTTTCTTTGCTTTTGCTTTCATTATTTAAATCTGACACCAGTGGAAAAAGTACCCCACAAACTAATGTACAAGTTCTTCAAAACTGTATTTCAACAAACGAAAATCTAAATGTTATTTATCTTCTTTTACACCAGACCAAACTCAAGGTACCTTATGTCGTCTGATGAGGACGAAATTGCCAGACGTCGGCAGCGTTCTGTGATGGTCCCACCATCCCCACCATCACCACCAGCTCCTCCAGTCCCATCATCCCCACCATCCCCACCATCTCCACCAGCTCCACGAGCTCTGCCAGCTCCTCCAGCCCCGCCAGCTCCTCCAGCCCCGCCAGCTCCACGAGCTCCGCCAGCTCCACGAGCTCCGCCAGCTCCACGAGCTCCGCCAGCTCCTCCAGCTGCCCCACTTCCACCGACTATTTCTTGTAGGCATTGGTTTTAGGCTTCCATGTACAACCCCAATTTCAAAATAGTTGGGACAATGTGTAAAATTTAAATAAAACTGAATGCAATAATGTGCAAATCTGTTAAACCCATATTTTATTCCCAATAGAACATAAACAACATATCAGATGTTGAAACAGACATTTTACCATTTCATGAAAAATTAGCTCATTTTGAATTTGATGGCTGCATCACTGTATTCTGTTTTTATTTACATTTTACACAGTATCCCAGTTCTTTTGGAAATTTGGTTGTATCACTAACAAATGTGGTATTGTTGCATTAGTTTCACAAGTTACAGTAAACAAATTTGCACAAACAGCTGCAAATTAACTAATTAATTAGATTGTGTTTTTATATCACATTTTTCCGAAAGAATATATTGCCCCCGGAAAAGTAACTATAAAACAGCACAGTAGTAAGTAGTCAGAACCCTTCACTTTTTGACATATCAAGCTACAATTAACATGCCATAATGAGAAAGCAAACACAGATTTATTTTGACTGAAATATCACATTGACATAAGTATTCAGGCCCTTTACTTTGACAAAAAATTTAGCTCAGTTCCTCTCATTTCTCTTGATTATCTTAGAGATGTTCCTACACCTTGCTATGATGACTGAGTGAAATACTCAAATAGAAAATAGTTCAAAAGTTCTCTCTTACCTGCATTTACAACTATTAGAGTTACTTCTTGTAATGCTCTCAATGCCATATAAAAAATTATATTCCCTGTTATGGTTATACCAAGGCAGATATAACCATAACTGTAAGGCCTCAGTATAACATAACAGGGAATATAATTTTTAATATGGCAGTGAAAGTATTACAAAAGTAACTCAAAATGTTATAAATGCTCATACTGTGCTCATTGGTTTAGTTAATTATGGTAAATTGGTAGTTTTTCTAGTGTTTTTGAAAAAATGTAATATTAGTTATAATTCTGTATTTTGGAACCTGCAAGCCTCAGATATTAATTTATTGCATTTACTGTTTACATATTTCTAATGATAGATTTGATGCACGGACAAAGGCACAATCTATAGTGCCTCAAAGCTTGCCAAAGTACAGTAGTAAATTTTAAGCTTCTTGTGCTTATGTTGCAGTACAACATTGTAGTGTACAATGGGCTTATATATATAACATGTTATAACTTTGTGTCAACAGCAACCGAACGATACATAATTAGCCAGCTGGAGTACATCAATGACGAGATGGCAGTGATCAAGCAAATGTTGCTGTCACTGTCCAACAGAACCTCTCCTGTGGCCGTCGTCCCAGAGGGCATTAGCTTGCCCATTAGGACTTTGCCTGAGCTTGAAAGTGTGGAAAATAGGCTCAAAGAGGAGAACAACTATAATGACATGGTACATTTAGTTTCCTTTAATACGATATTCTATGATCACAATTTTATCACATTGTTTTGTCCTATGAATAATACATTATTTCTTTAATTTAGACAAGGTATCTTGCAACAATTGGGTGTCCCACTCCGGCTCAAAATGCAAGGCGGGTGCTTGGGCGCCTTCTGATGAACAGTGTGGCCCAACAGCTGTGCTGGCGGGGCTCTGGCCAGAAGCTGGCCTTCAGTGACATGACGCTCTGCAGAGCAGTCATCGGTAAAGTAATAAATGTTTTCTTGCAATGAGAACTTAAAAAAGGAACAAAAACACAATTAAAAAGCCAAATAAGCTAGCTAGTCTAATACTTGGAAACATACACCCCTTAATTTTTCACATTTTGTTATGTTGCAGTTGTATGCTGAAAGCAAAAACAGAATAAATATCTATTTTACATTGAATAAAAAGGCAAAATTGCTTTTTGAATGCACTGAGATTGCACACTATATATAGTCAGGATGAAACAGGCATGTTTTCAGTAGGAATTTTAAAACCTTTTATTATTATTATTATTATTATTATTTACCCTACTTACATTTAATTTTCTTTGTCACTTAGATGCTGTAATAAAAAGCACCCGGGCCACAGCATCCGAGGTGGAGGGGGCCATAAAAACTGTGGCTTCGTAATGCCCGCGATCGGGACGGGGGGAGGAGCCGAAGGAGATAATGGGCTCCTCCGTTTTTTTTTCTTCTATTTATTGTTGTGCTCATTTTGCAGGTTAATTAATGTTTTGATTGTTTATTGATTGCTATTGTTTATTTGTCTTATATGTTGATTTTGTGTTGAATGTTGAATATGTTGTTCTCGTTGTTAATGATGTAATTAAAAAACTAAATTCCACCTGTAAAAGAATAATTTAATTAAAGTGCAAAATTCCAAGCACACACACACTGTACAAAACACATAAGCTCCCACAGTATCCCCATAATGGGCAGCCCAGTTGTGGGCCCACAGCAAGCCCACAGTATCCCCACCCTTTTGGGGCCCATGTGGGCCCACTGCGGGCCAAACGTTGTGGCCCACTGTGGGCAGCCCACTCTGGGCCCAATACCGTCGTGAAATGCGGGGCACGTGCGGGCCCCACACTGTGGGCCCCCTGCGGGGGAAGCCCACAGTATCCCCACACCCAGCCCACAGTGGGAATACTGTGGGCTGGGTGTGGGCATAGTGTGGGCTTCCCCCGCAGGGGGCCCACAGTGTGGGGCCCGCACGTGCCCCGCATTTCACGACGGTATTGGGCCCAGAGTGGGCTGCCCACAGTGGGCCACAACGTTTGGCCCGCAGTGGGCCCACATGGGCCCCAAAAGGGCATGTTTGCTGGGAATGAGGCTCAACAGGGTGAAATTGTTGTTTACGCTGTCCTGTGCTGTCCTGTGCTGTGTCCATCGACCATCGGCAGCACTTCTACAATACTCCGTCGCTGACCTCCTCCGTCTCTGCTCTCATCCTCGCCAGCTGCCGCCAGCAACATTGCTCTTCCACCCGGACATCATCCACCTGTCTCGCCGGAGATACATTCACCGCGGATCTCACCACTGCTTCCACGATGACAGCACCACCCATAACTTTATAAAGTCATTCTGGTCCACTTCTCAACGTCTGAGAAATACCAGCTGCTGGCATGCTGATCACAGTGTGTTAGCCCGGCTAGCTAACACAGCTGTCAAACACAACACCACCGCCGTCTGATGAGCAAAGGTCTTCTCATCAGGGACCTCCTCAATGACTGTAAGTTTGACTTTTTATGCTTGACAGAAACGTGGCAGCAGCCAAATTACTTTAGTCCCCTTAACGAGGCAACTCCACTGGGGTTTGTTTATGTCTGTCAACCCCGTGGCTCCGGCAAAGGTGGAGGTCTCACGATGATCTACCGTGAGAGCTGGAAGATCTCATTAGTCTCTACTCCTGTTTTTTCCTCATTCGAGGCTGTTGCTTCTCTTCTGCCTGGACCCACCATAGTTGCTGTTGTCAACACTATCTTCAAACATCATACTGTAAACATTCACATGGACAACACTAGCAATAATCTCACCAGAGAGTTTACATCCTGTTTGGAAAGTTTTTGACTACAACAATATATTGATTTCCCTACCCACTGTAAAGGACATACCCTTGATCTCATCTGCTGTTCTGGTATCAACTGCAATGCCGAAGCTCTCCCAATTTCAGACCACAAGCTCATTTCCTTCGATGCAAATATCACTACCTCCAAAACATCCCTCCCCCATGTTATCTCATTCCGTAATATCAAGGACATTGACTTGGACACCTTTAACACTGCTATCAGTAATCTCCCCAGCAAGGACAGTCTCCACACCCCCCGATGAACTGGTTTCATACTACAACAACAGTCTCCAATGTATTTTAAATAACATTGGCCCTCTCAAAACCCAGACTGTATCCTTCACCTGCTCTGCTCCATGGTTCACTCCTCTCCGTCAACTCAAATCACAAGGTCGCCAACTGGAACCTCTTTACAAGAAAACTGGACTCGCTGTTCATAAAGAAATGTATCACGACCACACACTTCACTACAAGGACTGTCTATCACAAGCAAAATATCATCTTCTCCAATCAAGGAAACTCTTCGGCTCTTGGCCAGATCCTCCATAAACACCACATTCACTTCCACTGCTATGCGGATGACACCCAGCTCTTCCTGTCCACCAAACCCAACTCCACTCTCCCACCTTGTTCCCTCACCAACTGTCTCCTTGAAATAAAGTCCTGGTTCACCTCAAACTTTCTCAAATTAAACAGCAATAAAACAGAATTTCTTTTAATTGGCACTGAATCCACCCTATCCGAGCTCCACAGTTTTTCCATATCCATTGGTAACTCTCTCATCTCCTCCTCCCCTCAGGTAAAGAATCTGGGTGTCATCCTCGACAGCACCCTCTCTTTCACATCCCATGTGAATAATGTTACCCGGTCCGCCTACTTTCACCTCCGCAACATCAACCGTCTCCGCCCTTCTCTCCCTCCTCACACCACTGCCATTCTGGTCCATTCACGTCTGGATTATTGTAACTCACTTTTGTATGGTCTCCCTCAGAAAACCCTCCATAATCTACAACTGGTTCAGAATTATGCTGCTCGGATTATTTCACAAACCCCCTCCATCCATCACATCACACCCGTCCTACAGCATCTCCACTGGCTCCCTATCACACAACGCATCAATTATAAAATACTGCTCCTCACCTTCAAAGCCATACACAACCTTGCACCTCCATACCTCTCGGATCTCCTCCACATATCCACTCCTGCCCGCACCCTCAGATCCACCTCACTGTCCCTCCATCCCGTCTCGTCACCATGGGGAGCAGAGTATTCAGCTGCTCGGCCCCCACCTCTGGAATTCCCTCCCTCCTGACCTCCGAAACACAGACCCCCTCCTACACTTCAAACTCACCTTTTTAGAAAAACACACTCACACTGACCACACAGCACTGTTGAATTTTATTGTCATTTATTATTATATTTTATTGTATTTTATTCTATTTTTATGTTATGTTTTATGTATTTGTGTGTTTTCATGTAAGGTGAGTTTGAGTGTCAGAAAGGCGCCAACAAATAAAACGTATTATCATAAATGCCACAGATTCTAGTAGCAGACTCATTTACTCACAACAACCACATCAACTGTTTAGAGGAGAACGCGCAAATCAGGCTTTTATGGTCAAATAGATAAAATAAAAAAGAAACCACTACTAAAGAAAAACAACAAGCAGAAGAGATTTGTTTGGGCCAAGAAACACAAGGAATGGATTTTTCCAGTGGAAATCTGTGCTTTGGTCTGATGTACATATAATTCCATATATGTTCATTCATAGTTGTGATGCCTTCAGTGAGAATGTACAATGTAAATATTCATGAAAATAAAGAAGAATCATTAAATGAGAAGGTGTGTCCAAACTTTTGTATGATATGATATGATATGATATGATATGATATGATATGATATGATATGATACGATAACTGGATAAGATAACGATATTTACATTTTGTAACTTTCTATGCTCCATATCTACCTTTTCAGGGCACTGGATGTGGTTGTTGTCAGACTATTGCATGGTTGTTATCAACAAATATCAGTCCTATATATGTGGGCCAGTGCGGGCCTACCTGCCTACTATTAGGCCCAGTAAGTTGTTATCACCCATTTCTATCAGTGATCCAAAAAAAGGAGTGGTGAAGTCATGGGTGGAGCGCAGTCGGAGGTCATGTGACACTCGCCAACAAATAACATATTAAGGGGAACTGCACTGTAAAACATTTGAGGTGATTTTTACAGTAACTTATTGCAATTATGATTTACAGTAAAAGTATTGTATTTGAATTTAGTACTGATCTTTTTACTGTAGAATAAACTGTGATGTATGGTTAAATTCACAGTACTGTTAGTTTTACTGTAAAACAAAACACAGTAAAACACTGATATTACTGATCTTTTTACTGTAAAATAAAACACAATAAAACGCTGATTTTAAGTTAAATTCACAGTACTGAAGGTTTTACTGTAAAACAAAACACAGTAAAACACTGATTCTAAGTTAAATTCACAGTACTTATCTTTTTTTACTGTAAAATAAAACACAATAAAACACTGCTTTTAAGTTAAATTCACAATACTGAAACTTTTCGCTGTAATTGGACCGGACCTGACAAACAGGACAGCCTATGGGGAGGTCATTCTTGCACTAAATCATATAAATATGCATACACATAAATTCGATTCTATTTTCTTTCCTCTTTAATTACACTGTCTGTTTTTATATTGTATATTTTATAATGTCTATTTTATATTGTCTCATTTGCTATTGCTCTTGATTTTGTGATATCCCGAGACTGTTGTGACTGAGGTATCTAACATTCCATGACTAAATGCAACCAGATGGTAAAGAGCTGTTGTTTGGAGTTCATGGACATGAGTGATGTCTGTTTGACTCTGAAGGTTAAAGGTTAGATATGGAATTAAGCTCACGTTCACTGTGGGTGTTTACACAGGGGCCCTATTACCCTATACGAAGCAAAAGCTGAGTGTATATAAGGAAAGGAGTAGAAGCTGAAAGTAGAGGTATCACATTGGCTACAGATCCTCTCACAGACAGCACCGGGATGTCTGGTTAGATGCTGTGTTTCCTTGTAATAAACATTGTTATATGCAAGAAATACAGTGTCGGCGGAGTCTTCTTCATCATCTGCACATCACCAAAGAAGAGAAACAACATGACAAACAAATTTCCCCATCTGCGGGACATTAAAGGATTTCTGATTCTGATTGACTGCCATCGTGCCAACTGCACGTGATCCTTTGTTTATTCATAATAGATACTGTGCTTTGAACTTCCCTCCTTATTCACACACCATTCATAACTTTCACCCTCTCTCTCATTTATTCTTTTGTGAGACTTCACTTACAGACACCTTCTTGCACCAACCACACATGCCTACAGCCTCACGACATTCTTTAACTTACTTTTTGGCGCCATCTTGTGGTGAAAACATGGCCCTACACTCACCTCTACTGTGTCTGCTTCTCACCCCAAGGTCCGCCACACACATGTTCACACACATGTTCACACACATGCACACCCGTACCCATTAGCATTTTATATTGTACATAGCTTGTGTTTTTATTAGTTGTATTAGTGACATTTATTAATTCAAATAACTCGATTTTCATTGTTCTTTTGATCTTCACTAATTCAAATTAATTAACTTATATTGTGTCATTTAATGAAATAAATTATTTTTATTCACTTAAAGGAATGCTCTGCTTGTGCATTTATAGACTGATTTTAAAGACAAACTAGATAGTTTTCCCGGTTTTCAGGGTGGTACCCCAAATTGATGTTCAATTGATTTTTTTAAAATAATTAATTAGTGATTATTATTAAACAAATTAATGTCAATAAGTGTTGTCCCCCAACAACATTACTGACATTTTTTTAATGCATTCAATCATATGCAATAGTAAATGTCATTATGTTCAGTATTAGAAATAAATCTGCGTTCCACTTTTAAGTATTTTAATATGTTTTCTGCAAGGCCTCACATAGCAAGACATAAAGAAATGGGCAAACCAGTACAAAATAGAGACTAAGGAGTCTATAGATTGGACCTGGGAGGAGGACTATGTGCAAAAACTGATGGAGCACCAGAAACTGTAAGTGTGAAGAGCCAAAAAAAAAAAAAAGAAAAAAAATCATTGTAAACGTCCTTCCTTGAGGATTGTTTATTTTTTTTTTATTTTTTATTTATTTTTTATTTCTTTTAGTCAAAAGTAAATTTGAGATAATATCACATAATGATAATAATATTTATCTCTAAACACAGCCATGACATTTGACATTGAATCTACACCTTTGTGAAATACGTAAAAATACTGAAATGCAAAAAATACATTATGACTTTTGTTGTTGTTCTGCTCTTGAATTGTCTTATATTGTATGATGTGGATTATGTTTTCAAATTTATTTACAAAGCATTTTTGTCTAGAAAATGTTAATGTAGTGTGACTGGCAGGTGCACTTAAGACATCGCCACAAAGTTTTCTTGCATATAAGATTAACTGTTAACATACAGTGGTGTGTTGAAGCAGGTACATTATGCAAATCTGTAGTGAATGGTAAATGGACTATATTATATTTGCACCTATCTAATCACAGAGGACTGGACGACACTGGCTTAAGCAGGTAAACATGGAATGTGGGGTGAACCCTTAATGATGGAGAAAGTTTGAGTCTTACCACAGTTGGATTGAAGATGTGGTCAACTTCAAAGGGTCCAATGTAACGGGAAGCCAGTTTATGAGACTCAACCTGGATGGGGAGATCACATGAGGAGAGCCAGAACTTCTGCCCAGGAGTGTACTCCAGATTTTTGTGATCAGTCCAAACAATAAAGGGCCAGTGTTGCCACTCTTGGAGGGCGGAGATCACCGCTAATCATCATAATTGCTCTCCAGGGGGGAGAGCCGCTGGAAGAAAAAAGCACAGGGGTGGAGCTTCTGGTCAGAGGGGGAGCACTGCAAGAGGACCGCCCTGAGGCCAGTGTTAGAGGCATCAACCTCTATAATGAATTGGCGGGTTGGATCAGGATGAAGCAGGACCGGAGCAGAGGTGAATAGGTGCTTAAGATGGGAGACTGCTTTGTCAGCAGAGGGAGACCAAGCAAAGGGAAGTTTGGGCGAGGGAGCCACCACCTTACTATAGTTCTTAATAAACCGATGATAAAAGTTTGCGAAACCAAAAGAAGCGTTGTAATTGTCTGGATGCCTGGATTTTAGCAGGGTTGGCCCGAACCCGCCCTTTTTCACTGATAAACGCCAGAAAGGTGGAAGTCACACTTCTCTGCCTTGACATACAGGCGGTTCTTGAGAAGTCGCTGACGTGTTGGTGGTGTTGCTCCAGGTTATCAGAAAAAATCAGAATGGCATCTAAGTAAAGAAAAATAAATTTATTAATAATGTCACAGAGAATGTTGTTAATATTTGCTTGGAAAACTGCAGGGGTGTTGGTGAGTTCAAACGGCAAGATATTCAAAGTGACCATTGGGGGTCCTAAATACAGTTTTCCATTCATCCCCCTCTCTGATGCAGATAAGGTGATATGCGTTACACAAGTCAAGTTTAGTGAAAATAGTACTGTAGTGCGGGATTTAAAATCGGGATCAATCAGCGGAAGTGGATACTTATTTTTTACCGTAATATTGTTAAGGCCGTTGTAATCAATGCAGGGACAGAGTGACTGATCTTTCTTTTTCACGAAGAAAAAACCTGCTCCAACAGGGGACAAAGAGGGGCGAATGAGACTGGAGGCAAGTGAGTCGTTGATATAGGTTTCCATGACTTTGTATTTTGGGAATGAGAGAGCTTTATGCTTACTGAAAACCTCGCTGAGATCATGATATTCCTCAAGAACAGAGGAGAGATTGGATGGATTCAGGGGTGTGGTGACTGAAGCGGAAGGAATGCTATGAGCGGTTTTAAGGCAGTGGGAGTGGCAATAGAGGCTCCAACTGCAAGTAGAGCCATTAGACCAATCAAGATGGGGGTTATGCATGCGTAGCCATGGATAATCTAAAACCACAGGGGAGTCGGGTGAGGAAATAACATAAAAATGAACGGTTTCTTGATGATTACCTGACAGAGTGTGAGCAGAGCAGTTTGTTGTGTCGCGTAGGCTAACAGGCGCCTTGGGGTACAGGAAGTGGCGAGAGCGGAATGTTATGTTTATCAACCAGATTGTAATTGATAAAATTGTCGGTCCTGTCTCTCCCGAGCGCATTGACGAAGGTGGTTTTACAGCTAGAGAGATTAGAGAGGCTAAATTGGGGGCTTCATCGCTTGCAGCTAATTCATCCTTTATGCGATCAGACAACCCCTGAGACAACCCCTTGCAGGGGGCCTTCACTGAGTGAAGGCCCCCTGCAACGCTTCATAGTCCCACCCACTCTCTGCAGCTAAGATGCGGAAGGCTAACGCAAGGATCCAGTTCTTGGACATTAATTGAGCTGACGCAACTTTACCCTTAACAGGATGATCGAACCCTCATCTGAGTTCAGTGATAAGAATGATATATAGGGGAGTCCATCTCCCACAGAGCGGTAGCTCACTTAGCTGCATCCCTGGCTAGCAGGCTAATCATATAGGCTATGCATGTTTGGTCGGATGCGTACGTGCGACATGCGTATCCCCGGCCGTACCTTTCTGGTGTGGGTAAAGGCGGCTGCCTCGGCGGTGGCCCCGGGGCAGTTGCAGTGGGAGGCAAATTCTCAGGAGCAGCGGTGGTCAGTGGAGGAGAAGAAGGGGTGAGGGTTGATAAGACCTGATGAATCTGGGCACCAAGCTGTGAAACAGTCAGGTAGAGAGCTCGGACTGTGTCCACAATATCCTTGAGATTGTCGTCATGTTGTCCAAGGAGTTTGCCCTGAGAGACAAGAGCCTGGCGTAGTGAATCCACGCCTGCTGGGTCCATTTTTGGCCAGTTCGTACTCAAATGGAGGGTGAACCCAGATGCAGGCACGGACTAAGGTGGTAGAAAAGTTCAACAATATTTACTAACACAAACACAAATCTTTAGTTATACTTGCAAGACTGACCAAGTTGTAAGTTTGTAGCCAACTCCAAAGTCAGTTTTCCTTTCCTGCAGTTTTCATTCACACAGAGGCTTACACAGGGAGGAGGCAAAATCATGAGAAACAGAGAGAAGTATTACATGAATCAATGATAACATAAATTTTTTCAAACATTTCCCTCCTGTTTATCACTGATGAATGTCAAACTCTCATAATCCATTATTACCTCTCTATTTCTTGTTTTCGGTAACAGCTTCATGTTTATAACAACTTCATCAATTTACACTCAGGAGATAAATCACCCATTACAGATACATGTCATCATAATTTTCTTCTTCAGCATCAGAAGGTAGTAAGTCCTGATATTCAGATAACAGCTGTTACGTCCCTGGCCTAGGGGAAACCAGGGGGGTGGTAACATGTGTGTCTTCCAACTCCTCTCTCCAAAGAAAGCCAAAAGTCAAGTCAAAGTATACCAGTTTATTGACTTCGGAGAAGAGGAATGCCAAAATAATAAACAAAACTTCTGTAATGAACCTAATCTTACCTACTATAAAGAAAATAGCAAAATAAATGACAGAAAAACTTACCTAAGCTCCTAACTGAAAACAGGAGTAAAGAAAGGTGAAACAAAAATGGCTTCTCTCTCCTACAACTGTTACCATGTAACATTAAATTAGACAAAAGAGTATTACCTATTTTACAACAGTCAGCAGTCACTCTAAAGAGCAGCAACAAAGTTAACAACATGAATTCCACTTACCTACACATATAACTTACCTAACTTATAACAAGAAACAACTAGAAATACTACCAACATCAGATTCCATCTACTAGAAATGGGTTTCTTTAGAGAGAATGAGCAAGAAGCCCTGAGTGTCGTCAGAGAAAGGTTTATATAGTCCAAGCCCCCATCACTTCATCCACTCACGATGAGCCAAGTCCTGTTCAAATGAACCAGTCATAGTGTGCCCCTGAATGTTCCCCTGAAGCGCAAGGACGCCGACTCATTCATTCCACTACTTGCATGTCTTGAGGAGATTAAAGCTTGGTTGGCCCTGAACTTTTTAAATTTTAATGAAAGGAAGACAGAAGTGATGGTGTTTGGACCAAATAGTTCCTGTGAGTCTCCTCCTGTTGACTTGGGCCCATTGGAACTGTATGTTAAGCCTACAGTCACTTATCTGGGCTTTAAAATGGACAGCGATTTTAAGTTGGACCATCAAATTGGTGCTGTAGTGAAGTCCAGCTTCTTTCTCTTAAGAAAGTTATCAAAGATTAAACATATTCTCTCAAAACAGCACTTTGAGTCAGTAATCATGCCTTCATTACATCTCGCCTGGATTACTGCAGTGCACTTTACTTTGGAGTCAGCCAGTCGTCCCTATCACGTCTTCAGATTGTTCAAAATGCTGCTGCATGTCTTTTAACTGGAACGCGAAAGAGGGAACACATAACTCCCATTTTAGCCTCACTTCACTGGCTGCCTGTGCACTTTAGAGTTCATTTTAAAATCCTTCTATTTGCTTTTAAATCCTTAAATGGTCTTGCCCCGCCATACCTCGCAGAGTTGCTTCATCCTTATACTCCTGTCCGGTCTTTGAGGTCAGCTGATCAGCTGCTCCTACAGATTCCTAAATCTAAACGGAAGCTTAGAGGGGACAGAGCTTTTTCTGTTGCTGCGCCTAGATTGTGGAATGATCTTCCTTTACATATTGGACAGGCCCCTTGTCTGTCTGTTTTTAAAAAGCATCTTAAGACCCATTTTTACTCTTTGGCTTTCAACCCAGTATGAGGCATTGATTTTACCAGTTTTTATTGGTTTTACCAGTTTTTATTGGTTTTATGTTTGTTTTTGTGTATATACATAGGTGTGTTTGAGTGAGAGAGAGAGAGTATGTGTGAGTGTATATATATATGTATATGTCAGGGTCCGGTTCCACTGTTTCCTGTCCTTTATTTTGTTAAATACCCTTACTTCCTGTGCAGCCTGTTTTCCTTTCAGGAGGCTTGACCAGGCGGCTGGCAGAGTTTCCCTCCACACACCTGGGCTGCATTCCCCTGATTTGTTTGCTGCCTTTTTAAGCCTGTGATTTTGCTGCGGCTGATGTCAGCGCGTTATGTTCCCTGTGCGGTACAGATCGTTTCGTTCAACTAGTTGTTTGCCTCTCCATAGGTTGAATTTTATCAGTCCTAACTTTTGTTTCCTTTGTTTTCACAGTTTTTCTGGGAGATCCTCGCTCAGCCAGCCTGCTGGTCTCCTCACCCTTGGTTCCAGTTTTTGGCTAGTGTTTTTGTGTTCGCACCCTTAGTTCTAGTTTAGACTAAGCGCTTTTGTTTGGATTTTTTGTAAAATAAATGAACTCTTTGCCTTTTTAAAGCCGTCCCGTCTCTGCACTGCTTGGGTCCATACATGTCCTGTGACAAATCATAACAGTATATATATTATGCATATGTATGAACTGTGTATGTAGGTATGTATGTTTCTTATGCATGTCTGTGCATATATATGTGTATATAGCCCATTTCATCTGCTGCATAGATGTACTGTATATATGTGTACATAAGTACAATCAACAGTGTTTTAGTATGTTTCAGTAGTTTATCTTATTCTTCTCTAATGTACAGCACTTTGCCTCAGCTGTTGTTGTTTTTAAAGTGCTTTATAAATAAAGTTGGATTGGATTGGATTGAAACAACTGCCTAGTTATGAGATGAAGAGTTGCAGACCATGTGACTGTGTGTTTCTGTACATGAGATAAACAGGGCGTTTCCAAAGGCCAACATATAAAAAAATAATACACACACACACACACATATATATACATATATATATATATATATATATATATATATATACCATCAAAGTATTGCATGAATCAATGATAACAAAAAATATAACATTTTTCCAACCATTGTCCATAGAGAGAATGTGCAAGGGATAGTGAGGGGTTCCCTGAGAGGGGAAGTGGGGGCACCAGGACTTGTCCGGTGATGAGGAGGCACCGCTCCGGTGGCAGCAACACACAGTCCGACAAGGTGCAGGGTGAGACAGTGAAGCAATTCGGGCAAGAACACACAGTGGCAACCACTCACAGTGGCAGTGATGAGGAACACAGGAACGAGTGACAGTGATCAAGCTCTAGCAGAAGGAAAACCAGAATTAGTCCAAGCAAACACATGAACACTAGAGAGGAGCGACACTCTTTTTACCACTGGAGAGCAGACAACGAACTGGCGACCTCGGGAAACCAGGAGTATATAAAGGCGGAAGCTGATGAGGAAATCACAAACAGTGATAGCCTGACACAGACACAGAAACTGATTGAACTGACTTTCTGATTAGAGGGCAAATGCTCATCTGTAAAACAGCCACAGATTTACAAACACAATGCAACTGTAAAGAAATTTATTTGATTCTACTCATGGTACTGTATGATGGACACTGATGTTAAGGATGAATCATGTCAATGTGTTTACCACTTTCAGATTGGAGAAGAAAATAACAATTATTGAGAAGAAACATGTCCTTCATCAAAGATGGTTTCGGTCAAGTTTGTCATGTATACATATTCAAAGTGTTATTGAAGAAAAAGAGTGATGATACCTTGATGTGATTCAGACTGACTGTAGCGGTTCCGGCCGAATGATGGTTATAGGCTTTGACTGATGGTTCATAGTGTTTATTTCCGTGAACTTTATTTACTTATGAACTCAACGTAAGGACTACAGATGAAAACAAACAAAACACATAACCATTTTAGACCAATGGTCTTATTAAATCATAGCCTTTTGAATTTTTGCAAACCAAATCATGTATTCTTTAGCTATTTTAATCACGAAACTCATCATTTTTTAACTAATTTTAAATCACTAACAATCTCTGACAGAGAACTATATGCAATTGTTTTTAACTTAAACTATGAATTTTTAACATGTCATTTTTATATCAAGTGAGCAACTTTAACACGTACATATTGAAGATAACAAAAGACATAACATTCTTTTAGATTAATAAACACACTTATGAATTAATCACCGAAACAACCCGGTGGCTCAGTTAACATTGATTAGCATTTACGCTAGAAAAACACGTCGTAATAATACCTTGACAAACTATATAAGGCACCACATCATGAATTAAATCTGTTAAATCTTATATTAAAAGGACCACAAACCTTGTGCCATATCAGCCAGGAGCTATTAGACATAACACTTCTTTTCCCTCTTACTTAATGGATGTGCTTAACATACAGGTAAACTTTTTACATGCCGATAAACTCCAGATGTTTTTACGAGTGAGGAGACTTCAAAATAAAAGTACCCATTTCCGTGTCTAATATAAATAATGAAATAATAACCTGGCCACAAAGAATATCAGTAAACAAAATAAAAACACTGTTTACCTAAAAAACAATTATCACTTTAAAGGTCATTTACACTGACCACTCCATCTTGTCAACCATGACCATGAAAATTCCTGCTTCCTGTCACAGTATGTCAGTCTTCAAGCAACATTAGGCACAGATGTTTTTAATATTGTGAGTACAGACTTTGACACTGATGAGGAAGAGGATGACGCAGATGAGGAAGAGGGTGAGGATGTTATGGAGGAGGAAGAGAATGATCAGGCAGGACATACTTCATCTTAAGTTTTAAGGCCTTTGCACCCCTCATGAGTTTTTTTTTCCATGCAAATTATTTGATGGAAAAAATGGCATTCTCTTTTAATGGGATAAGACTTATTTCCTAACAATTGAATGTGAATGAGACTCAATCACAAACATTAATCACTTTTCACACACCTGAATCTGAACATGTCTGGTAAGAAGAATAAATATGTTTATGTTTCTCTGAGCACAATAAATGTAGTTTTCAAACCAATGTTTCCTCATTAAAAGTAGTTCCAAATAAACAAGATCACCGCTAATAACCTTAGCCAAGCAACATGCTGTATTATTCACTGCTTTACAGGACAACGGGTGTTAAAATGAGTCATAACTTGATTGATTAATTGATTGTTTGATTGATACTTTATTAATCCCAGCTGGGAAATTGAAATTTCACATCCATATACCACATAACATAACAACAATTAGTCCACAATTATTACAAGTTGAACGTAATAATGGCATACGTCAGAATTATACATACAGCACATAAACATTTGAATGTGTATGTACCCTAACATTTTGAACAGTCCGTCATCCAAATAGAGGCATAATGGATATGTGGCATCGCAGTGTAGGCCCCGCTGCCGGGCCTGCTTGGAGGAGATGGAGAACAGTAGGGAGGGAGGGAGGAGTATGGATAAGGGGCAGGAGTGTGTGCAGGTTGGTAGGTTGTATCAAAGTCTGTCTGTGTATGTGTGTAGGATCCTGAAAAGTCCTTGAGATGGGAGAAGTAAGAAACAACAAGTTCAAGGCCAGCCGGCTAGTGAGATTCTTCTGGAGGAAAAGGGGCAGTTGGCCTTTGCCAGCTGATAAGATTCTAATGTTTGGGTTTAGAGCAGAGGAGCACATTCCAATCTTGCTTCTCACAGTCCATCCAATTAAAATTCTCCGTCAGGTGAAGAGGCTTGATGGACGGGCTAGCACTAGCAGTAATGTGTTCACGCTATCATGGATATCCAGAATTATTTCCCAAAAAATAAGAAGACAAGAAATAATGATGCGAATGGGAGCGATCAGAAAGCAGCTATTGGAAGCATAAGTACTGAAGTCAACACTGGAGTAAACATTCACACTTGGAGGGTTAGCTGCAGCAGCTAAAGAGAACAAGGAGCAGTACCGAGCAGTGTAACTCATCCGCATGGCAGACATGATGTGAGTGATGACATCAACAACAACATTCAGGGTAACATTACAGCTGCAAGGTACAGCAACAGGCCATTGCAGCCTAGTGACCTTGGCACAGAAAACCCCCAAAGACTACTTATGCAGAGCCTTCCTGTGCACCTTTTCTCTGGGAAAAAAAGGTAATTCTGCAGTTCCTGGTATGGATGCTTTCCCTGGCTGGAGTATTCAGTTCCAGCAAATGCTGCATACTGCTACCCATGCAGAATGTTTCAGGGACCGTTACCCAGACACAGTAATCCAGCTTTTAGTGCAACTGGTTTCCATGACTGGAAGCATGCAGTGGAAACCGGAAAGGGACTAAACAAGCACGCTGCAACCAAAGAGCACCTGACTTGGTCTTGTGGAGGGATAAGGAAAGATGAATTCACACAAACAAGGAAATCTCAACATTAATTAACACCAAACAACTGCAGCGCAACAGATATTATCTGTCTGCAATTATTGATGTTGTGGAGTTCCTTGCTGTAAACCAACTGCCGTTTAGCAGTAACCATGCGTACCGTGACATGAATGAGAATGGTTGTGGGCTATTTTTGTCTTTATTTGAGTTTGCATTAAGGAAAGAGAATGCTGGATTAGCAAAGATAGCAAAAACTATTCCTCGCAATGCAACATACACAAGTCATGACATTCAAAGTAACTTAATAGACGTGATGAGTGCTTTAGTAAGAGAGCACATAGTGAAAGAAGTTGGTGAATTATTCTACACATTAAAAGTGGATGGAATCAGAGACCCAACAGGGAGAGAGAATATATCTATAGTTCTCCACTTTCTGAATCAACTGAGCACCTCCTAGCAATAGCCACTGCTGACCAGGGAGATGCAGTTACATTGACTGACACCATCATAGGAGAACTGACCACAGCTGGCCTGAGCCCTGAGGAAATCCTCAGACACCTGTCTGAGTATGATGGTGCCTCACTCATGTTGGGTAAACATGGAGGGGTAGAGAAACTTCTGCAGCAAAAACGGATACCATATGTCCACTGTTATAATCATCAGCTGCATTTGGTGGTCACCCATGCCCTGGCAGTTGAAAAGGCCGCGATGGACTTCTTCAGTATGTGTAACATGCTGTACAAGTTCTGCAGAAAACCACCTGTTGCCATTCTCTACAAAGGAGAGACACTCATGCGCTTATTGGACCAATGTTGGAGTGGACATTTTGCTACATGTATGTTAATTTGGACTGATTAAGCTGATAATGATGATGCTGTATTGTGTGAATGACTCCCCCCACCTGAAGATATTAAGATTTCCTTTTTTATTCTACAATCTCTGTCATTCTGAAATTATTTGATGACCTATCCACACTGCTCCGAGAGATCACCAGCAACCAGGCATTTGGAGCAGATTGTGGCAGAGCATGTCTGAGCCCAGCTTTAAGTTAATTGCTGAGATGGTGCATAAGATCCTTACATATCTTGACCCCCCAAACAAGTTGCAGTCCAAAGACATGGATCTGCTTACAGATCTTCTTTCATCTGCTTACAGGTGAAAGATCATTCTATTTATTTTTAATGTAGACAGTGCACAAAGTAGCATTTCTGAGCAAAATTAAATTGTATTTTCAATAATAATAATAATAATAATAACAACAAGTTTCTTGCACCAAATGCTTCACAATGAATATAAAAACGTTAAAAAAGAGATGAATGAAAATAACAAAACTGAGTAAAAATAGAACACATAACTTCAGCTCTATTTCTGGTTTAGCAGAGGCAGTCTGAGATTTACAATAAACTCCATTTTAGAGGTCTCTTAAAATTCAACTTTAAATAATATTTCAAAATCACTCAGTTAATTTCTTAACTTTGTAGAATTGATCACTTTTAGTATCTTTTAAAAATTAATCACCTTTAAATTGTGGGCGTCCCCACAATAACAATTGTTTTGATATGTATGTTACACAATATTTTAAAACTTATTGCTGGATTTGTTTGTTTTATTTAATTTCCGTGTCGTTTCATGCAATGCAGCATTTTAAATTGTGTTGTATTCTGTACAGTACCAATAAGGGGGTTTGTATTTTCTTCTAGGTTTGCAGCTCATCAGCAGTGCATGCACCTGTCTTGAGGATATCCGTACTGAGACACAATTCCGGGCAATCCTAGCGCATTGTGACAGTGTCACAACAAGACCATCAAAGAGAAGACCCTCACAAAACTCTGCCTTATGCTGACTATGTTGTTGAGGAAATCAGCACAGACGTAGATTGTGATGATGAAACAGAATTACGCAGGATTTATTATAGTTGCATTGACTCAGTATGTGAGGAAATCGCTTTGGGAAACATAATTGTGACCAGATGGAGGCACTCAATGCCCTGGATCCTGTGCAAGCCATATTCTTAGATGTCAGCAAGGTGAAGCCTTTACTTGAACTCACCAAGACACCTGCTGTGGACTCTGAATTCCAGGTGGCTCGCAGCTTTCTCAGAACACAAATGAAAGAGTCTTCTCCACCGGATGAGGAGCAGTGGACAATGAAACAGGTAATTAAGGCTAGGGAAAAGTTTCGTATTGTATTTATTTCATTCAAATATATCAAAAAGCTACAAGGCACCTTTTAAAATGATTAAATAGCGTATATTGTCATGGCATGGTCATTTTGGACAAACAAACTGATATTTTTCAGCATCAAGCCTTCATCAAGCAGTCAAACAGATCACACATCACACCTAACAAAGTGGCTCTCTTCCCCCAAACATAAACACAGCACACATCTCTCTCCACCTCAAACCTGATAAAGACCCCACACTCCCATCCAGTTATCGTCCAATATCACTCATAAACGCTGACCTTAAAATCATCTGTAAAGCCTTAGCAAAGAGACTGGAAAAATTACCCCCTCTATAATTCACCCAGACCAGACAGGATTTATAAAGAGCAGGCACTCAACAAATAACACACGCAGACTAGTGAATATAATAGACTATTGCACAATCAACAACCTTAGTGCAGCTGTTATTTCACTAGATGCAGAAAATGCATTTGATAGAATAAACTGGAAATTCCTTCTGCTACAATGCATAAATTTGGATTCAGAGAATATTTCATCTCCTGGATCAAAATTTTATATAGTTTACCCACAGCCTCTGTCAGGACTAACGATCAATCCTCTCCAAGGTACAGCCTCCAGAGGGGCACCAGACAAGGTTGTCCACTCTCTCCATCATTATTGCCATTTTTATTGAACCACTTGCAGCCGCAATCCGAGCAAACAGAAATATTACAGGTATTAAAACAAAAAACCTACATCACAAAATAAGCCTTCATGCTGATGATGTATTACTTTTCCTTCAAAACTCACCAAGCTCTCCATCTGAGACTATTACACTGATTGATAAATTCTCAGCAGTTTCTGACTACTCAATTAATTGGACAAAATCAATCATCCTACCCATCTTATCTGACTTCCAGACATCACCAACCACTCCCTTCAAGTCAGGTAACATTAAATACCTGGGTATCAATATCTCTTCCAAGCTGTCAGATCTAACACAATTAAACTATACCCCACTACTTAAGACAATAGAGGACGACCTCCTACGGTGGAACTCCTTGCCCATATCACTTATAGGAAGAGTGGCTACTATAAAAATGATGATCCTACCAAAAATCAATTACCTCTTCTCAATGATCCCCACCAAGCCGTCTCCAAACTGGTTTAAGGCATTAGACTCAAAATTCCTATGGAAAAACAAGCCACCACGTATTAGTTTAAAAACACTACAAAAATGAAAAAAACTGTGGTGGTCTGGAACTTCCAAACTTTTATAATTACTTCCTGGCAAACAAACTAAAGTATGTTCATAATTGGATCAAACCTGACCCACTAGACAATCAATGGCTGGATATTGAACAAACATTCTGTCAAGAAATTCAAATCTCTGACTTGCCCTTCATCAGTACACTCATCAAACGACACCAGTGCCATAAAAGCATAAACATAAATTCCTCCCTGTCAGCCTGGTGGGAATTTATTAAAATTACTAGGTCCTCACACATCCCCTGTAAACCCACCCCAATCTGGAATAATCCAGACATCCTGCAGAATAAGGTAATGTAAAACTTCACATCACGGAAAGAAAAAGGAATAAGGCACTTGGAACAAATATTCCAAGACAACAAATTCATCCCATTTCAGAAACTGGTAGAAATATATGATGTCAATAACAGTATATTTTTGGAATACATGCAAATTAAATCTGCAGTCCGGGGAGGTTTAGCACTAGCAAATTGGACCAAGAGCCACCCCCAGTGATAAAACTCTATCACTGCTATCTAAGTCATACGCACTGTTAACAAAAAATGATTACACAATCAGTTTACCAACATCAAAATGGGAGTCAGACTTATCCCTTAGCCCAGGTGAAAACTTCTGGACCCAAATATTAAATAATACGTTTAAAATAATTAAAACCCCAGACCTACAACTTATACAATACAAAACTCTACACAAAATACACTACATAGGTCAAAGGATGTTTAAGATGGGGTTATTACAAACAAACAACACAGTAGATAATTACATGCATGCGCTATGGTTATGTACACCTGTAAATTAATTCTGGTGTAGGGTATGTGAGGACCTCTCAGCATGTCTTGGATACACCGTACCAACCTTTCCCACACTATGCATACTGGGGGACCTAACTAAAATAAATATAGAGACAGGGAAAGCACGCATGCTAATCACTAGCCTAAGTATCACCAAGAAAACCATCCTTATGAATTGGAAAAACAAAAAGAACTATATAGAAATCTACTACTGGGCCACATTTCTATGGAGAAAATGTCCGCTTCCATTAAAGGCAAACTGGCCGACTTTGACTTAACCTGGGCACCATTAATAATTTATATTGCTTAGGGCGAGTGGGTACTCTGTTGGGTGGCTGCTATCCCTCAATTTTTATTACCCTGTACTGGGCTACCATGTTATGTTATGTTATGTTATGTTATGTTATGTTATGTTATGTTATGTTATGTTATGTTATGTTATGTTATGTATCTTTTGGTTGAGCTGTCTGTCATGATTCCACACCCCTCTCAGTTGATGCCACGCCCCCTACGCTAGATTTGGGTCAAAAGTCTGAAACTGTAAAGATCTGGAACTGAAAAAGAAAGATCTGAAACTGAAAAAAAACATGCAACTGAAAGAAAAAATATGAAAGTGAAAAATTAAAATAAATAATTTATTCAAAAGAATTACAAGAGTTGATCATAATTGCATTTAACCTGATAAAAAAATGTGTACACTTATTTTTATTTTGAATACATTGGATCAAAATGTTCAAAATTCGAAATTTCAGTTTCAGATTTTATGTTTTCAAGTACAAAACTTTTGACCCCAATGTAGCTCCATACTCCTTCGCCTCCCTTTCTGCTGTAGCTACCTCTCGAAGTATGAATTTACTTCAGTGTTAAGCTTGACATCAGTGCTTATGTTTCCAACAGAAATTAAGCAGTATGGTGCTATATGCAGTTCAGTAAAAGGACACAGCACTACACTATTGTTTTTTGTTTGTTTTTTAGATTTTGGGAAGATGAACTTTTTGTGACAGAAAAATAATTTCTCATCACTGTAGTAAGGAAGTAAGCTGCCTGTACTCTGAATTAATTTCAGAAAATATTCCTCTCTTTTTGTTGAAATCACTCTTTTTGTTGAAATTCTGTGGGATTAAGAAAAATTTCGTGCCCAAAAGATTGAGGCATTTTTTTCAAAATATCTCTAAGATGATTTTTTTGGATAAATGCATGCAACGCCATGATACAAAATTTACTTAATGATGATTTCAAATGTTTCTTGAGTTTAGATTATCAGTTACATAATCTAAACTCAATGTGTGTCTATTTTGAATTAATGATGAATAGCCAGAGTGGAGTTTGTGGAGTCTCAGGCGTGTGACTCCACAAACTCCACAAAAGGAGTGTGATGGGGTTGTTAGAGATTGGCCCCTACTACTGATGGTAAGTCGAACCTGTACAGTATTACAAATGCTCTAATGAAGGCTGTGTGCCAAAACACATTAGCATTTGTTTGTGTTGTGAACCAAAATTGTCTATTATGTACTGTATGTGCTTATTGTATTTATAATTTTACATTTACCAGTTAATTCCTACAATGCACTAACGAGCCAAGAACCAGAACTTGTTAATAGACAGAGATATAATATAATATAATATAATATAATATAATATAATATAATATAATATAATATAATATAATATAATATATGTCAACAAAATGTGACAGTTCATGAAAAATATAGAAAGACTGCTTACTTAGGTTTACTTACTATGCATGTATTGCACTAGGAACACAAAAAAAGTACTCCAAATGACAACAGCAGCAAGCAGGTAGTACTGTGTTTTTATTAAAACATTTTTTTTTGCCATTCAAAGAAGAAGAAAGCCAAGGCAGCTATATTTTCTGGTCATTCCTCTTGGTGTAACCTGATGCACCCTGGTCTCCTACATAGTCCATCAATAGACGGTGCAGTTAGCAGAAGAGCGCTGTGTACATTGGAAGTCACTGGTTACCTCTCTATAACCACATGCTTCAGTAAGACCACTTCCTGTTTGACAAATTAAAAGAAAAAGGCATGTTAAATGTCTTTCCACAGAAAAAGACAAGCACTAGTAAAACTGTACAAGAAAACTGTACCACATCACTGATTTAAACAAGAACATGAATTCTTCTCCTGGTATGACCTAGAATTTTTGCAGGGATGTGCTATAAGGGGAGTACCAGCACTTAATATTTTCCCACTTTACACACTGAATACATTGGACAGTGGAAAATAACTGTAGGTATGAATGTGTGAGTAAAATGTTGTCTCTGTGTGTTGGCCCTGCGATGGACTGTTGACCTGTTCAGGGTGTACCCTGCAAAGCAATTTATTGTAACTTTGAATAATAGTGTACAAAAGTGGAAAACAAACATAATTCATATTTGCATTGAAAAAAAAGTGACATAGCACAATTAGCTTTAATCCTGTCTCAATCCTTCTAAAAATATACAAGATGTAATCTATACTTTTTAAAATTAACTTTTTATTTATTATTTATTGTAGTGAGGAACAAAACACAAACTGCTCTGAGATGCTTAACTTTAAGGGCTTTTATGTTTTGCACTTTGAATAATATGAATTATCATGCACAGTGGTATATATTTGTTCTGTCAATGTGTAATTTATTTTATTCATTCACAGCTATCAGTTAATGGTGCTATAGAACAAATGTGAGTGGACACAAGTGGGTCTTGAATAATATTAAATAGAAGAATATTTTGCAAACCATTAATGTCTTCAATACATGTTTTACAATGTGAAATGTATAAATTAGAAGATGCCTGTTTACTTTTTCCTCAGTGTTTTTCAGCCAATAAAAAGAGGCGCAAGAATGGCAGTGGAGGCACAGCCCACCAACCCCACACTTCATCTCAACTAAGATGCTAGACCTTGATTGGAACCACACTATGTCTGTGATGGAGGAGATCCTGATAGGAACTTCAAGTGCAATAGTCCTATGCCGCTGCACTTTTTCAGGTGACTTTCCATTGTGACATATGTATGTCAATTCAATATCTTGATAAGTATTTAGTTTCTTGCTTATATCTTATTGTATTAGCACTTTTCCAGCTAGGGCATTGAGGGGGTCCAGTTTGGTGGGTTCAAGAGTGCTTTTTGCAGAGTCTCTGCTCGTGCAACAACAATCTCGTTTAAAGCCGTGGGAGCCCTGTGGATTGTTGTTGGGACCGGCAAACGCCACAGGCAGCGTAGAGAGAGGGAGCAGACACGCGGATGTCGAGCAGGCCTGCTAGATCAGCTAAGGAAAAACTACACAGACCTCCACTACCATCTATCGTCCTCACCAACACCAGATCCCTGGCAAACAAGATGAACAGGCTGCAGTCACAGATCGTCTACAACCGCCTCATCTGTAGTGTTGTCTGCTGATTGTTAGCGTATCGTGGCTACACCTGCTAATCCCCAACACTACAGTGGAGCTAGCATGCCGCACCATACATCACTAGCAGCGTAATGGACACCTACTGGCCATGTCTGTCCAGTGCCAACCGTTTTATCTGGGTCTGTAAGCATGGCGCTCAGCCACCTCTAGTGCATTACAAAAAAACAACAGAGGGCCCATCCAGAGGGCATTCACATCATCACAGGAGACTTTAATAAAGCATGCCTTAAGTCTGTTCTCCTGAAATTCGAGCACATCAAATGTGCAACTAGAGGAGAAAACACACTTGATCATGTATACTCAAGAATAAGGCATGTCTACAGAGTGACCCCCCTCCCCCACCTTGGACAATCAGACCACCTCTCTCTGTTCCTCTTCCCAGCCTACACCCCCCCTCAGAAGGCTAACAAAAGCAGCCACACAGCCACAACCAAAGCTTAGCCTGGACATGCTCTCCTCTAGCTGCAGGATTACTTTGCCTGCACAGAGTAGAGCATTTTTGAAGATCAGGACCTGGTCATCCACACAGAGTCTGTCCTCTTCTACATCAAGTGCTGTGTAGAAAATGTCAGAGGAAACATGCATCCGGATTTTCCAAAATAGGAAACCCTGGAAGACAAATGAAGTCCAGGCTCTGATTAGAGCTCGAAACTTGGCCTTCAGGACAAGGGACAGAGCTCTCTAAAGCACTGCCAGAGCTGATTTGAGGAGGGGCATTAAACAGGCCAAGGACTCCTTCAGGAGGAAGGTGGAAGGATACCTCACAGACAACAACCCACGACAGATGTGGAGGGCACCATCCAATTTCCTCCAGCAGCAGCAACAGCACACTGGCAGAGAAGCTAAACAACTTCTTTGTCCGGTTTGAGACCACCTCCACCACACACCTGCAATCACTGCATCCTCCTTACTCCAGCACTCTACCTCTCTCTCTTTCCAGGTGCATGAGGTGAGAAATACCTGAGAGCAGTGAGCCCTCAGAAAGCTGTGGGTCCGGACGGCATCCCGGGGGCAGTGATCAAAGCATGTGCAGACCAACTGGCACGGATCCTCTCCAAAATGTTCAACTTTACCCTGACACATGCCACTGTCCCCACATGTCTGAAGGCCTCCACCATCATCCCCATCCCCAAAAAACCTGCCACAGACAGCCTCAACAATTACAGACCCGTAGCCCTGACGTCTGTAATCACGAAGTGTTTGGCGCGATCAGTCTCCCAGCACATCAGAGACTGCCTCCCTTCCTCCCTTGACCACCATCAGTTTGCTTACAGGGCAAACCGGTCCATGGAGGATGCCATCACCCTAACACTCCACACAGCACAGAGCCACCTGGAGAACAAAAAGAGCTATGTGATGTTGCTCTTTGTGGACTACAGCTCAGCCTTCAACACTATTCAACACTCATTCCAGACGTTCTGTTCAACAAACAGCTACAAATCCCCCTCCCCACCGGCACCTGGACTAAGAACTTCTTGTCACGTCGCCCACAGTCTGTGAGACTTGGCCCCCACCACTCCTCCACGCTCACACTCAGCTCTCCTCAAGGCTGTGTTTTGAGCCCTCTACTGTACACCCTATACAGTCCTTTGCAGATCAACCTTGTGCTCTGTAAACCTGTTCCTTCTGCAGAATAAAAACACAAAAGACAATCTGCTGAACTCTCAAAGTTCTTTCTTATTTCTGTCTCACCCAGGAACACACAGAATTTCCACAACAAGACATACACACACTGACAGACAATCAAAATGGACTGCGCAATACAACAACCAACCTACCTCCTGCCTCCTTTTGAAAATATATCATCAAAATACTGTATATAGAGCAGTTTTGTGTATATTACACTTTTGCAGTGTATTTTTATACCCTTTATACCCACAGGCTGGTTACGTTGTGACACAGGGAGGCGTTAAAAAAAAAAGTCTTAAAAACAGACCCTGAAAAAAAAATCTCATACAGACCCCAAAGGAAAAAAAAAATTGGAAAAACAGAACTTTTTTAAATTTATTTCAGGTTAATGCAATATGCTTCTATATCCCTCTGACCCTTTGGTGCTTTAACAAATGATAATCCTTGGTGTGGAATTAATGAAATATCATCTAAATTTCAGCAAACATGGTTTGACAAAAATAAAGGAAGTATTTTGTTAAACCACCTTGAGCTCTGATGGTATGCATTCACCATACCATCAATACCATCATTAGTAGTTACAACTTGTAACCCTGCTGAAACAGAATAACATCTTTTCCATAACCACAATTTATTCCAATGCGGTTGTATAAGAAATGAGTTAGTGGTTGTAGAAGAAATAAAGTTAGTCTTTGCATCACATCAGTCACTGCAGTAATTATCATTTGGCAGGTTTTTACCAATTTCCAATTTTTCACTTGAACAAGTCCACTATAGAATTGATTCAGTCCAGTCCAAAGGAAATGTTCCATGTGTGTTTTTACTATCGTAATTTTAAAATCATTGCTGATGCTTTAAAACATGTGTATCCTATCATCACATCAATACCTGAGGCTATAGACCCTCACCAATGCAACCTCTCTTTGGGCTGAAATCAAAATACAGATAGGAACTTCATTGTCTATTCAATAATACCCCATAGTAGTAATATACAGGGATGTTAATAGGTACATGTCCTGTGCCCCTGATGCATTAAAATCTACACGTAATAGGACACTCATTTCTGTGACAACAATACATTGTAAAAAGTGAGGGTTAGCTCTGTTAAATATGAAACAAGGTGGACTTGTTGGTGACATATCAGAGGTAACATTTTATCACAATGCCTCATTTTGGTCTCAGTGGGGACAGTATACTCAGTAGACCCCACTACATACCTACATACCTGTGCTCAACCACACCTGTCCAAAATTAAGGTGGACTCAGAAAAGGTTATTGTATGTTATTAAGACAACAATATTTTGATGCTCATATGATATATGAGGGAATGTTTTCATTAATATGTACTAGAGGTCTCCAAATTTTTACTTTTACAGTCAAAATATTTAGGTCCTGTCCATACTGCTAAAAACAGCAACATAACCAGGAGTTTAACAGTACAATTTCTCAAGATATACTAATTTTATTTTGGACCCAATGAATCTCCAAGGGACCCATACCAATCACCACCTGTTGGTCCTGGGACTCACTATATTGGAAACCTATCAGTATCACTGCCATCAGTTTTTGTTTAGTATAACTGTGCACATAATCAGCACACTCTTGTCTGATCTTACCCTCCATAAGGTTGTAGAGGTTGCAGTAGTTGGTGCCATGGTCTTTAATGGTGTGCCAGGTGTCAGAAATGGACATGGCCTAAAGACAAATTACATATTTTTTACAAACATGACAGGGTTGCCCAGAATCAGTAAACATGGTAGTACATAAAAACTTGAAAAGAGTAAGAAATAAGGGGGAAAATCAATCACTGCATTGTTTTCTGTAGGCCTTTATTGTAGAGCTCATTGAGCTGGACTTTGGGTTGACCTGGTCTGTCAAATTTAAAGCATTGTCATCTTTGAGGATAGAGTTTGGTCCCAGACTGTGGAGATATGGAATTGCCACTGGAATCTCATCTCAATATCTCTCTGCATTGAGATTGTCCAATCTCCAATTATGACAAGCTTTGTTTTTCCAGTGAGGGACACTCACTAAAAACAAAATAAAAAATTAGCAAATTTTAGCAGCTAATGCAAAAGTTTTGGAATAAAATTCAGCCTAAAAATATTTCCCACTGTGACCCCAACTGCGAACTGTAGTCTGAAAACCCACTTCACTGCTGCAACTCCTGACCAGCCACTGCCTTTGCCAACTTGAGTTACCCTTGCCCCTTAATTTCATGCATATAGTGTCTTTATGACAAATCATGTTCACGTCAGTATGTTAGCTTAATTCTTTCTGAATATACTTGTGCTTGAACATGATATACAGTTACAGTTTAGTGATACGCCATGGTGTTGACTTTCATGTTTTGCTTTCTTTTTAAGTATCAGGTAATGAATTTGACCTGAATGATAACTTACCAACACATGACAGCATGTGAAGAAGTGATAGGAGACCAGCCGGAAGTTGATATCATCCACATACCTCTTAAAAGGAGTGGTGTGTTTGGCTGCTATAAAGTGGATGGAGGCAGACTGCAGCTGAAGACAGAGCAAATCAACTATGAGTAAAAAAAAAGAGAAGTACTGAGGAAAACTACTGAGACAAGGTCAAAGTCATAAACACATTTGAAGTTACTGATGGAGGCAGCACAAGATCAAAATTGATTAAACCGGGTGAGTAATCTCAAAGTGACACCATCTAGTATTTCAACATTGAATAATGTCTCCAAATATATTTTGAACTTATTGTCTACTTATAGTAGTTTGAATAGCACCCTTGTTAAAGCCTGAGAGAAACCAGCTTCACTGCTTTCGACTGTTTACTGCATATATCACAGTGCTTCGAGCAAGCAAAGCTGCTGTAAGTTGGGAGGTGAAAGGTATCTGAGACAGCACATATGGGACGTCAAGGGATGTTGGAGTGATAGCAACCTGGTTCTACTGTTGGGCTTAGTAGACACTGTTCACTTACAAACTAAAGATAGTGCATTGGAGTTTTCTGTGTGTCAGGTGGTTTTATTGAAGTCATGATGTTCCCGGTTCACGTTCGGAATTCAAAGTTATTCATATAGTGAAGCATTTTCCCCCCCTAGCTGCTGGTTATGGCTAACATGGCTGTTAAAGACTTAGCTGGTGTTCTCCAGTATTGTTGGTTGGTCAACAAATGCACGTTACCGCAGTGACAATTGCAACAGACAGTGCCCTTTTCCAACAGTAGGGGGATTTCAAGAGCAAAAACTACATTTACAGAGCCTTGAGGATCAACCACACATTCAAGGAAACCCGTAACTTTTGTCACTTTGTCACTTTTGTCACCAACAGCATTTAGCCGCTGCCCTCTTGTGTTAATAGTTGCACCACTAAACATCACTTCATCTAGAGACATCTTCTGTGCAAACCCATGGTTACAGCAAACAACTAAAGTTATTACATCTAGAAGGAAGCAACTACAGTATAACATAGTAAAAATAGTAAAGTATGAAATATAAATAAAGTATAAGCAGCTTAAAACCTCCACAGTCTCATGTAGTGGGTGAGTAGGGTCCATGATTGATATCAGCTTGGCTAACAGCCTCCATCCTCCATCTGCCAGCCCTTCTGACCAGTTTATTTAGTCCTATCCTGTCCCTTTCTGAGCTTTCACAGCTCACAGCAGACTACAGCATAAAAGATCACTGATGCCACCACAGAGTCATAAAAAGTCAATTCAGTTCAGTTCTTAGAGTGGCCTGAAATTGTTTTCAGGCCTCTCCAGACCTCTCTGGGATTGGTCCCCTTGAGGTGCTTCTCCAGCTTCCTCCTGTAAGCATCCTTGCCTCTCCTAATTCCCATTTTCTACTTCTTCTGCACTCTTCTTAGCTCCTCCTTGTCCCCCTTTTAAAAAAACCCCCTTTTCTCTGGGTGTTCACATACATTAAATCCAGTGTTCTATTGTCTCTGGTGTGGCATTTTACATACTGGATGAAGGTAGGTATGAGAGTGGAAGACAAGGAAGCATGATTGCAGAGAAGGGACTGGGGTGCTTTGTCTGAAGCTGTGATACTACAGTGTGCAAGCGATCACAGGCTGCAGCAGCATCTGACGGTGGGGATGTACACAGTTATCGCAATGACGTGCGAGAAGTCCCTCGGAAAGTAATGGCTGAGTGCTAACTGCTAGCTAGGATAGCTACTCATCCACCCCACAGATGGCCAGGCAGGAGGGTGCCAGGCAGAAGCCCCCCACCCAGGGTCAGCCCCAATGGCAGGAGGCAGCAGGACCACAGACACAGGCCAGGCCACCCCACTCCTGGGCACAGGCCAGGGGCAAGAGACCCCCACACCCAGCACCCACTCAGGCTGCCGGCAAGGGGCCAGCCCACTGCCAGCAGAAGTAAAGTCCCCCCCAGGGAAGAACAAGTGGAGGCTTACAGCTGGAGGTTCCAAGGGGGGTAGGAGACGGGCAGATCCCTGAGCCAGCCAGCGGCCAGACCCCCAAGTATAGGGAGGGTCCAGGGGTCCAAGGGCCCGCCACGTCCGACCCCGCAGTTTCCAGCTACAGATCCCACCCGCATCCAAGAGCCCAGGTGCCCATCGTTGACATCTGCCAAGTGAGCGGGCCACCACCCATTACAGCACCTCCAGAGAGCTGCATGATGGGCCATGGCCACACCTACCCCGGTCACCCCCCGACAGAGTGAGGGAGGGCCAGACCCCCCCACAACCAGCAGCAACCCGGGGCCGCCACAGCCGTCCCCACCCAGACTGCCAACCCCCACACAGCTGAGGGCCAGGCAGAAGGTGGGGATCTAGGTGGACGTTCTTGCCCACCCCCAGTCATCACCCAGACTTGGTGGTGTGTGTGTCTCTATGTGCGTGTGTGTGTGTCTGCATGCGTGTCATGTGTGGAGTGTGTATATTATGTTATGTCTAATGTGTAATTAAAACTGGGAGTAAGAGGAAGTGGCACAGACCCCCCACTGCTGATAGATAGTGGAGCTGTCGACATGCCCCACCCCGCCCCCCAGACCCTAGCATGCTTAGGCTAGTGATTAGCCTAAGCATGCTCTCTTTCTGTTTGTGTTAGATCATCCAGTATGCACAGAGTGGAGAAGGTTGGTATGGTGTATCCGAGGCATGCTGAGAGGTCCTCACATACCCTACACCAGAAAGAATTTACAGGTGCGCATAGCCATTGAGCATGCATGTAATTATCTGCTATGTTGTCACTACAGTTTAGGCAGGTGTTTTGATTGTGATAACCCCATCCTGAACATCCTTTGTCCTGTGTAGTGCATTCTGTGTAGAGTTTTGTATTGTATAAGTTGTAGGTCTGGGGTTTTAATTATTTTAAACATATTATTCAATATTTGGGTCCAGAAGTTTTCACCTGGGCTAATGGATAAGTCTGTCTCCCATTTTGAAGTTGGTAAACTGATGCAAAAACTGTGAAACCGTGCAATAATTTTTTGTTAATAGTGTCTGAAAGTTTAGGAGCCATGAGGTTGAGGAATTGTTTTATGACTGGGAGTGGCTCTTGGTCCAATTTGCTAGTGTTAAACCTCCCCCCGGACTGCAGATTTAATTTGCATGTATTCCAAAAATGTACTACTATTGATATCATATAGTTCTACCAGTTTCTGAAATGGTACGAATTTGTTGTCTTGGAATATTTGTTCCAAGTGCCTTATTCCTTCCTTTCTTTCCATGATGTGAAGTTTAACATTACCTTATTCTGCAGGATGTCTGGATTATTCCAGATTGGGGTGGGTTTACAAGGGATATGTGAGGACCTAGTAATTTTGTTAAATTCCCACCAGGTTGACAGGGAGGTATTTATGCTTATGCTTATAAAGCACTGGTGTCGTTTGATGAGTGTGCTGACAAAGGGCAAGTCAGAGATTTGAATTTCTTGACACAATGTTTGTTCAATATCCAGCCATTGTCTAGTGAGTCAAGTTTGATCCAATTTTGGGCATACTTTAGTTTGTTTGCAAGAAAATAATTAAAAAAGTTCGGAAGTTTCAGACCACTATGCATTTTTTAACTAATGCATGGTGGTTTGTTTTTCCAAAATAATTTTGAGGTGGCAGAATCTAATGCCTTAAACCAAATTAGAGGAGGTTTGGTGGGGATCATTGAAAAGAGGTAATTGATTTTTGGTAGGACCATCATTTTTATGGTGGCAACTCTTCCCATGAGTGATATGGGCAAGGAGTTCCATCGTCTTTTATTGTCTTAAATAGAGGAGTATAATTTAATTGTGTTAGATATGACAGCTTGGAAGAGATATTAATACCCAGGTATTTAATGTTACCTGACTTGAAGGGAGTGGATGGTGATGATTGGAAGTCAGACTTGATGGGTAGGATGATTGAGTTTGTCCAATTTACTGACTAGTCAGAAATTGCTGAGAATTTATCAATCAGTGTAATAGTTTCAGAAAGAGAGCTCTGTGAATTTTGAAGGAAGTAATCCATCATCAGCATAAAGGCTTATTTTGTGATGCAGGTTTTTTGTTTGAATACCTATAATGTTTCTGTTTGCTGGTTCAATAAATATGGCAAATAAAGATGGAGATAGTGGACAACCTCGTCTGCTACCCCTCGGGACGGTGAAGCTTGGAGAAGTTTCATCATTTGTCCTGACAGAGGCTCTGGGTGGCAAGGCAAGGCAATTTTATTTATATAGCACATTTCAACATAAAAGTATTTCAAAGTGCTTTACAATTAAAAAAAAGAGAAATATAGCAGCAGCATTACAGATATAAAAGGCATAGTAAGACATTTAAAACATTTAAATAGAGAGGTAAAAGAAAGAGAAAAGAGCTTAAAAGACTAAATGTTGCAGTTGTGGCTGAGATGCAGCAGATATGATGATTTCATTTATTTTTAAATGTAGTGGCAAACAGGTAGGTTTTCAGGCTAGATTTAAAAGAATGAATTGATGTAGCAGATCTGCAATCTTCTGGGAGTTTGTTCCAAGTATTTGGGGAATAAAAACTGAAAGCAGCTTCCCCATGTTTGGTCCTGGTTCTGGGGACACAGAGCAAACCTGACCCAGATGACCTAAGTAGTCTGGATGGTTCATAGTGAGCCAACAGGTCAGAAATGTATTTTGGGCCTAAACCATTCAGTGCTTTATAGACTAACAGCAATATTTTAGTCAATTCTTTGGCAGACGGGAAGCCAGTGTAAGGACTTCAGAACTGGAGTTATGTATTCCACCTTTTGGTCTTAGTGAGAACACAGGCAGCAGCGTTCCGAATTAGCTGCAGCTGTCTAATGGATTGTTTTGGGAGGCCGGTGAGAATGGCATTGCAATAGTCTAATTGACTAATGATAAAGGCATGGACCAGTTTTTCCAGGTCCCGTTGCATCATAAGTCCTTTAAGTCTTGATATATTCTTCAGATGATAGTATGCAGACTGTTTTAATGTGGCCTTTTAAAGTCTGGTCAGAGTCCATGTGAACGCCAAGATTTCTTGCTTGGTTTTTTGGTTTTAACGCAAGTGTTTGAAGGTAAGCTTCAACTTTGACTCTTTCCTGCTTAGCTCCAAAGACAATTCATTCTGTTTTGTCTTTGTTTAACTGAAGAAAATTCTGGCACATCCACTCATTCATTTGCTCAGTGCAGTCTCTAAGCACTTGTATTGGGCTATAATTGTCAGGTGATATGGTGATGTAAATTTGCATGTCATCTGTATAATTGTGGTAACAAATTTTGTGGTTTGTCAAGATCTGAGCTAGTGGAAGCATGTAAATGTTAAACAACAAAGGCCCTAGAATTGAGCCCTGAGGAACTCCACTGGTCATTTTTACCTGCTTGGATCTGTGATTGCCAATAGACACAAAGTAATCCGTGTCCAATAAGTATGACTCAAGCCACTGAAGCACTGTGCTAGAAAGACCCACCCAGTATTGCAGTCAGTCAAGCAATATCTCCAGGTCGACAGTATCAAATGCTGCACTGAGATCCAATAATACAAAAAGAAATTTTGCCACTGTCTGTGTTCAGATATATGTCATTGAAGACCTTGACAAGAGCTGTCTCAGTGTTGTGGTGTGGTCAAAAACCAGATTGGAAGACATTTATTAAACATTTATTTAGTGTCAAGAATGTTATGGTTTCTCACAGGACATGTATGGACCACAAACGGAGCTGAGACTGGAGGTTTAGAGCAGGTGAAAGGAGGGATTTATTGCAGAAAAAACAAACAAAAGATACTCAGCCCAAAAGGATCTAAACTAAAAACGAGGAGACTGACTGGCTGGCTAGGTGGAGGTCTCCCGGAAAAACTAGGAGAAAAAGGAGAAAAACGCAAGGTTAGAGTCAGGTAAAAACAAGGCTGGACTGGCAAAGAGAGATACGTTTGCAAATTGTACCACCTGGGTGATTTGACGCGCTGACACCAGCTGTAACCAGGACCAGGTATTTAACAGCACTGGGCACATATCTTCGGTAGAAGTCCCTGAGGAGGGTCGGGTCCAGAATCTGGGACCTAGGAGTCCAAGACTGCTCCTCGGGACCGTACCCCTCCCAGTCGACAAGATATTGAAAACCTCTGCCCTGCTGCTGGACGTCCAGAATCTCCCTCACCGTGTATGCCGGCAGTCCATCGATAAGGCGGGCGGGTGGGGGAGGGTCCTGTGGGGGGTGATAAGTCACTGGAGGCCATCGGCTTCAGGAGGGAGACATGGAAGGTTGGGTGGATGTTAAGCAAGGGGAGGAGGTTGAGCCGTACCACCGTGGGGTTAATGACCCGGTCCACCTCGAATGGTCCGATGTACCTGGGGGCCAACTTCCTGGAGTCGACCTGGAGTGGAAGGTCGACAGCCAAACTCTTTCCCTAGGCTTGTACTCCGGCGCGGGGGTCCGATGCCTGTCAGTGAAGCGCTGATTCCGTGGTGCGGATCTGGTAAGGGCAGCCCTGGTGTCTCTCCATACCGAACGGCAGCGGCGCAGATGAGCACGGACGGACGGGACCGCTACTTACATTCTTGAGCCGGGAACAAGGAGGGCTGATGAAAGGGGTGATACCAGTAGAGGTGTTGGTGAGGCTATTGTGGGTGTACTCGACCCATGTAAGATGCAAACTCCAAGACGCAGGGTGATGCGCTGCTACTTGGTTTTGGTTTGCTCGCTCGGTCTTGGTTTGCTCGCTTGGCTTGTCCGTTGGTTTGAGGGTGATATCCGGAGGACCCTGGAAAGGGCGTCAGGCTTGGCGTTCTTGGCCCCCGGGCGGTAGGAGAGGACAAAGTTAAAGCGTCCAAGAAACAGTGCCCAGCGTGCCTGTCGAGAGTTCAGCCTCCGGGCTGAACGCAGGTAGGCCAGGTTCTTATGATCCATCCAAACCAGAAATGGCTGCTCCGCCCCCTCCAACCAGTGCCTCCACTACTGAAGGGCGGCCACCACAGCCAGCAACTCACGGTTCCCAACATCATAATTCGCCTCAGCCGGAGAGAGCTTGCGGGAGTAGAAAGTGCATGGGTGAAGTTTCTGGTCCACAGGGTCCCTCTGTGACAGCACCGCACCAATTCCGCAGTCAGAAGCGTCGACCTCTACGATGAACTGGCGACATGGATCAGGGAGAGCGAGGATGGGTGCCTTGGTGAAGAGGTCTTTCAGGGTGTGGTAGGCGGAGTCAGCCTCGGGAGTCCAGATGAAGGGCAGCGAGACAGAGGTCAATCTGGTGAGAGGAGAGGCCACCCTAGAATAACCACGGATAAACCGGCGGTAGAAGTTGGCAAACCCCAGGAATCGCTGAAGCTGTTTCCGATTCAGAGGGAGGGGCCAATTGGCGACTGCCTCGATCTTCCGAGGGTCCGGTCTCACGCTGCCCCCTGCCAGAACAAAACCCAAAAAATCAATCTCTGAGACATGGAAGTCACACTTTTCAGCTTTGACGAATAATTTGTTTTCTAATAGTCTCTGTAAAACCAAACGTACATGTTGTGTATGTTCCTCCTGGTTGTGAGAGAAAATAAGAATATCGTCTAAATATACAAAAATGAACTGATTCAACATGTCAAGGATATGATTAATTATGTGTTGGAAACCAGCTGGAGCGTTTTGTTAGACCGAAAGGCATTAC
Organism: Brachirus orientalis; assembly: GCA_016785285.1. Classification (NCBI taxonomy): domain Eukaryota; kingdom Metazoa; phylum Chordata; class Actinopteri; order Pleuronectiformes; family Soleidae; genus Brachirus; species Brachirus orientalis. The sequence continues at coordinate 2,899,617 of JAFBJR010000234.1, read as the reverse complement.
CAGGTATTCGTAATGTCCAATAGGTGTGTTGAAAGCAGTCTTCCACTCGTCCCCCTCCCGTATCCGGATGAGGTGATACGCATTCTGCAAGTCCAGCTTGGTGAAAATGGTGGCTTGGGACAGAGGCTCGTAAGAAGGGTCAGTTAGTGGCAGGGGATACTTATTCTTAACAGTGATGTCATTTAAGCCTCTGTAATCAATGCAGGGTCTTAGAGTCTTATCCTTTTTACTGACAAAGAAGAATCCCACCCCGAGAGAGGAGGAGGGTCTGATGAGCCCGGAAGCCAGAGACTCAGAAATATATTTTTCCATAGCCTCCCTCTCGGGGCGGGAAATGTTATAAAGCTTACTTGTAGGAAGCTTAGCTCCAGGGATTAGGTCAATCGGACAGTCGTCGGAGACAGTGAGAGTGACAAAAGGTGCTCCAACGAAGTGAGCCAGTCAAAATGTGGGTTGTGGAGTCTAAGCCAGGGGAGTTCTAATACCATGGGGGAAGAAAGTGAGGTGATCAAGAGAAAAGAGATTAGCTCATGATGATTGCCAGATAACTGTAAGGAGAGGGGTTGAGTCTGTTGGGTTATGGGTGGCAGGGAGGTACCATCTATGGCACAAACAGTGTGGGGGGGGGGGGGGGGGGGGGGGGGGGGGCTGGGAGAGCGGGGGGGGGGGGGGGGGGGGGGGGGGGGGGGCGGTGCGTAACAGGAGTCAAAGGAAGGTTCAGCTGTCAGGCAAAGTCTAAGTCAGTAAAATTTTCATCAGCCCCGGAGTCTACTAACACCTTAAGTGAGTGTGAGGTTCCCTGGTGAGAGAGTGGGGGTCGAGTCTGATACTTTTGGAGGAGAGGGGTGCAATGTTAGTCTTGCTCACCTGGATTCTCCTCTCTCCAGACGAGCGCCCCCTACGTGGTCGAATGTCGCAGTCACGTCGGTGATGTCCGGTCTGTCCACAGTAGAGGCAGAGTCCAAGCAGGATTTGTCGCTGTCGTTCCTCAGGGGAGAGGTGAGTGTGATCCAGCTGCATCGGCTCAGAGGAGGTGGAGGGAAGAGAGGGGGGCCGGTCCCCCGGAGTCGAGTCAGAGGCGAGAGAAGGCACTGTAGCAGAGAAAAATCTAGGATGAGTGATTTTTTTTTTGGCTCTGGTTGGGTGGAGGTGTTGCTGTAGGGTTTTCAATGTGTTCTGTTTTGTCCTTATCATGTTTGGGTTCATCTTGTCACTTGTTCTTGATAGAGGGAACAGAGAGATGATTCCAGAGGTAGAATAGATTTGAGGCAAATAGTTTTACCCCTGACTTATTGAGGTGAAGTCCATCAGCTCTGAAAAAATGTCTCCGGTCCCAGAAAAGTCCAAAGTTGTTAATAAACTTCACAGACTTGGCTGCACATGTTGACAGCCATTCGTTCAGTAAAAACAGTCTGCTGAATCTTTCATCCCCTCTTCTGATTGGGGGAAGGGGCCACTGATAAGGACCTCGCTACTCAGAGAGCTGAGTGTGTTTAACAGACCCAAAAAAGTCTTTTTTTAGTTCTTCTGACTTTTCTTTTACAATGTCGTTGGTTCCCACATGCACAATCAGACTTTTCGCAGACGGATGTGCAGCCATAATATCTGGTACCCTTTTTTTCTATTTCAGAGACCATATCTTTTGGAAAGCAGAGAGTTTTGGTGTTTTTACTAGTCATCATTTTCAAGTCTCTAACAGCAGAGTCACCCACAATTAGAGTCTTTGGTCCAGCTAGTGGTGTTCCCTGTAGCTTTTTGCTTTTTGCTCCATGTCAGTTCTTACAATGGTACGAGATGATGAAGGGTAATCCAAGTCATTTGACAGAGAGCCAGGGTCCTTGAGTAGAGGGGCAAATCGATTCTGTACATGTTTAGTTGTTGGGGAGGCTTTTTGCTAAATCTCCCTTTCATGGTAGTCCATGGCTATGTTCTATGGGGCACAGGAGTCGAGGAGGTGCTCTGCTTGGATAAGGCAGGCCAGCCAGCTGAGTCACAGATCTCTGTGTGCTGTGTTTTATCAGATGCTTGTCCTCCCATATCCCAGGGAATAGCTTTTTTCTTCGGTTTTGCTCCGAGGGATTTCAAGGGAGTTCTGCTGCTTGTAGCTTTGTTGTCCGGAGCACAGTTCTCCTGTTTCTTGGATATCAGCCACATATTTGCAAGGTCTTGTCCGTTATCCGTCCATGGCAGGGTTGTGTCATTCCTACCAAGTCCATTTACTTCCACATTCACCTCTAGACGGGGGATTTTGGTTTCCAGGATTGCAATTTTTTGCAAAAGTTTTTGGAAATCTTCCTTGGTAAGGGGAGTCATCTTACAGAATGAGGTAGAATGGAAAAAAATTGGGGAAATAATAGGAACTAATGAGTAGTCGAGTTGTAAAAAAAATTCAGGGGGGGATGGTCAATTTTTTTCAACCTAAAAAGGGGGGGGGGAGTGGGGGGGTGTAATTCATGTAAATTCATTATCAAAACAAAACACTGTAAATAAGACTTCTGAATCCTGTCAAATCGAATCAAGCCAAATTTATTTTCAGTGCAAAATCACAACAATTATCTCTGTTTTCTGTTATTTAAGACAGTACAAAATTTACAACTCCTTTCCAACATTTTACAATACTTTTCCTTTTCTCCCCTGGGATAAACAGTTTTTAGTTTCTCAGTTTCAAGTCTCAGTTTCTCATAGCAGTTTCCAAAGACTGTCATAATCATGTTTTTTGTCAACAATTTTTCAGGTTCTTGCTTTCTGATTGTTAGCTAAGCAATGACTTTGAAGCCAAGACTTGACATAGACATCTGGTTTGAACATTTTGAGTGGAGGGACAACACACGATAAAAAGCTAGGCTGACATGCTTTTTACCTCTAGGGCACTTCGAGTTGTGCTTACAATGTTCATCTGACTATTCTCAGCTAGTTTGGAGGCTACACAGCGAGCCTGGAAAACTAGCTGTGTTGTTATTGTGCATGCGAGTCTGGCGACTTCTGTATAGATTATAAAAAAAGTAATGATTGAAGTAAGTCTTGATTTATAGCTTACCTGTAATTTTAATCTTTTTAAAAAAATTCCCTGACATCACATTGTCCAGCCGCTCGTTTGACCATACTGACACAGACACAGTCCTCAGGATGACACTCTGCACTGCAGCTTGTGCCTCTCCCTCTGGCATCAGGCAGCAACCAATTGAAAATAACAATCATGTTGCATCATTGCATGTTTGTGTGTCCCGTGTGCCCTCGGATTTTATTATTTCTTTTACTCAACATGTGTTCTACTTTCTAATGATCGAATAATATAATTATAATTTATATTTCCAACATTTATTGTAAAAAGGGAAGGGATGGAAAGGGGGGATGGTAGTTTTATGGGGGGGGGGAATAATTTTGATCATTTTTATTTCGGGGGGATGCCATCCCCCCTCAACTCAAGTACTGGAACTAATCACTAAGCTGAGTGCAAAAGGGAGAGCAAGCAAGAAAAGCGTCTATATAAACTATATGAACTATATAAAATTTTTATCCAGGAAATGAAATATTTTCTGAATCCAAATTAAATATTCTCTGAATCCAAATTCATGCATTGTAACAAGAAGGAATTTCCAGTTCTCTATCAAATGCGTTTTCTGCATCGAGTGAAATAACGGCTGCTCTAAGGTTGTTGATTGTGCAATAGTCTATTATATTCACTAGTCTGTGTGTATTATTTGTTGAATGTCTGCCCTTAATAAATCCTGGCTTGTCTATGTGAATTATGAAGGAGGTAATTTTTTTTTCTAGTCTCTTTGCTAAGACTTTGCAGATGATTTTGAGGTCAGCGTTTATGAGCAAGATTGGACAATAAATGGATGGGAGTGTGGGGCCTTTATCGGGTTTGAGGTGGAGACAGATGTGTGCTGTGTTTATGTTTTGGGGGAGAGAGCCACTTTCCTAAACTTTTATTACCATTTGTAGAATAAAGGTGCAAATATAGACCAGAATTTTTTGTAGAATTGCACCAGGAATCCGTCTGGTCCCAGGGCTTTCCTGTTTGGCATATGATGGAGGGCTTCATTGAGTTATAGGAGACTCCATGGTCTTGACCTGTTCATTATTAAGCTTGAGTAGATTTCTAGAGTCGCCCTATGTTAGCTGGAGATAGGCACCAGCGCCCCCCGCGACCCCTAGTGGATAAAGCGGTAGAAAATGAGTGAGAGAGTGAGTGAGATTTCTAGAGTTTAAAAATGTGTTTACCTCTGTACTAGATGAGTTGTTGTTGGATGAATATGTTTTTATAGAAATCTCTAGAAATGTTATTTATTTCTTCCAGTATATGGGTTAACTGAATCTTTTACTGACTTAATAGTTTTTACTTTGTTTACTTTAAGTTGATTAGCTAAGAATCTGCTTAATTTGTTACTATGTTCAAAGTTTATCAGATGTAATCTCTCGAACTGAAACTGTATTTTAATTTTGATAATTTTATTCAATTCAAGTTTTAATTTTCTTATATTGTTCAGTGAATGTATGTCTGGGGATGCAGCATAGGCAGTCTCTAATGTTTTAATTTTTTGTTCTAATTCTGATTCAGGTAGATTTTCTTTCTTCTTTTTAAATGAGAAGTAAGAGATTATTTTACCCCTCATTACTGTTTTTGCTGTCTCCCAGAGGATCCATGGTGTGTCATTGGTTTCCAGATATATTGTCCACTCACTTTCACAGTATTTGATGAAATTTGGTCATTTAGTAGTGATGTATTAAATCTCCAGTTTCTGGTACATGGTGTGGAAGCCTTTTAATTATATTCAATGAAACTGGTGCATGGTCATTAATAGTGATAGGGTGAATCTGAGTGTCAGTGATGTCTGATAAGCTGATAAGCTTGCGCTATTGATCAGAAAGAAGTCAATACGTGAATAGGAATTGTGAGCAGGTGAGAAGAAGGTGTATTCTTTATGATGTTTGGCGATGCTGTCATCCAGCTGTCAAAGACAATAATCACTCGTGTATTGTTTAAGTGTTTCTGTCAATTGCCAATTCTGTGTGTCCCTGCTTTACTGAGCCTGTCAAGTTCTGGGTTAAGTGCCATGTTGAAGTCCCCTCCCACTATGAGTGTTTTGTCTAGGTGGGTGGACAGTGAAGAGAAAAAGGTGTGGAAGAAGGATGGGTCATCAACATTTGGTCCGTATATGTTAGAAATGCAGAAATCTGTCTTACTGATGACTAGGTTAAGTATTATGTATCTAACTTCTGGGTCTGTAAAAGTGTTTTTATGTGTGAAGTTTAAGTTTTTATTGATCATGATAGTTACTCCCCTCTGTCTAGAGTTGTGGTTCGCTGAGTATATGTGAGGGAATTGTTGTGAAGTGAACTGGCAATCTGACTTAGACAAGTGAGTCTAAGTTCACATAGTGAAATACATAAGGAAATACATCATTAAAAACAGAGAACAAAATATAAACCAAAAAAGTACTGTGGTGTGGTTGTTTTTATACTACTGAATCATGCATTTATAGATGGGTCGTGAATATTGGTTATGGAGTTAGTATGTGGAGAGAAAGAAAGAAGAAATAAGGATTTAATTATTGGAGAATCATTTTGTTTTGTTGGTGGACCTGCAGTTCAGAAGAGCCAGGGAGTTACCTCTTTATCCCGGTACGGCTGACTTTTTACGTACAGTTTGTCTACAACGATGACTTTCCTCAGCAGGAACAGACCCCTGCATTGCTACAGGATCTCTTTGGGAAACTGGTTTTTAACACTGAAGTCCGTTTCTGTCCCAGCTCTTCACTAGCTTCTTCAGTTTAAAGTGTTTGAATTTGGCCACAATCAGATATGGGTGCTGGCCATCCTGCCAGTTCCCTCCTAAGTGATACACCCAGTGGAAGGAGATGTTCTTGATGGTGTTGAGGGGCCAAACCCAGTGTGGCCTGTATTCTCCATTTTCCTCCATGAGCGGCCTTCCATGTAGGCTCATGGATTACAGCCTGTAATCTCCATTGGAGAGGCAAGAGTCCTAACAAAGACATTTCTTTGCATCATAAACAGCATGGCATCTTTGACTCTCTCTTGCTCTCCTTCCTCTGCCTCTGTCGAGAGGTAGACCCTCGAAAATCACTTTAGAGTTTTAAGTGTACATGGCATGATCTACAGAATGCACACATAGTTTCTTAATATGGCTACTCATTGCTACTTTATTCACTCCATACACAATGCGCACATGGCTACTTATTATGGTAATTTATTCACGCGATTTTGGCTGTGATCGAGGTCCCGCGCTGACTTCAGAAACAACTTTGGGACATAATGGTGTCTGAGATCTATTTCTTTCCACCTGTCTTACAGGTTAGTACCGGCTAAACTGCCCATCATTGTTGTTTGCTTTCACCTCTGTGTTGCCATTTCCATGTGGATTTAAATGTTACAACTTCACTTTTTACGTATGTATGAGGCAGCCAGCTGAGGTAAACTTTCAGCTGCCGTCTTGCAAGATAGCTCTGGCTGTAAATTGAAGTAGCCTACTGCAGACAATAGCTACTGTCTTTTAGCTAACTGGCTCATAGGCATATCATTGTTGATTCATGTAACGGTTAGCCTAGCACTGTGAGCTCCTACACTCGGTTTCTGGAGATTGCTATCTTACATCTACAATGTTTGATGAGCATATTTAAGGTTAAAACACAGGCTTTGTATAAACGGATAATCGGACTCATTGAGTATTCTGGTTAGGAGACACTGGGGATAACAAATGAGAGTATAAAAGTTTTGATGAAGGTTTAAAGATAATGTATACACAAGTGAATACACATTTTTAAAGAAATATTTTGTTAATAATAAAGATATACTGATTAAAACATATAGGATTCAGTTTAATGATTGCAGTTCTTGATACCTTGATGAAATGGTTTATTGAATTACGCAATGAATGTTTAGCCTATAATGAATACTGCAATGAAAATGAAATATGATTTGAATATGAGTCAGTTGCCTGTGGTCTAGCTTTGCACAGAGTGCCTTGATAGAAACTGTGTTGATATGGTAATGTTTGGTCTGTTTTTGTATGTGTATGTTTGTATGGTATGGATAATTTAGTGTTGTGGTCTGCCAGGCAGCTAAACATGCAGTTTACATTTAGAGTAATGGAAGAGTTATTTAATGTTGTACAGTTCTTTTGTGGTCTTTTGGATGCATTTTATATTTGTTACCTCGATCCTTGTGACTGGGACCTGTAACATAATATATTATTTTGATTTCAATTTGACTCAAACAGCATTACTCTTGTAGATGGATATCAGAAAATTATTCACTTGGAGCAGGGATAAAGCAGGAAGGAGGAATGAGAGAGGTAAGCTAGGTAACAAGGCAACATAAACCACTTTTATGTCACGACCCACCAGTTGAGAACCACTGTATAACAGTTATAACAGAGATGTAGGAGTGCTTTATTTTTGTTTTACTGTTGCAAATTTTCAATTTGAATATGGTTGCTGAAATAAATATTTAATGAAGATTCATGGTGCTTTCTTTTTTCAAGTAGGCCAAATGTATCAGTTCATTTCAGCTGGTTATTCAAAGATCCAGACAACATAATCTGATATATTGTATAGTTTGAAGCACTATTTATGTTTTTTCTTATGATAAATAAGTGCTAAAAATTTTTTTGCTTGTGCTCGCATTAATTGTCTGTGCCCCAGTACAGTAATATGTCTAATGATTCCCCAGGCTTCTTTCATTGGTCCACCATGGAAAGACTAACTGTGATCACTGATCACTGCTGCTCCTATCCAGCTCACACAGGTAACGGAGCCAAAATCAACGTATCAAAGTAAGAGGTAGTGTCTGGGCAGTTAAGTAATGTGTTCTATTCCCCTTGTGTTGAACATGCATCCACACGTTCGTATAACTCAAGTGTTTTAGCTGTTGTTTAATCTTGTTTACAACAAAGTTGATCGCTTATTATGTTTTATTGTTGTTTGCGGTGCTCACCACTTCACCGTTGTGCAGCGGACAGATCGCGTGTGGAGATGGTGGCTGTATAACCTTTAAATTCATAGACTGACTCAGCTTCGCCTGCACCAGCCTATGTGGTTTAACTGCCATCGGCTCACACTGCACGTGCTCCCTTGTTCATTCATTCAACGTTATGCTTTGAACTTCCCTCCCTGTACACACACCATTCTCCCCCCTCTCTCTCGTTCATTCTTTTGTGAGATTTCGTTCACAGACACCATCTTGCGCCGACCACGCCTGCTTACAGTCTTACTGCTGCGCATGCGCTTCAGTCCTTTGACATTCCATTTTTTGACTTACTCTTCGGTGCCATCTTGTGGCGAAAGCATGGCCCTACAGTCACTGCTACTGTGCCTGCTTCTCCCCCCAAAGTCCGCCATTTTACGGAGTGACGTCACCGGTAACGAACCGTGTCGTGTCACTTCCTTTCTTCTTTACCTACTTCCTGTTTTCTACGCATAACTATGCACACTTTGTTTCTCCCTCACACACACACACGCACACACACATGCGCACACACACCTATCTATTAACATTTTATGTTGTACATAGCTTGTGTGTTTATCAGCTGTAGTTAGTGACATTTATTAATTCAAATAACTCAGTTTGATTGTCTATTTAATCTTCGATTCAAGTTATTCAATTTATATTGTGTCATTTGATAAAATAAGTTATTATTTTTATTTCACTTAAAGGAAAGCTCTGTGTCTCTTGTGCATGTATACTGTAACAAATGGGGTTTGAGAGAGCCAGTGCTTGGATTTATTACTTCAATACTGTTTAACTGTGATATCAGCAGATATTATAGTCAATTACAGTGACTGTGTGGACTGATTTTAAAGGCATAAATTGATTGACAATTCAGGGTGGTGCCCCAAATTGATATTTCATTGATTTTTCAAAAAAAAATAATAAATAATTATTAATAATAATTATTTAGTTATTATTACAATCTAATTATTGCCAATAAGTGTTGTCCCCCAGCAATGGTGTCAGCTAGGAGTTTCAGCTGCTTTTGAATAGTCTCTTACCATCACTTCTGGATCCTCTTCATTTTTTTCTGGAATCCCAGCGAAGATCAGGTATCTCTCATGATGCACACCTCAAGATTGACTAAGGATTCCTTCATGAATTTATTGTCTTTCAAGAGACATTTTGTTTCCTCAGAGAGAGAGATTTTAGTGTGGAATTTTCGGCCGCAAGCAGAGACGTCTGTTGCTGGCTAAACTCCAGTGGCTCCAGCGACTCCCGCAACACTTGAAACTCTTTGTGAAGGATTTCTACCAAGGAGAGTCGAGCATCAAAAGTGGATAGTTTTCCATTTATGGAGGTAAGATTTTCATACATTCGCTGTCGGGGGAAGATGTTGCTCCTGGTAAGTCTTCTGCGTGGCTTCTTTTGGATGAAGGAGTGGTCATTGTTAGTATCGTCGTGATGACGCGGCTGGCCACCGCGTCATCACGACGTCATCACCGCGCCGGGGACGTAATGAACGCTATCTCCCCCGCTCAAACCTACATTCTACACTCACACACAGACACCGCACGAGACAATAATATAACTTATTTTAAGCATCTATGTGAGTCTAATGAGCTACCTGCGGGAACGTGTCACAGTGAGTGTGTTGAAGCGGGGTGTAAGAGGTGAAGAGTTTTTAAGAGCACGCTTACCAGTGTCGCAGCCTTTCCCCGTCACAGGAAAAGAGTGCTGAGGGCAACGCCAGGCTAATATACTGCTCGTGCGTCCTAATGGTTTATTTCATTTTTGTTATTTTCTGTTTCATGTTTGTTTTTGGTTTAATTATGCTTTTAATGCATTAAGTATTATTTCCTGTGTTAGGTTATTTCGTTTGTATTTTTGTATTTGGTTTATTTAGTTTATTTTTGCCAGTTACCCTGCTTAGATTGAGAAAGTGGTATCACCCACTCCAGGGACACGAGCGTTTATGCCCTTTAAAAACCCGACCTGGCTCAGTGTGAGAAAGGCCAGCAATGCTTAAGCACCTGTTCATGGTAGGCTCCTTAAAGGCAAACGCTCTGGGTAGATGTTGTTTTTTTTTGTGTTGTTTCAGTTTTTCTTTGTTGATACAGCTGTTCCTAGCTGGCATCAACCTCGCATTAGATATTCTTGGACTTAGTGTCCTTTTTGCATTTTTTTGTTCATTCTGAGTATTGTGACCCTCGTGTCAGTTTTTCTTTTCTTTTCTTTTTTTTTTTTTTTTTTTATTTCACTGTAAATATTCCTGCACATGGGTGCCAATGGATGGTTAAAAAATAAAAATGTTGCTGGCAACCAAGTTCCCGTACATGCCTCTGCCTCCACTTGACTGCCTGCACGTTACCTCATAACATAGGCCTGGATGTTTTTGGACCCTGGAGTGTTGTGGCATGCAGGACAAGAGGTGGTATAGCACATAACCAGAGATGGGCCATGATATTATGCCGTAAAGACAGAGCACATAGAAGTAATTGATTCATTGGACACGTCCAGCTTCATTAACATCCTTTGATGTTTCATTATTCTAAGAGGTCCCGTGAAGCAAATCCGTTTGGACAGAGGAACCAATTTTGTCAGTGCATCAAATCAATCATTGAACTTAAGATCCCTTCCAACACTGATTCAACCTCAGCTGAGAGGTACTTTGCAGAGAATAGATGTTCTTGGCTCTTCAGTCCTCCCCATGCTTCTCACATGGGTGGTTTGTGGGAGAGAATGATAGGAATAGCCAAAAGAATTGACACATGAGGTACTGACAAACCCTGATGGCAGACGTAAGTGCCATTATGAATGCCAGACTGCCCATAGCTGCATCTGTCGACCCCAGGGACCCTTTCATACTTACTCCTACTACTATCCTGACTCTAAAAATAGGTGTTCCTTCACTTCCTCCTGATCATTATAAAGTTAAAGATACCTTCAAGCAAAAATGGCACCAAGTGCAGCACTTAACCCAAACCTTCTGATAGAAATGGAGAAAGTATTATCTCACATTACTACAGAAGAAAGTGGCAGGATATGCAACCTAACTTGGAACATGGACTTGGAACCTGGAATGATTGTGCTCTTTAAAGATCAGCAACTGAAGAGGAATAAATGGCCCCTAAGACTGGTCACCCAGGTCTTCCCCAGCACACACAACAATGTGCGGAAGGCCGAGGTTAAGGTCTCTCAAAAGGAGGGGACTAAACTGTTTTTGAGACCTTTTTCAGAACTTATTCTTCTTGTAGCTCTCAAGTAGGGTTTCTAAGTTTTAGTTTCATTTCTTAGTTAAGTGTTAGTAGTGGTGCTCACTCTCACCAGATGGGGAGTGTGCTTTTACACCTGTAACTTAAAGCATTTTTCTGCCACCTACAGGAGATTCAGGTACAGAGTTGTAATGTTTAGTACCACTGTTAAAGACACGGACCTTTATTTTGAAATTACATTAACCGGAGCTAGTTAGCAGGATGCTGTATGTATCCGGTGTGATAACCGAGCGGCAAAAGTAAAGAGTAGGAATACGAAACTCCCGGACAACTGCATGGACCTGGCATTATTTTAAGATAGACTGAAAGTCACAACATGGTGTCAGAGTGAAAGTTAGACTATGAGTCCACCGTTAAACAAGAAACAAGAAGAAATGGAGGCTTTCTGTGTCCCAACACCACGGATGGACTGGGAATCATCCAACATACCTGATGCATGGCGCAATTTAAACAACACACTGACCTCATGTTAACAAGCTCGCTCAAAAAGAATTCAGAGGAAGAACAATGCAGTTTTCTCCAGCTAGAGAGTGGATCGGGGACAAAGGACGGGACATAAGCAACACTTGGATATTAACGGAGGATGTTGCTAAACTATTAAAAATGTACTACGATGGATTTTCAGCATACCTCACTCCGAAAGCTAACCCCATATTTGCCAGATATAAGTTTCATGAGAAGACGCAGGGGAGTGGTGAGTCATTTGAACATTTTGTAACAGAGCTTAAATTGCTCGTTAAAGACAGTGGCTATGCAAACAGCGAGGAAATGGTCAGGGACCGTATTTCATTTGCCACCAACTCACCTAGAGAACGAGAGAAGTAACTCAGTCGGGGCCCGGAGCTAACGCTAGATAAGGCAATCAACATAGCCCGCTCCCATGAGTTATCACAGGTGCAGCTGAAAGCTATGGCTAGTGACAGCCACGAAGTGCACACAGTACACCGCAAGACCGGGTGGCCAGGCACTGCGAAACATGCCAGCAGACAATATGAAAGCCCCAAAATGCCCAACAAAGCCTGTAGTGCATATGGAGGTCATCACAGCAAGCTAAATGAATGCCCAGCAAAGGGGAAACAGTGCTTTAAGTGCTGAAAGTTCAACCATTTTGCAAGAGCATGTAAATCAAAGTCCCATACTCCAAGCAAAACAGCACACAGAGATGTACATGCTGTACAGAAAGAAGATAAGGAATTTGATTCAGAGCTGGTTGTGGACACTGCCACAGCAGAGAATGAAGAACGGAGGAAAGTGCTTATGCAGACATAGGATTGGGGCTACAGAATAAAAGACTGACATTCAAACTAGATACTGGAGCACAAACGTGTGATACCTGCAAAAGACTTTGCCACACTCATGCCTGGCACACTACTAATGACTGACACATATAAGCTGCTTGCTTATGGGGGTCACCTGCTGAAAGTGAATGGTTACTGCAGTCTAGTAGGCAGATACAAAGATAAGTCAACCGACCAGAAGTTTTATATTGTGGAGTGCCATTGGCCACCCATCCTCAGCTACAGAGCATGTAAAAACCTGGGACTCATCAAGGTGGTATACACAGTCACAGACACCAGCGAGGAAAAGTGCAATACCCAATCAGCTGACATACTGAGTGAGTACTCAGACGTCTTCAAAGACATCGTTGAATTCCAGGGTGAGTGCAGTTTCCGGATAGACCCTAATATTCCATCAGTTGTCTGCCCACCACGGAGGGTACCATTTGCCCTGAGAAACTGCTTAAAGACAGAGTTGGACAACATGGAAAGTGACAGGTGAGGCGGGGACTTCAATCAACACGGCTGGCTCTCATCTGCAATCAGCTCTTCCCCTACTTAAACCCGGATTACCTGTTCCTCCTCGTCAGCGCGTCATCTCTGTTCAGTCTGGTAACCTTGTCACGTCTCTGCTAATGTGCCTTTTTTGTAGCGTTTTTTGGATTCAGTTCTTTTGCACTTTGCTTACGCTCGTTTTTTGTTCTCGTTTTTTGTTTAGTCTCCCCGATTCCTGAGCTCCGCCTCACCAGCCGGCCAGCCTCAGTGGTTTTCGTTTGTTTGGACTGGTTAATCTTTTGTTCATTTTTTGTAATAAACTCAGTTTTCCCTTTTTACTCAGTCTCCGTACACGATCCTTTTTCCCTTAAATGATTATTACAGACACAGAGTTCAAATGGAACACAGTACATGAGACAGCATTTCAGCATATGAAAGAAACTATCACAGCTGAACCGGGACCAGTGTTAGCCTATTTTGACCCCAAAAAGGAAGTAACACTACAGGTGGACGCGTCAAAGAACGGCCTGGGTGAAACTATCATGCAGGAAGGCAAACCAGTTGCATATGCATCAAAGCTGCTCAACAACACGGAACAAAACTACACCCAGATTGAAAAGGAGCTTTATGCAGTCCTATATGGGTGTAAGAGATTCCATGAGTACCTCTACGGGAGATGCATAATTGTGGAGTCAGACCACAAACCACTTGAGAGTATACTACGCAAGCCCGTAGCCCTTGCACCACCTCGTCTACAGCGCATGTTGCTCCTGCTGCAGAAATACAGCATAATCCTCATCCACAGACCTGGTAAAGAGATTATAGTGGCTGACATGCTATCAAGAACATCCTTGGAGGATGAGGACAGTTCGTTATCTGAGGCTATGGAGACCCAGGTACACAGTGTCATCAGTGCAGCTTCATTGAATGCAGGCAGGCTTGATGACATCAAAGCAGCCACAGCTCAAGACAAGCAGCTGTCCATCCTCAAGCAGGTCATTCAGTCAGGCTGGCCTGAGACGAGGAAAAAGTGCCACCCATACATCAGTGAATACTGGAACCACCGAAAAGTAATCATAGAGGCAGATGGTCTCCTTCTAAAAGGTGAGAAGATAATCATTCCACACAAGCTCAGAACCAACATGCTACAGCGCATACACACAGAGCACTTTGGAGTGGAGAAAAGTAAACACAGGGCTAGTGACATAATGTTTTACCCAGGCATGAATCAACAGATAGAGGAAACAGTAATGAAGTGTGACATATGCCAAACACATCGGAATAATAACACAAAGGAGCCCATGCTCTCACAAGAGATTACAGAAAACCCATGGCAGACTGTAGCAACAGATCTATTCTCAAGGAACTCTGAAAATTACATCGTCATATGTGATTACCAGCAGGTATTTTGAAATCGAACGCCTGCCGAACATAACCACAGCTGCTGTTATCCACAAAATGAAAGCAGTGTTTGCCAGACACGGCATACCACAAAAGGTTGTAAGTGACAACGGGCCATGCTACAACTCGTGTGAATTTCAGCAGTTTGCAGAGTCATGGGGTTTCCAGCACGTCACTTCAAGCCCGGTTATCCCCAGAGCAACGATCTGGCTAAAAAAGACTGTCCAAACTGCAAAACCGATCCTTACAAAGGCTAAAGAGGACAAGAAAGACCCATATCTCAGCCTGCTGGAGTATAGAAACACACCAGTCGATGATCTCAAATCTCCAGCCCAAATCCTGATGAGTCACAGATTACACTCCATCTTACCCACAACAGCACTGCAGTCACGACCTCAGGATACCGTGCAGGCAAGGAGAGAGAGATGTGTCAGTGGTGCCACAAACAGCACTATGACAGGTCTACCAGGCTCCTGCCAGTGCTGCAAGTGGAAACCAGTAACAGTCATCCAACCTGCAGAGACTCCACAAAGCTATCACATCAAAACCACCAAAGGACAGACCTTCAGGCGAAACTGGCAACACCTTCTTGATACCTAAGACGGCAAGCAGGCACCCGACATACAGCAGCTGGAGATCAGTGAGGACGCTCTGAGCGCTGAACAACAAGAACCACGTGTACAGCAATCTCACTCTGGCCCAGGGTGTGAATCAGATCATTCTGAGCCTTGTCTCCGCACAAGATATGGTCATGCCATCAAGCCATCAAGTCCTTGACTGCCCTAATAAGTGTGTGTGTATATATATATATATATATATATATATATATATATATTCTGTATACTGTTTCCTGTTACATGATTTGTTACATTTACCAGCTTGTGACTTGTTGTGCTCACTGTTATGTTGATCTTCTTTTAGTTCACTGCCATATATGTATACGGTTTACGATGTAAAAAAAAAAAAAAAGATGCCTTATGTGAATTTCTCAGGATACAGAAATTAAGGACATTGCACTATATGCAGGACTTTGAGATTATACAGTATTGTATGTGCACTATGACGTATGATAGTTCAGTTATGTTATGTTTGCATATTTAGTCATGGCCTTACCAAACTGTTTTTTTTTTTTTGTTGAAGGAAGATGTAATGTTTATTACCGCTGTTAGAGACACGGACCTTTATTTTGAAATTACATTAACCGGAACTAGTTAGCAGGATGCTGTATGTAACCGGTGTGATAACCGAGCGACAAAAAGAAGTAAAGAGTAGGAATACAAAACACCCGGACAACTGCTTGGACCTGGCATTATTTTAAGATAGACTGAAAGTCACAACAAGAGTCAGATGGTGCATCAGAACTGACCATCAGAATTCCATGTGGTTAATAGAGAGCTTTGGCCACATGAGTTAAGGCAAGACAATTCAACTTTTCCACAGTGACCTCACCAAGTTTGAAGGTGATTGCATTAAAGCTGTAGGACAAGTTTGTGAGGTGAGGTATAGACAGAGAGAGGGGTCCAGGCCCACTGATGCAGCCTTCTCTGTAGCCTGATTATATATTTCCTTGAAATAAAAGAGAGGAGTAACAAGGAGAGATGAGAGACAGCGGTAACTAAATATATCAGCAAACAAATAAACAATACAAAAAGTATGTTAGACTAAAGCCAATAAGAACCAACAGCACAATAAAAAAAACAAAAAACAACAAAACAATAGAACAAGTACTTGATTGTACAGCGAGGCCAAGTTGTCTAGCAAAACTAGAAAAGGACTCTGCTGGTGACAGTGAAAGCTGGATTTAAATATTGACATCAACCCACCACCTCTGCCGGTGGATCGAGGGGAGCTGAAGAATGAACAGCGGAAGAAGTTCAGAGAATGGAGAAGACTCACCAGTTTGAAGCCAGGTTACCATCTGGAATTAAATGATTGAAAACAAATTATTTAACTAAAAAGAGCCTTCAACTCTATGTCCGCTGAAGTGACTGACTGGTGAACAAAGATTTACGAAATCCACACCGCACTGACTGAGTTGACTGTGTCAGGGAAGAGAAGCCCACATGCGCAGGTGTAACTGGTCCACATCCAGGTTAGTGGGAACGATAGGCCGTATCTAATGTCAATAAGTGCTTGAAGACCATACTCTAACAGGGCAGAGACATCTTGGTAGCAATCACTAAACAGTAGAAACACAAACACAAATCCAAACATTCCTAGCAGATGGATGGCAGTGCACATTGGCGCCATGTTAAAAAGAAAAAAAAAAAAAACTCACAAGAGACAGAAAAGAAGCACAGACAGTGAGGTTGTAACACTAAGGTAGCATCTCTCCCATGTTCTTTTAATCTCCACATTCCATTATGCATGGAAAAGTTTGCTGTAACAGTGGTGTTCCAGCCAGCCAATCAAAAAGTATCTTGACATCTGCAGCATGCACTGTGAACTCAAATTTGTGTTCTTCCATTTGTGTGTATGTGAATTATATCTGTATAATTTTATCTATCTAGTTTCTTGGCAGCTCTTTGTGTGAAACAGTCATCTCTCCTGGGTGCATCTTCTTCTGACTCCCTGCAGTCAGCCAGTCTTGGCTGTAACTGCTCTCTCAGGTCGCACTCTTCTGATTACATTAGAAATACATATTTTTACTCAGACTATACAGTTGCAATCAAAAAAGCTCAATCCTCATGGGCAAAGGCCTCCAGTTCACTAGTATTCTTGTTTTTGCATGCTGCAACCGCCTTTTTTAAAATCCCAGAGATTTTCAAAAGGGTTCAAGGGTTCAGGACTGAAACCAAGCCTTAGTTGATTTTAAAGTATGTTTGGGATCATCGTCCTGTTGGAAGTTCCAATGACGCCCAAGCTTCAGCTTCTTCACAGATGGCATGATATTTTCTTCCAGGAATTCCTACTTAACTGAATCCATCTTGCACTCCACATGCTGCAGGTTTCCAATGCAAGAAGAAGCAAAGCAGCCCAGGAGAGCATCCCTGATGGCCACTGCCATGCTTTATTGTAGGCAGGGTGTTCCTTTCTGAGTGTGTTTCATTCTTCCTCATCCAGACGTACGCTGATCCATAGGCCCAGTAAGTACTAATTTTGTTTCACTTTCGCTCCACAAATCCCAACATTTTTTGTATCCTTGTCCTTGTTGAATTTTATGGACAATTCTCTTGACTTAGCCATATTTCTAACATTTACGTTATGTAGAGACAGTGACAATTTGGGTGACGGACAGTGATGTCCCATCCATTGACTCTGAGACAGAGGCACTTTTTTTAAGAAGGAGACTCAACAAGTAAGTATTTTGTTACTGTTATTTTAGTTTGAATCACAATTTAGCTTTATTTATTTCAATACCTTTCTCCGTGTGGTTTGTTGGAGGGGAGAGGTAATATATTATGGACATTTTATTTTTTTATATTTTGGCTTCCATGTTATTATTTAGCTTTTATATTACTCTGTGGCTTTACTTCATCATAAATAAGTGTACCCTTTGTGCGTGCCTGCCTCACTCAGCTGCCTGCCTCACTCAGCGGGGAAGGGTGGTAGCAGCATCTGTGTCTCTCGGGGAGTAAAAAAAATACTGTAATCACATAAATGTTTCTTACAAACGTTTTTACAAAGCAGGTAATCTGAGAAACATTCAGATGAGGAGTGGGTATTATCTTTCAAGTGAGACCTTGCCTATATTCCAAATGGTTCAAGAACACCTTTAAATTTACTTTGGGTATACTTTTTTTTTTTTTTGGCAAACAATTGAAAATTTTTTATATTTACCACTAAAGCTAAAATGCAGTGGGGGTTACATTGGTGTGTTCTTTATACTATGCCAGTTTACCCAAATTTCAATATTTCAATAAAATCAATATTGTTTACTCAGACTGATGCATGTACACACATTATTCCAACATCCATATAAACCTGGTAATTTTTAATCAAAATTATTTAAATCAGATATGAATAAACTTGCTCATGTGAACAGCTGTAGATTTTATATTATGATACAGTTTTCACCATTTACAGTCTTTGAAACGTAACTCCTTTAAGAAAATTTAACTTAGCACCTGTTAGAATTCTATCAGTTTAAATCAATACTTGACTTGTCTGAAGACAGCACTACAGAAAAACGTGACAGTGTGGCAGATATATTTTCTCCTGCATATTTACTAATTTAGGAAAACAGCCATGTCATTTGTGTAGTGTATACATTTACCGTATAAAGGCACCTCTGTCCTCCGATGGTACAGCCAGCCATGGTTTCCCACTTCTTGATCTGGGAGACCAGTGACTTACTCACTACTTCACATGGTATTCCAATGTACCTACAAAAGAATAGCTCAGTCAGTGAATATTCATATGAATCATCTGGTTGTGCTAAAATGCTCTCACAGCAAGTCTGAATGTGAGAGGAAGAGGAGGATGAAGGAGCAGCAGTGCTCTGAAAAAGGTCCAAGTGAAAGTGACATAAGACAGCATCACCCCAAAATACACTGATTGCGAGTGCACTGGTTGGATGTGCTATGGAATGCATGTCACTACCCATTCTGTACCGGAAACCCGATTTGAACTGCACATGTACAAAGTAAGACAACTCACTCACTCATTTTCTACCGCTTTATCCACTGAGGGTTGCGGGGGGTGATGGTGCCTAACTCCAGCTGACACAAGGCAACAGGCAGGGTACACCCTGGACAGGTCCCCAGTCCATCACAGGGCCACATAGAGACAGACAACCATTCACTCTCACATTCACACCTACGGGCAATTTAGAGTGTCCAATTAGCCTAATCCCCAAATCTGCATGTTTTTGGACTGTGGGAGAAAGCCGGAGTACCCGGTGAGAACCCACGCACCACGGGGAGAACATGCAAACAGTAAGAAAATTTCCTGTCAAAACAATATATGACAGTTTACCCAAACTCTAATCCTAACCCTTTTTACCCTTACCGTAATCCTAACCCTAACCTTGTCTCTCCAGAAAACCGAGAAGTCTCTGACAGTCTCTCCAGATAACAGAGAGTTATCATACTTCGTGCATGCAGATTCTTTTTATTAATGTTTCTATTTTCTATGTTTTACTTTTGAAAAGTTTACCAGATGTTTTATTTTCCTACTTCCTGGTGCTGAAGTCTGACAAATTTATATCTGACACTCAACCCAAAAGCATGATGCAGAAGAAACAGTTCGGTATAAGTTCACTTTACTTTAGTCAGACAGGCAGGATCAGAACCAGGTAGACAATTCAATTCAATTTTATTTGTAATTTATTTTTTAGTTGTAATTTTATTTGTATAGTGCCAAAGCACAACATATATAATCTCTGTACATAGTAAGGCCAAAACCTTTACAATATGACAAAAGAAACCCAACGGTTCACACAATGAAAAACACTCCCTTTTAACAGGAACAAGTCTCTGACAGAACCAGACTCAAAAGATGTGATCTGCCTCTCCTGGTTGGGATGAGAGGAAAATGTGGGACAGAAAGGGGGGGAAGAAGGGGGGGGGGGGGGAGAAAGAAAAAGAGGGAGGTGATGTAGAGACAGAAGAGAGAGACCAGGAGCAGATATACAATAGCTGTATCACGTTTAGTCTTTAAGACATTCCTGGAATTGAAATAACCTGATTTATTTCTTCCAGCTTCATTGATAAATAAAGTTCTGTGTGTCATCTGCATAACAATGAAAGTATGTGGAAGCATATATAAGGTAAAAAAGTGTATGCCCAAGCACTGAGCCTTGTGAAACTCCATAATTAACTTTCAGCATCCTTTAAGGATAAAATGTTTCTAATTTTCATAATGTTCCGCAGGTGGAAGAAGGCTGTCATGATGATGTCATCTAAAGTGACAATATGGTCAGAAAGGTTCTCTCTAAGAGTATAATAACCTCAGTTTTGTCTGAGTTTATAAGGTAGAAAGTTACAGGTGATCCAGGACTTAATGTCTTTAAGACATTCCTGGAGTTGAACAACCTGATTTATTTCTTCCAGCCTCATTGATAAATAAAGGTAGTCAAGACAGTCAAATAAGGCGAACCAAATAGCAAGCAGAAATCCGAACCGGACAGCAAGCAGAAATCCAGAAGCCAAACAAATGAGCAGGCAAGGTTAGATCGGGCAGGCAGTCAGACAGCGGAAACAGAATCAGAGACAGCAGGAAGGGATCCAGAGGTCAGGTCAGGAACAGTCAGGCAGAGAGGATAACGCTGGAAAGCTTGGCAGGAGAACACAAGACTATCTGGCAGAGGGAAGGTGGAAGTGACTGGTATATATACCAGGGAGCTAATTAGCTGCAGGTGCAGGGAAGAAGCGTGGATCACAGTTGAAGGGAATGAGGCTTGATTAGGAGGAGGATCTGGCATGACACGGAAGTGGTGAAAGAGAGAAAAAAACTGTGATCTGAGGCAGAGAGTGATGTTACACTCACAGAACACTGGGCTTCTATTGGTTCCCAGAGTTAATAAAAAGCCAGCAGGTCAAAGGGCTTTCTCCTATCATGCCCCATTCCTGTGGAATAACCACTCTGCTAACATCAGACAATGTGACTCTCTTGAGGCTTTTAAATCTTAAACAACTTAAAATGTACTTTTTTACCTTAGCATTTAATTAATGGCATGTCTGCCAACTCACTCACATTTGGATTTCTGATCTGCCCAATACAGAAGCTGACCTCAGTTTCTCTAAATTATTATAAAGATTATACAAACTACTAAAATATAAATAAAATAAATATAAATGGCTGCAGATAAAAGTCTAGGTTATCCTGCTGATAGTAAACTGATGCCTTGTTCTAACCTCTGCAATGGCGCCACCAGGGGGTGGCCAGGGCCACTGGCCAGTATAGATTGTAGTAGTGTCAGTTATGCATTTCATCCCAAATGCACAGCCAGCCAGGCAAGTCGCTCTTGACCTTCCCTCACTCACAGCAATTCCTCTTACATAAAGGAAATATATATTTCTGTACTTGCTTTTATTTGTATATGCCAGTACCTGCTTTTCCCCAGTAGTAGTTTTGTTTACAATAAATGTACACCTTATGCCTTATATATTCATTACACAATAAAACATTGTTGTGGAACTCAAAATGTTAACTGTACTGTTATTAGTCTGTGATTTTATGGCTTTTAGTTTTGGTGTGCCACCCTAAGATTTTTTTTTTTTTTTTTAACCTGTCCTGTCCAGTACTTTTAGCATGTAGTATGGTTGTCTACATGTCAGGTGGTGTTGAACAGGTTTGCTTTGCACAGGGAGAGTCTGTTTATACTCGTCCTGTTATTTATCTATGAATTTATTATTGTTTTTATTCTTATTCGTTTGCTTAACCGGACCGGACAGGGTGGGTGGGTAGACGGATTGGGGGGTGGGGGGTGGCGGGGGGGGACACGAACAATACATAACATAACATAACATAACATAACATAACATAACATAACATAACATTGCATAACATTGCATAACATTGCATAACATGACATACAGAGGTAGCCCAGTACAGGCTACCATAATATGATATAGACATTGTAACAGTAATGATTATGTTTAATAGTATATATGTGAGTAGTAAATGCAGTGATTGTTAACAACCACATGGAGAGAAGCTGACCGAGTCCACAACAGCTATATCAGTTTGAGTTAGAGTCTTAAGAAGCAATGTGCGTGTATGTCCAATGTGCGTGTATGTCCAGCCCCCCAGCAGCAGGCCGATGGGGGCCCAGACGCATAGAGCGCCCAGCGGCCACACGGGGCAGAGGGGACCCACGGCAACAGCCCCAGGGATAGCAGCCCGTCGGCCCCGCAGACGGCCGGACGGGAGGACACCGGGCAAAGGCCCCCCCGCCCAGAGCCGGCCCCAGTGGCAGGAGGCAACAGGGCCACGGACACAGACCGGGCCACCCCACACCCGGGCAGAGCCTGGGGGGCACAAGATCCCCGCACCCACGCAGGCCCCCAGCCAGGGGCCAGCCCACCACCAGCAGGAGCAGATCCCCCCCCAAGGGCACCCACCCAGGGAGCGAGGCAGAGCCCACCCCGGCCACCCACACGGTCACCCCAAGGCCGGCCACGCCCTCCCCCCCCCAGGGAAGAACAGGCGGAGGCCTACGGAGGACCCCCAACCGAGGGGCCCCAGAGGGGACAGGAGACGGGCAGATCCCTAGACCGGCCCATGGCCAGACCCCCAGGTGCCGGGAAGGGCCAAGGGTCCAAAGGCCTGCCACGTCCGACCCCGTGGTGTCCAGGCACAGACCCCACCCGCATCCAGGGGCCCAAGCACCCATCGTTGGCGTCCGCCGAGTGGGCAGGTCGCCACCCATCGCAGCACTCCTGGAGAGCCGCTTCAAGGTGGGCTACGGCCACACCCACCCTGGTCACCCCCCTGATAGAGTGAGGGAGGGCCAGACCCCCCCACAGCCAGCAGCAACCCAGGGCCACCACAGACGTCCCCCCCCAGACCGCCCACCCCCACCCAGCCGAGGGTCAGGGAGGAGGCGGGGGTCCGGGTGAATGCTCCCGCCCACCCCACTGCCATCACCCATCAGGGCCTGGTGGTGTGTGTCTGTGTGTGTATGTGTGCATGTGTGTGTGTCATGTGTGAGGTGTGTATGTTACTTATGTCTAATGTGCAATTAAAAGTGGGGGTTAGAGATTGTGGCACAGACCCTCCACCGCTGGCAGACAGTGGAGCTGTCGACATGCCACGTCCCGCCCCCCATGCCCTACTGTCTATTGTGCAATAAAAATTGAGGGATAGCAGGGGAGGAGGTGGGGAGTGAAGCCACCACCCCCCAACCCCCCCAGTGGTCCGACCGCGCCTCCCCCAACGCCTCGTGTATATGTGTGGGAATGTACCAGTCCTGGGGTGGCTACAAAGGGGGTGAGAAAGAGCGACCACCCGGGTAGGGTGCCGGCTTCCTGACCGGCAGCCCCACATTCCCCCGCCTCACCCCGCCCCCCAGCCGAGAAGCAGCCAGGCCCGTCTAGGCAGGGCCATCCATGGGACCCCGGGAACACCACCGCAGTGAAAGAGCAAGACCCC
>JAFBJR010000234.1:2592365-2871164 GCA_016785285.1 Brachirus orientalis | reverse complement strand
AGGAAAGAATCTCCATAAATTCGCTGTCGGGGGAAGATGTTGCTCCAGGTGAGTCTTCCGCACGGCTTCTTTTAGATGAAGGAGTGGTTGTTTTTGTTGTTTTCCCCATGACTAGCCGGTGAAAACACTCGTCAATATAGTCCTCTAGATCCTCCAGCCTCCTATTCTCTTATTCCCATGAAGGGAAAGAAAACATGATTTAAAGACTTCCTTTTTTCCCTTTTTTTGTAAATTTTAGCCTTGGTTTATTGGCTATTTTTGTAAATGAGACGAAGTTTTTCGGTCTAGATGTGTGTCGCCATGTTTTGGTTACACACGTCTCGCGTAATCTCGCGATACTACATCTACGCCTCTACGCCTCTAGATTTTAGATTTTAAGTGTCCCCATCTGGCCACCCCTATGAAAAATTTCTGGAGGCGCCACTGAATCCCTGCTGTGTGTGCTCTGTTTCTAAGCAATATATTAGGCCTCAGTCTTGCTCTCTCTCTCTCTCTCTCTCTCTCTCTCTCAGGTCATCAGGAAGACAATAGGCCTTGCAGCTTTGGACTCCTACCTTCCGACCCTAAAGCTCCTCCCTTCTTTGATCAACAAATTATTATTTAATACTCTACAGTTCTTATTTAATACTCTACAGTTAAGTTCTATTGGATTAATCAGTGGGTAGGCAGTGTCCAGGGTCGTGTGTCTGCTCAGATTGGACCAGTTTCCCCTTCTACTAGATGAACCTGCATCTGAGAACAACACAGAGCCGCGTTCCTTACACATCACCATTAATACTTAGATTTATATTACCAGTTCAGGTTACAGTTATTGTAACCATATGTCCCTCTATTAGCTTCTATTATATACTTTCTACATGTTCACATTCTGTATTTCTGTTTCCATCCTTTGTAATTCTGTTTTGTTTATAATCTGCTGAACTTGTCTCTGTACATGTGACACCTACTGCACATTTGTCCATCCTGGAAGAGGGATCCCTCCCCTGTGGTTCTTCCTGTGGGTTTTTCTGTGGAGTTTTTTCTCACTCGATGTGAGAGTCTAAGGATAGAGGGTGTCACTTGCTGTACAGACTATAAAGCCCCTCGAGACAAATTGTGTTTGTGATGTTGGGCTACATAAATAAAATTGACTTGACTTGTAACAAGTCCGGGTTTATTACACAGTGTACATTTGACACATTGACTAGAATGAAGCAACGCAACCGTTCTGCAACCAGTGTATTCTGACTTCAACTCTACAGAGGCATCCTCTGACCTGCTTCTCGGTGCATATAAACACTGCAACAATATCATCACAATTCTTTTCGTTTAACATTTAAAATCTTGTTTCATGTAACACTAGCCTTGCTCTCTCTCCGTCTCTGAATTTTGTTATTGTGAAGCACAAATAATGTCTTGCACTGGGTTTGTGTAGTTAAACCCAGTGCAAGAGAAGTCAAATGATTAAATGCCCAATGAGCAAGACAAGTGCTATATCTTGTGTGCACATGAACCTTGTGCAAATATTTACAAGATTCTTAACTTAAGTTCTATTTTGATCCTTTCAGCTTTCCAAAAATGGAAACAACTAATAAAGCTTTATTTATTTACCTCTGATTGTCATATTAATATATTTTTACTGTTCTGGTTCTTACACATGGGATTGTCGTAAACAGGAAATGAACGTAAAGTGCCCTGAGAGTCAATTCAATTCAATATTATTTGTATAGCACCAAATCACAACATACATCATTTCAAGTCACTTTAAGGCAGAAACCATTACAATATTACAGAAAGAAAAGAAACCCAACAGTTCACACAGTGAGCAAGCACTAGGCATCAGCATAGAGGGGAAAAAAACTCCCTTTTAACAGGATGAAATCTGGCAGAACCAGACAGACACAAAATGTTTGTGGTGATTTGACACTATCAAGGGTGGAACTTTGGGTTGAACATGGGGGGGGAGGTTAAACTCTCTGCCTATTTATTTATAAAAGGAGTATGCTAATTTGATATCTTGAGTAATAATCTACTACAAGCAGGTAATTGCAGTTGCTTAGAGTGAATAAGTCTGCTCACACCTTTTGCCACGGCCTCTTTGGGAGCTCATTTGGCAACAGTGGCTTCACAGGAATGGTGTGTTCTCTGATGCATGTGGTGCAGTTTGTCACTAGTTCATTCAGTTGGCTGCTCAGACCAGGCCACCACACTGTGTCTTTAGCCTGTTCTCTGCATCTGGTCATCCCTTGATGTCCCTCGTGAAGGGCCTTTAAAACAAAGCCGCACATTGCTGTGAGAATGGCAAGTCTGGAGCCTTTAAGTAACAGTCCATCATGCACAGTAAGTACAGCTCTTTCTGACCAGAAGTTATTTACTGGACCTGTGAGTTTACTGTAGTCAGGCCAACCTTTCTGACAAAATGACATAACTAATGAGCAAACACTGTCTTCTTTCAACTATATTGGCATGTTGTGGATTAACTCAATCAATAGAGATGTTTGTGTCTTCCATGAGATGTTTGTCTGTCAACCTTAAACTTGAGATGCATGTGAAAGGGTGCATGTGAGAGAGTGTCTGCTGTATGTAGATCTTTGCCAGGTGTGTGTGCAATAGAGTAACTGTACCTCATGACCCTAAGTCTAAATTACTGGATTCTGGAAGGGAGATATATTAGTGTTTGTTGACCTACCAGGCTAACAAGTGGCTTATGGTCTGTCTCTAGGACAAAATGTCTCCACATAAGGAAGTCTATGAATCACATCCTCATGTTAATCCTAGCACTTCTTTTTCCACCTGAGCATACCTCTGTTCAGTATCTGTCATTGAACGTGAAGCATATGCAACCGGCCTCCACTGTTCTCCTTATTTTTTGCAGAAGGACAGCACCAAGTCCATACAAAGATGCATCCATTGACAGTTTCAGCTCTTTGTTGGGGTCTTCTCCATATTAAGTGTGACGCCAGTTTCCTCGAGCTTGTGCAGCACTGCATGAAGCCATGACACTACCACCACCATGGTTCACTGATGAGGTGGTATGCTTTGGATCATGAGCAGTTCCTTTCCTTCTCCATCCTCTTCTCTTCCCAACACTCTGGTACAGTTGATCTTTGACTCATCTGTCCATAGGATGTTGTTCCAGAACTGTCAAGGCTTTTTTAGATGTTGTTTGGCAAACTCTAATGTGGCCTTCCTGTTTTTGAGGCTTACCAATGGTTTACATCTTGTGGTGAACCCTCTGTATTCACTCTGGTGAAGTCTTCTCTTGTTTGTTGACTTTGACACACATACACCTACCTCCTGGAGAGTGTTCTTGATCTGGCCAACTGTTGTGAAGGGTGTTTTTTCAACAGGGAAAGAATTCTTCGGTCATCCACCACAGTTGTTTTCCGTGGTCTTCCAGGTCTTTTGGTGCTGCTGAGCTCACTGGTGCGTTTTTCCTTTTTAATTTATGAAAACAAGAATAATCCAAAGCTTCTGTTCAGCACTGTATCCAGGCTGACACACTGCTCTACTGAGCCATCTATTCCCTTAACACTAAGCAATGACGACTTCATGAATTTCTTTGTGAACAAACAATATCAATATAGCTCTCCCAGAATTAACATCACTAGTATCCTTATCAAAACCATCAACCTTTCAGGTAGATCCCATTCCCACCAAACTGTTTAAAAATGTTCTTCCATTAATCTTTCCTTATTAACGGATTATGTACCCCAAGCTTTTAAAGTTGCAGTTATTAAGCCCCTTAATAAAAAAGCTACCCTCAATCCAGATGTTTTAGCCAATTATCGCCCCATATCAAATCTTTCTTTCATTTCTAAAATACTAGAAAAGACAGTTGTGAATCAGTTATGTGAATATCTGCATAGTAACAGGCTGTTTGAAGATTTCCAGTCAGGATTTAGATTACACCATAGCACAGAAACAGCCAATGACCTAATTTTGATCTCAGATAATGGTCTAGTCTCTATACTTGTAATGTTTTACAAGTATAGAGATTTTAATGCTGCATTTGACACCATTGATCATAAAATTCTACTGCAGAGACTGGAGCAGACTTTGGGAATCTCAGGTACTGCCCTCTGCTGGTCTCAATCATACTTATCTGATAGATTCCAATTTGTACATGTTAATGATATTGACTCATTGCAGACAAAAGTTAATTATGGAGTTCCACAAGGCTCAGTGCTTGGGCATACACTTTTTACCTTAAATATGCTTCCTTTAGGGAACATTATTAGAAAGCACAACATACTTTCATTGTTATGCAGATGACACACAACTTTATTTATCAATGAAGCCAGAAGAAATAAATCAGGTTGTTCAACTCCATGAATGTCTTAAAGACATTAAGTCCTGGATCGCCTGTAACTTCCTACCTCTAAACTCAGACAAAACTGAAAACTTAGAGAAACTTTCTGACCATATTGTCACTTTAGATGACATCACCATGGCATCCAGTTCCACTGTAAGGAACCTTGGTGTTATTTTTGACCAGGAAATATCATTTCCAAAACAGCCTTCTTCCACCTGCGGAACATTATGAAAATTAGAAACATTTTATCCTTAAAGGATGTCGAATGACTAGTTCATGCTTTCGTTACATCAAGATTAGATTATTGTAACTCACTACTATCTGGATGTTCTAATAAGTCTGCTGTTCAGTTAATTCAAAATGCTGCAGCATGAGTTCTGACAGAAACTAGTAAGAGAGACCACATCACTCCAGTGTTAGCTTCTCTACACTGGCCCCCTGTACAGTTTAGAATTCAAATTCATTCCTCCTCCTCACGTATAAATGATCAAGCTCCATCTTAAAGATTTAGTTTCACCTTATCATCCCAACAGATCACTTCAGTCCCAAAATGCAGGCTTACTTGTAGTTCCCAGAGTCCATAAAAGTAGAATGGGAGGCATTACAGTTAGAGCTGGCTCAGGGAAACCTGAACCATCTCTTAGTTATGCTGCTATAGACCTAGACTGCTGGAGGATTTCCTGTGGTGCAATCATTAACTTGTTTTTTTTCTCTCCCATGTCTGTCTTTCCTTCCGTCCTCTCTCTCACTCCCTCTCTCTCTATCTGTCCTCATCTTGCAGGCTGCAGGATCCAGATCCAGTTTTGATAATATTATTATTATTATCACTAACAATAATACTTCTGTCATGATTATTATGCTTCGATTAAAAGTTCATCAGTATAATTTCTTATCAATAATCTCTGCTGCTGCTTTTATAAATGACACCATAGTTAACTATAAAAATGACATAACTGATTCTAAACTTGATACAACTGTTGTATATTTGCTCCTGGTCTCTCTTTTCTGTCTCTCCCTCACCTCCCTCTTTTTCTTCATCTCCCCCCCTTTCTGTCCCCCACCTCTCATCTGTCCCTTATTTTCCTCTCACCCCAACCAGCTGAGGCAGATTAAATGTTAAAATTGAGTTTTTTCTCTCCACTGATGCCTAGTGCTTGCTCATTGTGTGAACTGTTGGGTTTCTTTTCTCTCTGTAATATTGTAAAGGTTTTGGCCTTACTATGTACAGTGCCTTGAGATAATGTATGTTGTGATTTGGCACTATACAAATAAAATCGAATTGAATTAAATTGTTTGAGTTTGTGGACTGATCCAGCAAGGTGACAAACTATCAAACTCGTTGAGAACAAGTCCAAAATCGCAACTTCACTTTAGCAACAACCCCAAAACCCCGCAACCCATGACTACCGTTATATGTAACGAACTTTACAGGAAAAACAAGTCCAAAGTCACTTATATTAAGCGAACTTGACAACTATAGGAACAGCCAATGCTTAGGTTGGACAATACCAAGTATTCTGTACAGGGGGTGCATGTTACCAGATGATTAAACACATTACTATTTTGGTAGTAAATTAAATTGAAAAAATTAAATGTTTTATTCATCGCAATGATATGATTATTGTGGGGGGTTATATTGGCTGGATCTGATTTTTGCAGGGGTCATAACCCCGTAACCCCCATGGAAATTACGCATCTGAGTGCTATACAAATAAAAACTGATTTAAGTTGATTTAATGTGTTTAACATGTTTTCACAAAGTAATGTAGTGAGTAATGTCTAGGTTTGAAAGAGAGAGAGAGAGAGAGAGAGAAAGTTTACAAAAACATTTAATTTTCATATTCACATCTTTGATTTTGTGTAATCCAGAGTTACATGCCAAAATTATCCTAATTCCATTGGGTGAGACAAGTTCATTTCACATGCAAACACTATTGACTAGGGCCAGACCACGAGCTTGGCAATGCGTCCTTTATGCACAGGTGCTTCTGATGCCTCCGGTGCTCAAGAGCTTTTGTTTGGCCCTTCTTAGATCACTGAGTCAGTATGTCAGGCCAAAAATGATTAACAATATTGGTAACAACCTATTGGCCCCTTTTGCATCATTAGCCTTTGGAGGTTTGTTCGGGTGACCATAGTATATTTGGCCACTGCAAGCTTGGACCACCCGGACCAGAACATCAATTCTCCTCTGCGCCTTGCCCATGGTGCATTTAAAGGTGAGGAGAGGAGCTCATTTGATTGGAGAAGATCTGGCCTGGCTGTGTTAAACCAAGTCGCGCCTCCTCTCCCTCTCTTTAGCAATTTGCAAAATGCGGCTGGACACACCCCGCCTGCACTGCACCTGCACCTGGTCTATGAAGTTAGAGCCCATAATCTTTCCAGCGAGTCCTGGGTCTTGTCCGAAGCCTTCTCCCAAATATAAAAATACTTCATCCAAAAGTGCAATTCATTAAAAGATCTCACAGTTCCCTGGCAATGATGTCTCAGAATGATATCTCAGAATGCTTTGTAAATATCAATGGTTAGACCATCATTGCCAGTGGCCTGCCATGCATGTATGTCCTGCAAGGTGGTCTGCAGCTCCTGTGTCTGTAGGAGGCGTCAAGCTGTACTATAGTCTCCTGAGGTAGTCCCTGATAGAACTCCTCAAAAATGTTTTTTCTTGAGTAAAGGGGTTTATAAAAACCCACAGCTCGCCCCCTTGTATGGCTTGGTTCCATGAGTTCCTGCCCTGCATCAAAAAATAGTGTGTGAATTACTTTCCTCTGTCATTTTTTTGCTCCAGGCAGAAGAATTGAATTGGGAGGAAACAGTACATGAACAAATTAATCAGGTGATTCTTTCATTGTGAGGAAACAGTACGTGAACTAGAGGTAAGATCTTAAGACCAAGCCCGAGTCCGAGCCCGACCCGCCTAAAATGCGTAAAATGTCAATCATTACGTTCGGGTCGGGTCGGGCCGGGCTTCTCTCTTGCTGACTTTTAAAACTATAGAAATAACAATTTCATATATCTTTTCCCATTTATTTGATTTGCGTTATTCTATTTAAAGCCTAGTGGGCTGCAGTATTTCTTCGTGTAATTAAGCGAGTGCGCATCAAGATCTCTCTTTCACTCTCTTTGTCTGGCCTCTTATTCTGTGTTCCATTCATTTATCATGATCATAAAAATATGTAGATTATTTTAACCTTAAGAAATCTTGCGTTTTTTTCTGCCCAAAATACTATGGGATAAATTGAAATTTCGGGTTTGCTTCGGGCTCGGGCCTGCAAATCAAGTTAATTGGTTGGGCTCGGGCTGGGTCGGGCTTTAATGCCTGCGGGCCTGGGTCGGGTCGGGCTGGATTTTTTAGGCCTGATCTTACCTCTAACGTGAACTATTTAATCAGCTGATTAGTTGACTTACTGAAAGAGTCAGCAGGGCATGTCACATATCAGTTCACTGCGTGAACTTAAGACGTGTTAATCTCCAACATTTAATAAGGAAATTTTTAAAATCTTATTATTATATTAACAGAGGAGGCTGGTGTGTTTAACGACAGCCCTATCTAAAGCCAGTGAGCTAAATCACAACCCATTCAGCTCCCAGTTCCTCTCATAGTGAGGAAACAGTACTTTAACCGGTTCTTCAGTTAACAAGTCAGCCCTCGCCCCATACGTACTGGTAAACTTAATGTGTGCACCCTGAGTGAATCAGTGGCTTAAACTGTCAGAAGCAGCCTCAGCGAATCCAGAAACAATGCCAATTCATGCCGAACTGTAGATCACTTTAAAAGAATCAACCCCCCGAAAAGATGTGTTAATCTGCAATGTTTATTAAGGAAATTCCTAAAATCTTACCATTTAACAGTGGAGTCAAGTCAAGTCAATTTTATTTATATAGCCCAACATCACAAACACAATTTGCCTCGAAGGGCTTTACAGTCTGTACAGCATGTGACACCCTCTATCCTTTAGAGGGTGTCACATGTCTGGTGAGTCTGGTGTATTTGATGACAACACATAATGATGGACTTTATTGAATTAAGTCCAGCAGAAGGAAAGAAATATTATCTGGTCATAGTGGACATGTGATCAAAATAGATTGAGGTTTTTCCATCAAAACATGAGAGCAGCTCTTTCGTGGCTAAGGCTCTACCAGCTAAAATCATTCCACGATGACTAATTCCCACAAAAGTGAGCAGTGATAATGGAACACATTTTGCTAATTTGTTCCTCGATGAATTGAATACATTTTGGGGTATTGGCATATGAAAGCACTGTGCCTATCACCCAACCAGCAGAAGTGTAGTGGAAAGAGAAAATGGCACCTTCAAACAAAAATTGACTAAATGTTGTGAAGAAGCACGACCTCCCTGGACAAAAGCACTCCTTCTCATTCTCACTTACATGAGAATGCGAAAGAGGAGCAGAACAAATTTGAGTCCATTTGAAATTCTGTTTGGATGCCCACCTTCCCTAGGGTTGGCTCCCCCTCAACGACATCTACCATCCACTGACCACTGTGAGAATGCAATGCTTGATGATTGTGAAAATTTGTCTCAAGTTGCTCAACAGGTGAAACACGCCCTGCCAACACCAGCATCTTCTCCCTTGCATGACATCCACTGGGTGCTCATCAGAGACCTCAGACACAAACACTGGCAAGCAAAATGCTGGCAAGGACTGTTCTAAGTACTGCTCATCACATACCGCAGTGAAAATAGCTGACAGAGTCAAGCAGTTGTCCATTTCCCTGCATAACCAATTGGTCCTGTTGCTTATTCCCATATTCCAACTCACGATTTAAAGTATTCTTCTGGTGAACCCATTCTATGATTTATCAAACTTCTCTTTGATACTCAAGTTCTATGGTCCTGTTGACCTCCTGATTACAATGCACTTACACTGTTGGCTAAAATTTTTTCCTGCTCTACAGACACAACTTCAACTCCTTAATGCCCATTCTGCACCTCTCTGTCCATTTTTTCACCCTGCCTACCTTTTTTCTAACAAACAAGTGTCTCATAAATATTATACTCTGCAAGGCTGATTGATAAGCCACCCTGCCAGCTATAAGAACTTTGTAACCTTCTGTGTACCTCAGAGCCATCCCGATCTGCCTCTGAGTGCTGTCCATCTGTGAGGCTCTCTCTTTGCAAAGAATAAACAACATTTTACTTTTTGCATCCAACTTTTATTTTCCTCATCAGACATCTAAAGACATTTTTTCCACCACACACCCTTAACAAAACAATTTGTTTTCAAATAAGAAAACAAAATGGTAACTGATTTAAAATATGCATTTTCAATATCTAATATGTGCACAACTGTTTGTGTGTGTAAAATGTGTATTGTATTAGATCAAGCACTTGGTGCTCAAATATTTTGGCCCCAGGCCAGAAGGGGGCCCCGAGGGCTGACCAACTTTGAATCACTACAGCATTGACAATGGAGAGAGTTTGTAATGACAGTGGTTGGCTGGCACAGAACTTCCAGATGGTTTGAAATAGGAGTGAAGGAAGCCGAAATTTTATTACCAAGATCAAAATTTGTGGTAATCTGTGTAGTTTGCATTCCCACTGCACCTAAAAGTTAGTTATAGTCAAAAAATTTAAGACACCGGCAGATCACACAGTGTTTGTTTCTCAAAACCTGTTTCATGTTAATAAACAAGAATAAACTATAAAGCAATTACAAGACGTGTGGACGGGGTTGTATAGGTGCTTCAGTGAGATGGTGGGAATGAAAATGAAGCTAAAAAAATAAATTTTACTGACACTATGAGCTGCATCAGCCAGAGACAACAACAATAGCAGCAATGTGTGTGTGTGTAACCTGCTCTGCTTGCAGACAGATGTGATTTGTTTTTTCTTTCCTCCTCATAATTTATTAGATTCTTCACATTGTGCTTGATGTGCAAGAGAGGATGCATTACATCAAAATGCACTCCCTCCGGTGTGCAAAGATCTTTAGAATAATATGGGCTTTCATGTCACTGTCTCCAAAAGTCTCAAATAACACAAGAAAAAGACACTAGATTTGTCACTAGTTGCCTTTTTGAAAAAAATAATCCGTAGAGGGTCTGAATACTTTTGATTTTGCTTTCCCTTTGCTCAGAATCCAGCAATGTCTGTGCAGCACTGGATGAAACGTGCAGGAGCCCAGAAATTTACTGAGTTTGTATAAATGCGCTCTGATTACAAGCAAACTGATCACAGGGTAGGATGGATACCTTTCGTAGCCATTTAAATCTGTGTTAACTGTGTAGGCAAAAACCTCCAGGGTATGTAAACTTTTGATCAGGGTCATTTGGGTATTTCCTGTTGTCATTATGATTTAAAAAGAGCAAACACAATTTTTGATGAAAAATTACCTCATCCAATCACTAATCATGAGTGATAGAAAAGATTTTGTAGTATAATTAATATTCTCAGAAAAAATAGTGGGGGAAAAAAATGAAGCCTCTA
Organism: Brachirus orientalis; assembly: GCA_016785285.1. Classification (NCBI taxonomy): domain Eukaryota; kingdom Metazoa; phylum Chordata; class Actinopteri; order Pleuronectiformes; family Soleidae; genus Brachirus; species Brachirus orientalis. Next base: position 2,860,419 of record JAFBJR010000234.1, on the reverse strand, counting down.
AAGTCCCATGGGAGCACAAGATATGGATTACTGTAATTACTGTAATTAACTTTGTCTCACTGATTCCCTTTGCTACTGAAAACTTCCAAGAGAGAGAGTCGAGCTGCACTAGTCTGGGAGCATTATCCATTAGGTGCTTGTAGCTTCTTGCTATATATAGTAATGTTAAGATCTCGAGGATTATGGGGAGGAATGTATTCACAAGTTGTTAGCCAACAGCAACAAAAAAACAAATATTACTTCCCTAAACTTGAAATAGAGTTACATGATAAATGTATACAAAATGTTTACAGTAATAATTCCAAACAACTCCAGCTTTTACTCCAGCTCCAAATTACAGTTCACTGCAAGTTACCACAGAAAGGATCTGTGGATTTACAAAATATTATACTGTGTATGCTGCTGCTAATGTAAATATTGTAATGCAAAGCCATCTTACAATATGGAAACAGGGAATACACAACTTCTGCTACAGCACATTTGCCTTTCAGTAAGAGATACAGCTAATGGCAGAAGAAACAAACCTTTAGCTCAGGCCAGTCTTTCACTGGTACTCTATAATCTCGAATCAACTCCCACTCACAGATGATGTGATAGGCCATTGCATTGCTCATTTACTTTTCTACAAATGTGTATATCAATATGATAGTGTTTTAACAGCTTTTTGATAGCCATTTCCTGGTTATGACTTCAGAAAATTGTGATGTACTGATTGGCTCACTATACTTTTATTTAGATGCACACTGCACATGCTCATATAGACAAAAGTTGAATGTCACCTGCCCAGACAAATGTTACATGGATGTTATAGTTTTCTCAGTAAATGTTAACATGTGTACAACTGTTTCATTATTAAAATACAACACAATAATAATCATGTGAATAGCAATTTCTCTTTTTCTTTTATGCCCGTGCCTTATATATATAATTTCTAGCATGTGCTTCTTCTTAACATATGTGATATAGCCAGTATAAACCAAGCTTAAGGCCTGTCCAAAGACAATAGTAATTAAAAAAATTAAAAAAACAAAAATTAAATGAAATGCCAAATGTTAGTGGTAAGTTTTAAGAAAAGAAAGTTCTAATTTTTGAGAGTTCATTAAAAATTCACTTAACATAATGTGAAATTCTTTTAAGTGCAATTGAATTGTAAATGGGGAACACGTCACATGCAGACCTTTACCAACACCAATGATAGAATGCTTAACAGCCTACTTTCCAGCTCATGAGAACCTGAACCAAATCCTATAACACATGCATCAAATACTGTATATCAGAGCCAACAAGTACTACAGCAGTACTATTAAATTGTACTCTATAGGGCTGGTTGTACTATACAGCAGAAATTAAAATTAAATGAGTCACCTTGTGGTTCAGTAGGGAGGGAAAACAGTTATAAACACAGAAAAAAAAACGTTCCTTAGTAAAAAAAGAAGAATCAAAATAAAATGTAAACAAACAGTTATTCATTAGAGGTATGTTTACCTGTAACTCTTACATACTGAGCTTTTAGTTCCACTGTTGCAGTGTTAATGTCCTAAATATGAAAAAGGACTAAAAAGTGTCAGTGTTTGTATACAACATCAAATATAACAAATCTTGTGAATAATTATGTAGACAAAAATACACCAACCATTCTACTTTGCACAGGGCATGAAGTGGACCAGCAGAGCAAAATATAGAGACACCAACTCCCAGAAAAACTGCACAGAACCAGTGGACTTTCATTCTTAACAGCCTACTCACATTTATGATAGCTACAGTGCTTGAAACATACTAAAGTAACAAAATGGTGGGGAAAAATAAACCCAAGATGATCATGTGAAACTGATCAAGACTAAATTAGATCAAGTTGTTATGTTCAGACAGTTAAGGGCAGGTCCACTCTGGATGTGTCCGCAGTGCGTCTGCCTCATATGTAACAAATACAACACATCCTGTTCTTGTTCCAAAATAAAAGCACACATATTTTTGGAGAGGGATGGTGCACTTCTTTGTGAGTTCTGTCTCACTCTGATAACATCTCCAGTGACAAACAGACCAAAAAAAACAAAAAACAAAAAAAAAAAATCACAGGATGATCATGTGCTTTTCTGAAGAAAATCTGGTCTTATGAGGAGTGACTGCATCTGATCTGACACAGTTTATTAAACATCCAAACCCCTGATGATGTTGAGAGCGAGACAGAGTAGTAGTTTTACCGTACACACCCCTGTCCTTAACCCCCAGGTAAAATGGGCTCAGAGGGCTATAATTTTTAAAATACCACCCCCCCTCCAAAAAAACGTTATTTTTAAAAGTTAAAGTTAAAAGTTATCCCTCAAAGTTATTTTGAGACAAAATCATCCCCTAAGCCACAAGCTAGGAGCCCGAATCACTTTTTGGCAACTGGAATACTGCATGTTATTGTTATGACTAGCCCTTTACACACATTTCAACAACTAAAAAATGTTGAAAGTACTAGAAGGTTTAAAGTATGCCATGACACAAACATCCTGCCAGCCACAAGGTCACTTTCTGGCAACTGTAATACTGAATGTTGTTCTTTGCATGTTGTTTTTTGCTTTGCAGACAGTATATTCCAACAGTTAAAAGGACTGAGTGTCATGCTCTGTTTCCTGGCTTTTATGTTAACTCTTTTGATTCCTGTGGAGCCTGTTTTCTCTTTGTATTTCAGGAGGCAGAGACTCTGAGTTACACACCTACCAACAATTCACTTATCAACCACCTCTAATCATTAATTTTGATGCTGGCCAGCCTCCGGTTCTTTTGTTATTTTTTTCCTTTGGCTTGATCTGTTTTTATTTTTTATAAATAAACCAATTACCTTTTTACTTGGCTTCAGTTACGTACACTACACTGATCATCGTAATGTAATTGTTTGCATTAGCCCATACCAGGTTTTTCAACAGATAAAGGGCTGAGAGGGCTGTAAAGTTTATAACATTTCCCTACAATAAAACCAAATGATTTTGACACAAAAATATCTTCTAAGCTACAAGGTAGGAGCCCAATTCACTTTTTAGAAACTGGAACACTGCATGTTAGAACTACCCCTTTACAGATATTTCAACAGGTAAAATCAGAATCAGAATGACTTTATTCGCCAGGTATGTGGACACACACGAGGAATTTGACTCCGGTTTTCCTTTGCTCTCTTTGTACAGACAGATAGAAAAAACGTAGACATAGAGACAAAATAGATGTACATTTTTAAAAAAGGTGAATATATATATATATATATATGTATATATATAGATATATATATATATATATATATATCTGTGTGTATAAACAACAATTCTTTTTCTTTTTGATGCATAGTGCAAGGATGAGATAGTGAATGTAAATATACAGTGTATAAATATACAGTAGATATTTTACAGGTGATGTTGCATTTGAGTCCGGTATTTTTATCTGTTTTTATCTATCACAGAGACGGCCTAGGGGAAAAACCTGTTCTTGTGTCTGGATGTTTTGGCGTACAGAGTTCTGTAGCGCCTCCCAGAGGGCAGAAGTCTGCAGAGATGTTACCTGCCCGTTTCCTGACTCTGGACAGGTACAGGTCATGGATGGAGGGCAGACTGACTCCAATAATTTTCTCTGCAGACCTTATTATCCGTTGCAGTCTGTTCTTTTCCTGTTTTGTGACCGATACAAACCAAACAGAGATTGAAGAGCAGAGAACAGACTGAATGATGGCACAGTAGAATTGTGTCAGCAGCTCCTTTGGCAGGTTGAGCTTCCTGAGCTGGTACAGCCTCTGCTGGGGCTTTTTGATGATGTGACTGTGTTGGTCTCCCACTTCAGGTCCTGGGAGATTGTGGAGCCCAGAAACCTCAAGGTTTCAACAGCAGTCACAGTGTTGTTGGTGATGGGCGCCGGGGGGGTATTCTCCTAAAGTCCACTGTCATCTCCACAGTTTTGAGCGTGTTTAGCTCCAGATTGTTCTGACCGCACCAGCAGAGCAGCCGTTCGACCTCCCGCCTGTATGCAGACTTGTCACCATCCTGGATGAGGCCGATGACCGTTGTGTCGTCTGCAAACTTCAGGAGCTTAACAGACGGGTCTCTTGAGGTGCAGTCGTTGGTGTAAAGGGAGAAGAGCAGTGGGGAGAGCACACAGCCCTGGGGAGCGCCAGTGTTTATAGTCCAGGTGCTGGATGTGATGCTCCCCAGTCTCACCTGCTGCTTCCTGTCAGTCAGGAAGTTTGTAATCCACAGACAGGTGGAAGAGGGCACAGTGAGCTGGGTGAGTTTGGTGTGGAGGATGTCTGGGACGATGGTGTTGAACGCTGAACTGAAGTCCACAAACAGGATCCTGGCGTATGTCCCTGCAGAGTCGAGGTGTTGGAGGATGTAGTGCAGTCCCATGTTGACTGCATCATCCACTGACCTGTTTGCCCGGTAGGCAAACTGCAGGGGGTCCAGCAGGGGGTCTGTGATGTCTTTCCGGTGTGACAACACCAGTCTTTCAAAGGACTTTATGACTACAGATGTAAGGGCCACGGGCCTGTAGTCATTCAGTCCTGTGATGGTGGACTTCTTGGGGACCGGGATTATTGTGGAGTGTTTGAAGCATGAGGGGACTTTGCACAGCTCCAGGGATCTAATGGACTTCCAATAAAACATTTAAAATCTTATTTCAAACGGGTATAACTCATTTAAACAGTGCTGGGAGAAAAAATATTTATTTGTCTACTATTCTTTTTTAATATATGTCCTTGGACATGTAGTACCATTGACTGCATGCCTTGTGGTGTTGAATAGATTTGCTGTGCAAAGCTGGAGTCTGTGATACTCATCCTGATTTATTATAAATTTTATTCTTTTTCATTTATTTTCTGATTGTGTGATGTTGGGTAACTGGACCAGACGGGTGGGATGGGGAGTGGACAGACCAGGAAAAGGGAAGAAGGAGGAGTGAAAAGGAAAGAGGGAAAGTGAAAGACAGATTGAGGGGAAGGGTTGGAAATTGACAATGATAGTGAAAGTGAGAGAGAGAGAGACGGACAGAGTCAGGCAGAGAGACAGACAGACAGAGAGAGAAAGAGAGAGAGAGAGAGAGAGAGAGAGAGAGAGAGAGAGAGAGAGAGAGAGAGAGAGAAGTACAACAATACCAGAGAAGGTACAGGTACGTGTTAACATCATGATACACTAACAGTTACAACATTGGCATTCATTAGAATTTCTACAGTTATTGTTAATAAACACATGAATAAAAGGAAACTGAGCCTACAACAACTGTATCAGTTCTGTACCAGAGTGTGCATGTGTGTGAGCGTGCATATCTGCATATCTGTGTGCAGGGGTTTTCATTAGATCTGGCTCTTTCCGAGGCTTCTCCCATTTTTTTTCCTGTAAAAGGGTTTTTTGTGGAGTTTTTCCTCACTGGATGTGAGGGTCTAAGGATAGAGGGTGTCACTTGCAGTACAGACTGTAAAGTCATTTGAGGAAAATTGTGTTTTTGATGCTGGGCTATATAAATCAAATTAACTTGACTTGACTAGTTGTGGCTTTATGAGTCTGAGTGGGAGACCAGATAGATAGATAGAAAGATAGATACTTTATTGATCCCGAAGGAAATTCAAGCATCCAGTAGCAGTAACATACAGTGAACATACACACGTACATTAGAGTTAACCTATAACACAGTCACCATACGCTGAGATTGACTATTGACTATTGACCATGCCACTGTCAGTCAGCTCTCGGCAGTAAGCGGATAGGGATCCAGATGTGCCGAGTGCCTGCCAGCCGCACAGGGAAGGAGAGACCCACAGCCACCACCCACAGGGATAGCCACACATCCACCCCGCAGAAGGCCAGGCGGAGGCGTAGGCAGCAGCCCATCCCGCTATCCCCAACCCAACCAAGGAGCGAGCAGATGGGTATCTGGGAGATCACTCAAGCCCACCCCCCAGCACCAGCCCACCAGGACATGGTTTGGTGGTGTGTGTGTGTGTGTGTGTGTCGTAAGGGTGTGTGACATATGATGTGTGTTGGTCGACAGTGGAGCATGTCAACAGTGGCTGACATGCCCAGCCCACTCCTCAGACCCTAATGTCTACAAGCCAACTGTCAGGAGAGATTATGGAGGGTGAACCCACCTTGTAGCAGTTAATCATTTACTTTTTTGCACTAAATACATAGCCTTCTCACTAAGCAATTTATACTTTTTCACACTAGCAAATTGTCAGTATCTGATTAGATCATATTTGCTTTTTATTCTGGATATTCTATAAAAATAATTTTGTATATTTGATAAAGTTATATGATATCAATGTAATATCAGAGTGAAAAGTTATGCTAATTCAGTAAAATGTACACAGAAAGGTGTACTTACAAGCTCTTTATCGATAAAGGCTAGTCTACTCTTGATGCTCTGTACAAAACACTTTTTCGGCCAACTTTGTAGCCAGTAGGGGGAAGCATGACTGGCAGTATAGTCAGTGCAAGGTCTCCTTTTGCATCTATAAGAAAACATTTTACAGGATTCAACACACTGAAGTAAGCCTGGAACAAACCCCTATTATTGCATTGATTCATTTACAGACTACTTTACAAATTAATGAATTTTTACTGAAAAAAAGTCTAATTGACTATTTTCTTTCAGCGTACAAGCCCAAACCTGCAAACATTTACACCCTATACTTATTACAAAGAGGACACAGAGCAAGTTATCAAAAGAGAAAAGTTTTTTTGTCATTCTTAGTGCTGCAGCTAATGATTATTTTTACTGTTGATTTCTTTATTGATAATTTTATCAATAAAGTTAGTTATCAGTTAGTTTGGTTGGTCTAGAACATGTTGTTTTGTCTACAAACAAAATGATTCAGTTTTAATAATTTCTTTGTTAAATGGAGCAAAGAAATCATAAAATATTTACATTTAAGAAACTAGTTTTAATTAATATGTGTTTAATTAATAATAAACACTCAATCTTACACACATTTGATGTTTAAGTTTAAGTTAGCAATCAACTAATAATCTCTTAGTTATTGCAGCCCTAGACAATTTAGTATATTGCGGAAAAGAAAATTAAAACAAATGTTATGAGGGCAAAAGTCTGATATCAAACCAATAACTCCAACATGATGAAAGAATAAACACATACAATAACAGCAAACAACAATAAACACATAAGAAGACTTACATTTAAATGAGTAGTGCAATTCAAACTGAAATCCAAGTTTGAGACGCTTTTTCATTTCAAATTTTAGATAGATAGATAGATAGATAGATAGATAGATAGATAGATAGATAGATAGATAGATAGATAGATAGATAGATAGATAGATAGATAGATAAGCAGGACAGGTGTAATAGCTAAAAGTAAACAGTTTAAATATAAACCAATACTAGTATATAATATGTAAATATATAATAATAATATATATACACAATATGCAATATAAAATATATAGTAATAGTGTATGAGGTGTAATATAGTACCTTCACAATATGCATAGTGGTAGAAGAGATATATGGATATGGTAGTCATGTGTACATACATATAGATGTACATGTATACACACACATAAATAAATATATACACATATATACATACACACATACATATATACACATGAGGAGCATATAAAAATATAAAATATTAATGTGACAACGCTAAATATTGCACATATTATTGTTGCGATTATTGCACACACTCCCTTCCCCGCCGGTCTTTGCACCCTCTCCTCCCTCCCAGTGAGGAGTTGAACAGTTTATTTGCCCAGTGAACAAAGGAGTTTTTCAGTCTGTTAGTCCTGCTCTTCGGAATGAGAAGTCTGAACAGACTCCTCCGACTGCTGATGACAGTATGCAGAGGATGAGTGGCAATGTCCAGGATGGCGAGCAGTTTGCCAAGTGATCTCTTTTCTGCCACTGTCCTGACCATCGATGAGAACTGGTCTGGGTTTGGGTTTGGACTTCCCAAACTCTATGACCAGCTCCTTGGTCTTGGAGGTGTTGAGGTGCAGGTTGTTGGTTTCACACCAGACAGCAAAGTCCCTCACCAGGCGTCTGTACTTCTCCTCGTTGTCGTCCCTAATACACCCCACGATGGCTGTGTCATCAGCGAACTTCTGGATGTGACACAGCTCAGAGTTGTACCAGAAGTCAGAGGTGTAGAGGATTACATTGAAGAGCGTTTTCACCGATTAGGGAAAACAACCAAAACACCTGTTACCCCCTCCCCCAAAAGAAGCTTTGATGCCCGACTTTCGTTGGTGGAAGTCTTGCACAGTTGCTGCGGGAATCTCTGGAGTTCAGCCAGCACCAGGTGTCCTTGCTTGTGGCTGAAAACACCTCCCTCATAGGATCGTTAAAATCACTCACAGAGGAAACGCAGCGTCTTTCGGCAGAAAATAAACATTCCATTCATCGATCTTCAGGCCCGTAGCATGAGGGATAACCTGGTTTTCTCCAGAATTCCAGAAAAAGAATTCCAGAAAAAGCCGAAGAGGGTCCAGGAACAACAGTAAGAAACTTTATTGAGAAATAACTAAAAGTCCCAGCAGACAGTCAAAAACATCTTGTTCCGTCTGGTGCATCGTTTAGGAAGGAAACGACAGGATGACCAGCGCCCGTGCCCAATTGTGGCCAAATATGAACATTTTAATCAAAAGGGGTAAGTAAAGAGCCAGGGCAGGGAGCTGCGAGGAACGGACTTCAGCGTAAACAACCAGTTTCCCAAGAAAATCCTGGAGCGACGCAGAAGGCTGTTCCCGCTAAGGAAAAAGTTTATTGATGGTGGATCCCGCGCAATCATCGCCGTTGACAAGCTGTCCGTAAACAGTCAGCTGTACCAGGATAAAAAGGTAACTCCCTGGCTCTACTAAACACTAAAATGCAGATCTGTTCTCTCTTAACAAATCACAACGCAATTAAATCCTTATTGATAGTTCTCTCCCATCCTCACTTTGTTTATCAATGGTTCTGTAACTAATATTACATAATGTTATAATGCACGTCTGAGTATTATAATTCGCCACATATATGCACACACCCACGTACACACACACTATAGCGTCCCAAGAAGGAAGATGGTCGAACTCTTTGACTGATGTTTTTGAATTTATTGAATTCATTCACACCGTAAGAGCTGTGCAGAGAAAAAAATAAAATACCTGCTTACAACAACCAGCACTGATGTTCAACATAAGGGTTCAAACAAGCTATAAATGACACAGTCTCAATATTTAATACAAAATTTTCTTATAGACACATATGTCTACATAGTTATTGCATATTTATAAGAAAATAGTTGCACTTTTGCTGACGTAAAAGAGTGAATAACAAAATTAACAGAAAACAAAATGATTTTTTTTTACCTTGTTCACTCTCCATCTGAGGCACTAAATCTTAACAGCAAATTTGTCCTTCATGGTAAACATTAACTTAAAAATTGTCTGCATTTTTGTTCGATGAACTTCAAAAACAATCTGTGCAAAACAAAATGGCATGTTCGCAGTGTTTCTCCTCACACATTTACCGGAACGTTTCTCCCACACTGGCAAACTGAACACGGAGAAAACCCGCAAACAACATACACACAACATCCTTTTTTACCCCTTTTAAAATAAAGTTCCAAATTTCAAAGTAAAGTGTCCTACATATTAAAATTAAGAAATGCTAATGAAGGAAGGCAAATATATTAAAATATGTGCAATGCCATTAATACAAATGTAAAATAAATAAAACAAATAATACAGAAACAAAGAGTCCTTTACACACACATCCACACACATGCACACACACACACACACCTACCCATAAAGAATACACACAGCTTATACCAGATAGGTAGATAAAGTTAACTTTACTAACTAAAGTTCACTCAGGCTTGTCACCTGGAATGTGCATGAAATCGGCTCAAAACACAAAAGACTCAAAGTTAATCAACAAAATAATCTATAGTAAGACATTGTCTACTACAAGAGACTCACTTATCTCAGTCAGATTGCGGGTTCACTTCACCACAATTCCCTCACATATACTCAGCGAACTACAACTCTAGACAGAGAGTAGATCATGATCAATAAAAACTTAAACTTCACAAATAAAAACACTATTATAGATTCAGAAGGTAGGTACATAATACTTAACCTAGTAATCGGTAACACAGACTTGTGCATATGGACCAAATATTGATGACCCCCCCTTTCACAATTTTTTTCTCCTCACTCTCCACTCACCTCGACACAACACTGATAGTGGGAGGGGACTTCAATATGGCATTTGTTGTGGAAATTTTGTGTGTTCCCTGGTGAGATAGAAATAAAGAGTTTTGAGAGTCCACCAGGTGTCTTTTATGTTTTATTCTGCAGAAGGAACAGGTTTAAGGTGGTCTGCAAAGGAGTTCAAAATGGTGGAGTGAATCACAGCTTCTTATAGACAAAAAGCTACACAGGCAAAAGTAATCAAAGTCATGGGAAACAGAAGTTTTTAGGGAGGCAGCAATTTTCCAAGGTCGCACTTGTATATCTTATCGGTTATAGTGAAACAAGTTGTGTCTAGTTGTGAGGTGAAGAGTTGCAGACTTCATGTGCATGTGTGTTTTTGCACATGAGCTAAATAAGACATTTTCAAAAGCCATTTATATATAAAAAGTTGATACAGATATATTGTTAGACACAGTTAGATATAGGATTTTCCATTACATTTCCCCCTTTTTGATCGTAAGATCAACTAGACGGAAAATTCCAATGGAAACAAACAGAAAACATAATCACCAATAAAAACAAAACACTGATTTAAAACAATAAAACAATCACCAATAAAATCACAATCACCAATCAAAAACAATCACTAAGATATATTCAAAATACTAATTCAAAACCACTCAGGGGATAATGAAAATAAATTAAAAAAAAATAAAAATAAACAAACATCCTGATGGACATCAAATGTATTACACCATCTCTGGTTTAAAATACATCATCATAAAAGGATGGAGAGAAAAAGATGCAGAAGTTTTTATGGCACAGACGCCTAACACATAAAGCTAAGCTGTAGTTTGAAAAATGACGGTATTTACAGTTTTCAATGTAAAAAAATGCAGAACGTATATATATATATATATATATATATATATATATATATATATATATACTTTTTCATTTAAACAGGGCAAGGAACAGAGTCAGAGCTGTATTTATTAAAATCATCAATCCAGTCAGGAGGATGAAAGTCAGGGTGTGCAGAGGTAGGGAGAGAAGAATTATGTATCATTTGGTGAGAGACAGACTTGTCTATAGCACGCACAATCAGTCCCCGAACACATGGAACAATGCAACAACCACACGGCCAGAACAGTATCACCAATGATGACACCTGTGAGGAGAGAGAGCATTAGGGCTTTCCATTTACCAAAAACTGAATCAAACCATCCCCACATGGAAGTGTCAACACCAGAGTTTTCAGCCAATTCTTCCCTAAGAATTCCAGAGGCCCTCCAGGGCACAAATGACAGAAACATCAGGGGCGGTGTTGTTGGGGATGAAAGTACAACACGAGTCACCAAATAAAACACAAACTCCTCCTTTTTCGGTCAATATCATGTCGAGAGCCATTCTATTTTGCCATGTCATCAGAGATGAAGCAGAAATTTGTTCAGCAAGGCCAGTGAGAGCATCATGAGTATAAATGATGAAATGTTGTTGATTATAAAATAGGTAATTAATCCAATCTACATTCTTATTCACCTTACACCAAAAAGCAAAGGAAAGATTCAATATCCAGCAGCAATTTGATTACGAGCTTTAAAATCATCTGGGACACCTCTAGGAATGCCAATTGAGTCTATGTACACCTTGTCATCAAAACTACCTGGAACAGATCTTTTGGTGCGAAATGTTTGTGATTCAACAGGAACAGCCAGTCTGATGTCAGAGACAAGTGTAACATGTGCGCATAGACCAGACTAGCCTTGTGGTAATGTCTGACGCACAAATGCAATAGATATCAGGCAGCAGGTGTGTCTGATTATGAATTGCACTAGTAAGAAAAGACAAATATCCAGCTTAATAAATATATTAATAAATATCCAGTTTGTCCATGTTAAGAGCTTTGGACATATGCCAGTCAGTTTCAGAAGGAACCTCTACAGTGCAATTACAGTAGCCTGGGAAGTCACCCACACACATTTCACATGGGGATCGGTGCGAGTGAGCCTGTAGCAAGTAATTACAGCACCTGGGGCTATCAGGAGGTGGATGGATAAGGAATGTTGCGAAGTCTAAATTTGTGAGATGTAGTGAATGCACCGTACATATATGCAGCATGCCAATCGCTATGTGTGACTTTTACACAAAACAAATTCTAAGTACGAGGTTTGGTCTGAAGTATAAGATACAAGCTGAATAGTTTCATGGGAGCGATTAGAAAATGGAATAAAGGTAAATGGACGCAAAGTAGATGAGGAATTAAGGTAATACAGAATGCACCACGAGGAGCTGCAGTCAGTTAACGGATTCTTTTCATACGGCAAACCTGTATAATATTGGACAGGATTAGAGGACAAACACACTACACAGGATGATTGCATAGTCATGTGTGCGGTGTAGTTATCCAATTGGTACCACAAATTGTTTTGCAGTCACTTCTGAGCCAATGGGTCAAGATTAAGTGGTTTTACAGAACGACGTGTACTTGTGCATGTGTGGGCAGGTACGTAGTCATCGATGGGGTTGTGTGGAGTCAGTTGATCCAGGGGTGAGTCAGGTCCAGTTGTGTGAGATGCTAGGAGTAAAATTTACAACTGAAATATCACATACTTAAAGGGAACAGTCAGCTAAACAACAGTGATTACAACAATATTAGATATCAGCATGATACAACACATTGTACCTCGTAGGCCACATAAGCCTGGGTGTCGGAAAGGATGCCATGGACGATGTTTTTAGCATCCAGTTCACAGTGGTATAACAGTGTGTTTCAGAAATAGGAACTTGGTCAAAATCAGTAAGTGTCCATTCACTCTTCATTGAGCTGTTAAGCTGAGAGCGCCCTCTGCAGGTTTGGAGCACTTCCGTCATAGTTACTGGTTATGCAGCGCTTTCTGTTTGTATCTCGTTTAGACTTGAGTTTGACTTTGTAAATTTGCACCGTTTCTGTACTTGAAGCTGTTTTCTGTAACTGAGACACATCGGGCCGTTGCAGTGTGTTTGGCCCCTCTTGGCCACCATACAAATGAGCAGGGTGAAAGATTCCCACATGAGGTGGATCAGCAAAGAGAATCTCAAGTGGGCTTAAATTAGTGTGTGTTCTTCTCCTCATTCTCATGTACATCACTGCGAGGGGCAGTGCTTTTGTCCAGGGCAAACCTGTTTCTGCACAACATTTAACCAATTTTTGTTTTAGAGTGCCATTCTCTCGTTCCACAGCTCCTCCACTGGCAGGATGATATACACAGTGTGTTTTCAGGTTTATTCCTAAATATGTGCTGAGTTGTTGTATGGCTTCATTAACAAAATGTGTCGCTGTCACTGGATAACCTCATTGGTGCACCCCAGCGAGGTATAATTTCAGTAAGCAGAGCTTTTGTTACTGCATTAGCTGATTGTTTTGAAGTTGGAAAAGCCACATGTCTACCATTAGCAGACAGTGTCTTTTCCCTTCAGATGGACTAAGTTCAATGAAGTCCATCATCACATGTTCAAATGGGCGTGTTGGTGGGTGAGCTGCTGGTGTGGTGAGTGGAACTGATCTTCCTACGTTATGTGTTGTGCATATAATACAGGCTTGACAAAATTTTTGGGCATAGAGTGAAAAACCCTTAGTGAACCAATGTGTGTTCATCATAGTTATCATTCCCCCTTTTGACACATGGTCTAACCCGTGTGTCAATTTCGCATGATGAGGAAAGAAATATTTTAGAAGGCAAGGATTGCCACTGGAGCCACACCAAACATTATCAGTGATGGTGCAGCCACTATGAGACCAGACACAGTGCTCCTCAGGAGTGGAGAAGGACTGAAGAGCTGTGAGAGTCGCAGGAATTGAAACAGGTCTAGTCAATTTAGGAAATGAAGATTTTTAATGGATGCTGAGCAGCAGATTTAGCTGCAGAATCAGCACGATCATTACCTCGAGAAACAGGATCAGAGGCATTGGTGTGTGCAGCACATTTACATACAGCAATTGACGTTAGAAGAAGTATGGCACGCAAAAGGTCAGCAACAAGAGTGTGATGTAAAATAGGTTTACCATCAGATTTCATAAATTTGCAATATTGCCATAATGCCCCAAAGTTATGTACAACACTAAAAGCGTACCTTGAATTGGTGTAAATGGTAACAGATTTACTAGAAGCCAGGTTACATGCTTCGGTGAGTGCAATCAGTTCAGCTGCCTGGGCAGAGAGGTGACATGGAAGAGGTCCAGAACACAGCACATCATTGTTAGAGACCACAGCGAACCCAACTTTGTTGGATCCTGTGGTAGGATCATGGGAAGCTGAACCATCTACACAGAGAACAAGATCAGGATTGGACAAAGGAGTGTCAGACAAATCAGGTCGTGGTGTACATTGTATTTGAAGTTCTGCCAAACAATCATGCTCCTTACCATCTCCAGCGAGAGAAAAGAGTGACGCAGGGTTAAGAGAAGTGCATCGTTTAACAGTAAAATTAGGCGAATCAAGTAGCGTCGTGTGAATTCTTTTGGTCTTCCAATATACGCAAAATTAAATGTAGGACCAAAAGAGTCACATCTGAAAACCCTACCAAATCACGGGAGGACACGAGAGCTTTCGCTGCAGCAGCAACTGCGCGAAGGGAGCGAGGGAGACCTGCAGCGACAGGGTATAGTTTCGCAGAAAAGTAACCTACAAGGCGGAGCCATGTTTCTGCAAAAGAACAGACGTCATGCGTCCATCACGTTCGTCAACAGTTTGTTTGAAATGTTTATCAAGATCAGGAAGACCCAGAGTAGGTGGAGATTAGCCGTTTAAGTTTCACAAATGCTTTTTCTGCCTCAGGGGTACGCGATCACTGTACGCGATCATGTGCGGCCAGGCCTCTGCCGTGAATGAGGGCGCTCAGTGGAGCCTCAAGTGTTGAATGAAGTTTTTGCAATAAGAGCACATTCCAAGAAAAGACATCATGTGTTTTTTTGTTACAGGTTTTGGAAGTTTTATGATAGCTTCTATGTGTTTAGGAGATATGGTTTTGCCCTGATCAGAAATGATGTGTCCTAAAAAGGTAACTTGTTTGTGAACCCACTGTAATTTGGAAAGACTAGCTTTGTGACCTTCTGCAGCGAGATGTTTCAGTAAGGCCAAAGAGTCAGTTTTGCATTGTTCTTCAGTAGGTGCGCAAATCATTAAATCATCAACATACTGAATGAGATCAGAGCCAGGAGAAAGTTGGAGAGACTCCAAGCTGTCACAGAATGCAGCATTGTAAATGGTAGGAGATTCAGAATAGCCCTGGCATAGTCTAGTCAAAGTGTATGATTTCCCATTAAAGTCAAAGGCAAATCAATACTGACTGTCTGAGTGTACAGGGACACTAAAATAAGCATTAGACAAATCAACAACAGTGAACCAGTGTGCATCTGGTGAAATTATGAAAGAATAGTGTGTGGATTTTGTACCATGGGGGCCCTTGCATGGACCGCTGCATTTACAGCTTGTAGGTCCTGCACAAACCTCCATTCGGTTGGTTGATCTGGATCACAGATTTTCTTCACTGGGAAAATGGGAGTTCGCATTGGAGAATCAGGACAAGGAATGATCACACCTGCCTTTAAAAGAGAGTCAAAAACAGGAGTTATGCCTTCAGTGGCTTCTTGTTTGAGTGGGTACTGATATTTCTTAGGTCTGTAATTAGTTTTAGGTGTTATCATAACAGGTTCACAATTTCTGATCAGGCCAACATCATATTTGTTTTTTGTTTAGGCATTAGACAAATTTGTTTGGGCATTAGACAAATGCCCAAAGCTAGCATTAAATCTCTCCCTAACAGATTGATAGGACAGAATTGCGACCAGAGAAAAGAATGTGTGGTAGATCATCTGTGTGTACAACAGAGGTTTGGTAAAATGTTCTTTGACTGAGACACCTGCAGCACCAATGGAATAGATAAATCTTCCACTAGTTTTTACATCAGGCAGGTCACCCTTTCTGATAACAGAATGAATGGCCCAGAGTCAACTAGGAATTTAACATGAACATCATTAATTTGTAAAGTTAACTCTGAAGGATTTAAAAAGTTATCAGATTGATATTTTAGGTAGGTGCTGGTGGGTGCCTTAGTCTGTTGTTGTATATGTTTGATGGTTGTGATTACATCATTCAATTGTGTAGATGTCAGTGATATCATTGGGTTAGTAGCAAGCTTTTCTTCATTGCATGTGCTGTGTGTGTGTGTGTCACTTCCCTTTCGTGGGAGCTGTTTGGGCTGGCTGGCCGTCTCCCTCTCGCACGTTTCACTCTTTCCCCTTCAGTCACTGTGGAATCGGCTGTTATCACCTCCCTGGAATTGGACGATGTTAACATCTCTGTGGAATCAGTCAATGTTATGCCATCGGCCTCGTCTCGCAGGCTGTTGTGCTTTGTGTGGACAGTCAGGTGCCCAATGTCCTTTCTGCCCGCAGCTGAAGCATGTGTCTCTGTCCATCGGCATTCCCATTGGTCGTGAGCCACCACAGCCTCTGCCATGTTGAGATGTGTAGGAATGAGGAAAGGCTCGACATTGTTATTGTTGTGGTGGTGATGTCATCTTAGACACTGCTTGCAACATAGTGAGTTGAGCTTTCATCTGTGTCTGCTTTTGTTTCTTGTCAGCTCTTTCAGAGGCCTCAATGCAGCATTTTTCTGCATGCTTAGCATGTCGGAGGCCTTCTTCCAGACGTGCACCCTCATCGAGACCCACCCAGGTTATCTGAACTTTGTCCCTCACCTCAGCACGCAAGCCGTGGATGAAAGCTTGTGTGAAGTGGGTTTCCCAGGGGCCTGTGACCTGGCCTCGGTCATCAGGCTCGTCGATGCCGCCATGTTGGTTGAAGATGGTGACGAGTCGTTGGTAATAGTCAGACACAGACTCTTGTGGATTCTGTCTGTAGCTGGAAATCTTTCACATGTCAGGGCATTGTCTTTATGGTCTCAAATCGGAGATGCCATCCTTGTCTCTCCTTCCAGATGGGCTTTAATTTTGGCACAGTCTGTTGGGCCCATCTTTTTCATTAAGAGTCGCATGTCATGCAGTGTAAGTTTGAATTCATTGCAAAAAATGCAGAGAGCATCAGCAAACGCTCTTCCTGTTGCATGGCTTGGCAGATGCTCAAGGGCAGCAGTCATATCAGCATCATTCCATGAACGAAACACCAGACCTTCTTCTCCATCAGGTGCCATAACATTGATCGATTGTTTGAATCTGTCCAACTCTGTCCTTTCATCTGGTCTGCTGAGCCACTGGACTTTTAGATGTATAAAATGGAACAAATCTGCTCAGAGGGGCGGAATTTTGTACTTGTCCACCAGATGGAGACATTTGTCCCATTGCATGCATTGGAGGCTGAAGTGGCGTCATCGAAGTGGGCGGATGTGGAACAGGAGCTGTGGGAGGCGGTCCCTGGGCATTGGCTGGAGCAAGGACTTCCTCCTGGGTGTCGACATCTGATTCTTCGTTGTTCATTGGCCCATAGGGAGGAGGTAGAGCGGCGTTGAGGAGTGGCCCGCCGAACCCTGAAAGAGGAAGATAGAGAGTGGATGTGTGTGTGCTGTTTTTCTTTCCGATAGATTTTTCAGCCTTTCCCTTCTCATCTGAGTTAATCTTTAAATTTGTCATTACACCTTGCAATTTCTTTTATTCTCTAAACTTAGCCTCTTCTTCCCACAATCTCAAACATTTGTCAAGCTTTTCCATGTTTTCTAACCACTTCACCAGCACACTTCCTCTTTTTAACACTTCCCTCATTAGTCTTTCTCTTAACTGTGACAGTTTTGATATACTCAGTGAACCATTTGGTGGAGACTCAAATTCTTTTGTCCAGATTGACAAGCATTCTACGCTCTCTTCAGATGTTTGTCAACATATGACATCATGGCAGTGATTAAACATCACCTTGCTAGGATCCAGAGCAGCAGTAGAACTCTCACAATCATAAAGAAAAAGGTTTGAATTATGAACAAATTTTCTTTTAATTAATATTTATTATCTATTATTTATTTTATTTTCTCTTTTTTAATTAATTAATTAATTTATTTATTTAAGTCAGTTGCCAAAATCCAATTTAATTATATTATATAATTCAGGAGATTAAAATTTCAACTTCTCACCAGTTTCAGGAAATTGTTCCTGTTCGAAGATCGCCGTGTCAGACACGCTCGCCGTGTCAGCGATTGTCGGTCCTCTCGTCTCTGGCTTTCTTTGTGTCGAGGCAGAGGTCAGGCCCGACGTCACCGCAGGGCAGGGATATGTTAAAAACATGGTTGATATTATGAAATTATATCGATATAGGGATTTTCCATTACAAGAGAATGTCTGCTTCCATTAAAAACCATTGGTTGATTTCGATTTAACCTGGGCACCACTAATTGAACACATGATTTAGACCAGGTGGGTGCCTGTGTCCCTGCTGGTTGGCCTCTCCAGGGGTGGGTCGGGGATCCTGGGTGCTGGAATTGCCTGGTGGTGTCCATCTGCCATCCCCCAGTGACCATGGATCTGCCCGAGGGAAGTTGGGTGGTGGTGGTTTGGTGGTCGCCGCCTTAGTGTGGGGAACATGTGGGGGATGGAGGCTGTGGGCCTCGGGCTTGGGCTGGGCTGCCATTGCGCTTGGGTGGGAGTGAGGGTCCGGGTTC
Source organism: Brachirus orientalis (assembly GCA_016785285.1). NCBI lineage: Eukaryota > Metazoa > Chordata > Actinopteri > Pleuronectiformes > Soleidae > Brachirus > Brachirus orientalis. Next base: position 2,841,609 of record JAFBJR010000234.1, on the reverse strand, counting down.
TCTGCATACTGGGGCCCGCTGTGTCCTTGGGGTGGGGCTGGCTCCTGGTGGCGCGGGGCGGCATGCACTACAGTGCCCAGGGTGAATGAGGATAATTAACCTTAGCAGTAATGAGTAGTTATATAATATATGGTAATGGTTATAGTTATAATATTTGAGCTAAGTGTTGAAGCTCTGGAATCAGGGATATCTGTGAAATAAGAACAAAGAAAGAGAGAGAGGAAAAGCACAAACTAGGGGGAGTGAAAACAATGTTATTATGATAAAAGTATGAGCGTTGAGGAGGAGAGGAGGGAGAAGGAGAGCGAGAGAGAGAGCGAGAGAGAGCGAGAGAGAGCGAAAGAGAGCGAGAGAGAGAGAGTGCTCGCTGCATAATGGCTTTTGCCCCAGCAGTCTAGGCCTATTGCAGCATAACTAAGCAATGGCTCAGAGTTAACAAACCAGCCCTAATTATAAGCTTTATTAAAGAGGAAAGTCTTAAAAAAAAAAGAGTAAAGTCTTAAGTTTTATTTTAAATGTAGGGACAGTATCTGCCTCCCAGACACACAGTGGGAGCTGGTTCCACAGGCTTAGAGACTCTGGGATCCACAAGCAGGCTGCCATTTTCTGAATGCAGTGGTCTATTTGGGGAGAAATAAATAATCATGTCTTTTAGATAAGACAGGGCCTGATCTTTGAGTGCTTTATATGTGAAATAAATTCTATTCTAGATTTAACAGGAAGCCAGTGTATATGTGTTATCTTGATGTTGATGTTATTTTATTCATATATTAAACAAATTTCCAAAACAGCCTTTTCCACCTGCGGAACATTATGAAAATCAGAAACATTTTATCCCTGAAGGATGCCGAAAGACTAGTTCATGTTTTCGTTACATCAAGATTAGATTATTGTAATTCTGTACTATCTGGATGATCTAATAAGTCTGTTAAAACTCTTCAGTTAACTCAAAATGCTGCAGCACAAGTTCTGACAGGAACTAGTAAGAGAGACCACATCACTCCAGTGTTAGCTTCTCTACACTGGCTCCCTGTACAGTTTAGAATTCAATTTAAAATACTCCTCCTCATGTACAAAGCACTTAATGACCCATCATATCTTTAAGATCTAGTTTCACCTTATCATCCCAACAGATCACCTTGGTCCCAAAATGCAGGCTTACATGTAGTTCCCAGAGACCATAAGAATAGAATGGGAGGCAGAGCCTTTAGTTACCAGGCTCCTCTCCTGTGGAACTAGCTCCCAGTGTCGGTTCGGGAAGCAGACACTCTCTCTGTATTTAAGTTAAACTTAAAACCTTCCTTTTTGATAAAAGCTTATAGTTAGAGCTGGCTCAGGGAAACCTGAACCATTTCTTAATTATGCTGCTATAGACCTAGACTGCTGGGGGATTTCCTGTGGTGCACTCACACTCACTCCTTCACACTCACTCTCTCACACTCAGGCTATGAATGTGACTTAAATTATATCTCATTAACCTTATTTTTTTTCTTTCCCAAGTCTGTGTCTTTCCTTCTGTCCTCTCTCTTTCTCTTTGTCCTCATTTTGCCGGCTGCAGGATCCAGATCCAGTTTTGATGAAATTATTATTATTATCACTAACAATAATACTGCTGTTGTTATTATTATGCTATGATTGAAGTTCATCAGTATAATTTCTTATCAATAATCTCTGCTTATATAATATATTGATATATCATATTATATTTCGATATATCATATTATAAAACTATATCATATATACTATATCTAAAACTATATCATATATACTATTATATCATATCATAATGCTATATATAATATATAGCATTGAAATAGCATTAATGACATCCACAGCCTTATTGAACCCTATAAATATTTGTTCTGTCCAGTGTGCAATTTTAGGTCAATAATTATAAATCTATTTAAAAATTGTTATGAACTATTGGGGGAAAAATAGTTAGGTAGTCAACAGTTAATTTAAGATAATTTATAAGGTAAGGAAGAATAGCAACCCATACATGTAAAATGAAGTTTTATGACTTTATTCAGGAATCCTCGTTTGGCCATCACTAACACAATTAACACTGTGTGGTGATGTCAATGCCTGTGGAGCTCTCTCCTTAAATTTAGATACAGTCATCTCAGACATACTTACCTCTATGGCCACTGTTAATGATCATAGGAAAATTAAATGTGATTAGAAAATGGTCGGAGAATAGAGGGTTATGGGAAAAAACCCACTAAATTCTCAACATTCATGCCATAAGTCAACACAAGATCAAGGGTATGGTTAAAACTATGAGTGGGTTTATTAACATGTTGGATAAAACCAACTGAGTTCACTACAGACAAAAACAGAGCTAAGGCTGTCACTGTCAATATCTACATGAATATTGAAATCACCCATAATAATCACTTTATCTGTGCTGAGAACTAATTCAGGTAGCTGGAGATAGGCACCAGCGACCCCTAGTGGACAAAGTGTTAGAAAATGAGTGAGAGAGAGAGAGTGAAAGTTTCAAATGACTTATACTTATGTTTTAGTTGTGGTTTAATTAGCAGACTGGAGGTATAAATTGCTGTCGTTAACTTAACGTTCCTTAAAATGGTAATCTGGTAATCTTCAATTACCAGAGTTTGTTTCTCGGCGGGTGTGTCGTCGACTGGGGAACATCCGTTGGAAACGTTAACTTGGTGAACCGGTGTCTTTAGCTTAGGACCGCACCGACTACAGGGGACTGGCCAGGAGCTACGGCTATCGACTTAGCTTCTATGTTGCGGAGCCAAGCGCGTTTAGAAGCTTGGCTATAGCTGCTAGTGAAATACACTTATTACATGTACCATTAACACCAAAGGAGGCAGAAGAATAACTGAACATGTTGCAGACGGAGCAAGAGAGAGCATGAAAGTGAAAACGGAGAGAAGCCATTACCTAGGAGCTAGCTTGCTAGGCTACAGAAGTCACCGGGTGAAAATGTGAGAAGGTGACTCGGCGATATGTGAGCGATTAAAGTGAGGTAGTGCTTTATTATGCAACACAGGAGTGTGTTCAACGGATTATGAGCCACAACAGGTAATAAGTGGTAGAAATAGCCGATCGGGCAAAAGAAGTGTATACTACACCGCAAAAGTAAAAACCGGAAATACGTTACCGCAGCACGTCATACGTCATCCATGTCTCCAAAGTATGTAGATTTTCTGGACACAACAACATTTAAGGGGTCCACGTTTAATTAAACAAATCTTCACCGGGTACTCTGGCTTCCTCCCACAGTCAAAAAACATGCAGATTTGGGGATTAGGTTAATTGGACACTCTAAATTGCCCGTAGGTGTGGATGTGAGAGTGAATGATTGTCTGTCTCTATGTGTCCCTGTGATGGACTGGCGACCTGTCCAGGGTGTACCCTGCCTCTCGCCCTATGTCAGCTGGAGTTAGGCACCAGCGCCCCCTGCGACCCTCAGTGGAGGATAAAAGCGGTAGAAAATGAGTGAGTATGAATGGACGTTGAAGTTTTTTTTTTCAAAGAGACGGATACACATGCTCCATTTAAGAAGGCCACCAGAGTGCTCTTCTCTGCTTTGGCCAACAGGAGGTACTCTAGGACCTTCCTTTGAAAAATTTTACAAGAGGTTCCTCCAAATTAAATCCCAAATGGTGATTTTAATATCCATGTTGTCGACCCTGCAGACAGAAGGTCTGAGGAACTGTGTTGTGTCCTTGATAACTATGGCCTGACTCAACACATAACAGGACCAACACATAACAAGGGGCACACTCTGGATTTAGTTATCTCCAAGGGTTTCAACATCCCAAATGTTGTGGTGACAGATGTAGCACTCTCCCTTCCGTCCTGTGTTTTCTTTCAAAGTGCCATAAACACTCAAAGAATTACTCAAACATAAATTGTCACAAAATGATATCTCACTGAAAACACTCAGGTTGTTTTTAGTCAGGCTTTCTCTTCAACATTCGTTCCGTCTTGTGCCTCAGTCAATAAGCTCCTATGCAATTTGAATAGCAAAATTACAACTATTATTGATGCTATTGCACCAAGGAAGGTGAAGACAGTCTCTGGTAAGAAAAATCTCCCTGGAGAAATGCCCCACTGGTAAGAAGAAAAGAGAACGTAGAAAGGCTGAACGTAGGTGGCGTAAGACAAACCTCTGTTCATTACGACATCTTTAAAGAGACACATTTATAATCTGGCATAAAAAAATACAAGGAAATCTTTTTTCTCTGACATAACTATGAATAACAATAATGCACATACATTGTTTGATACAGTTGACAGACTAACAAACCCTTCTATACCTATGGCCTCTGAATTTCAGTCCACAATGGCTTGAATTTGCCACATTTTTCAGTGATAAAGTCATAAAAGTTAGGCTAACAATTTAATCAAATCAATCACAAAAACCTGGAGGACATTATAAAAAATCTTAAATCCTCTTCCTGCTGTCTTGATATATTGCCAACAAGCTTTTTCAGAGATGTTTATAACTGCCTGGCACAAGATGTCCTACAAATTGTCAACACATCCCTTCAGTCGGGTGTTTTTCCACAGGCCCTGAAAACTGCAGTTATCAGGCCGTTCCTGAAAAAGAATATCCTAGACATAACAGAAATGAACAACTATAGGCCAATATCTAATCTCCCGCTCATAGGTAAAATTATTGAAAAGGCAGTATCTCAACAGCTTAATGACTTCTTGACACTAAATAAATGTTTTGATGTCTTCCAATCTGGTTTTCGTCCACATTACAGCACTGAGACAGCTCTTGTCAAGGTCTTCAATGACATACATCTGAACACAGACAGTGGCAAAATTTCTGTTTTAGTATTATTGGATCTCAGTGCAGCGTTTGATACTGTCAACCACAACATTATGGTTTGACCGATATTACAACCACAAACTATATCACAACCACAACTATATCAGATTTCAGAAGTTTATTGTCACTAGTCCTTGCAAACAAGTGCTAGCGAAATAACATTTCACACCCATTTACCACATACAAACATCAATTAGTCCAGTTATTACTGGTTGAACATAATAATGGCACACGTCAGAATTATACATTATATATTATAAACAGTACATAAACATTTGATTTTATATGTACTCTAAACTTTGAACAGTTCGTCATCCAAATAGAGGCATAGTGGGTTTGTGGCTTCGCAGGAGAGGTCCACACCGCCGATGACACGCACATTTACATCACCATATCACTTGACAACTATATTTAATTCAATTCAATTTTATTTGTATAGCGCCAAATCACAACATACATTATCTCAAGGCACTATACATAGTAAGGCTAAAACCTTTACAATATTACAGAGAGAAAAGAAAAGAAACAAAGTCTGCTCCAGTCTCTGCAGTAGAATTTTATGATCAATGGTGTCAAATGCAGTACTAAGATCTAACAGGACAAGTATAGAGACCAGACCATTATCTGAGGCCAAGAGGAGGTCGTTGGTAACTTTAACTAGGGCTGTTTCTGTGCTATGGTGTAATCTAAATCCTGACTAGAAATCTTCAAACAGCCTGTTACTGTGCAGATATTCACATTACTGATTTGCAACTGCCTTTTCTAGTATTTTAGAAATGAGAGGAAGATTTGATATTGGGCGATAATTGGCTAAAACATCTGGGACGAGGGTAGCTTTTTTAAGAAGGGGCTTAATAACTGCACTTTAAAAGCTTGGGGTACATGTCCAGTTAATAGGGAAAGATTAATTTGATTTAATATGGAGCGATTAATTAATGGAAGAACATTTTGGTGGGGATGGGATCTAACTGACAGGTTGACTTTTTGATGAGGATACTAGTGATCTTAATTATGCGAGATCTATAGGGGAGAAACTGTGTAACTGTATATCTGTTGCTTCTAAGGTTATTGGGCTAGAACTTGTCTCATTACCACTAGGACAGAAGAGGTGGTAAATTTTTTCTCTTATTGATGTTATTTTATTCATAAAGAAATTCATGAAGTTGCCACTGCTCAGTGTTAAGGGAATAGACACTCAGTAGAGCAGTAACTCTGTGTCAGACTGGCTACAGTGCTGAACAGAAACTTTGGATTGTTCTTATTTTCTTCAATTAAAGAAGAATAATATGCTGCTCTAGCTTTATGAAGGGCTTTTTTATAAGCTACAAGACCATCTTTCCAGGCTACATGAAATTCTTCTCGATTAGTGGAACGCCATTTCCTTTCTAATCTACGTAAAGCCTGTTTAAGAGAGCGAGTCTGGGAGAAAACCATGGTGCTACTCTCCTCTGATTCATTTCTTTCTTTTTCGGAGGGGCAACACTATCTAATGTAGAACGCATGAAGCTGCTGCATTATCAACAAGATTATCAATGAAAGTGGGTGTAAAATCATAACTGTTAACTTCAGGTGGACTTAGACATGGCACAGAGTTAAATAATGGCTGCACTGACTCCTTGAAAGTATTAAAATTATTATCAGACAGGCACTGACTGAAGTGGTATTTTTTCTTAATGTTATTATAGTTAGTTCATGTGCAATTAAATGTGATTAAATAATGGTCAGTTAAGAGGGGGTTTTGGGGAGAAATATTTAAGTTTTCTACGTCTATGCCATAAGTAAGTACAAGTTCAAGGGTGTGATTAAGGCAGTGAGTGGGTTTATTTGCACGCAGAGTGAAACCAATTGACTCAAACGGTGAATTAAATGCAGAACTAAGACTATCACTTTCAACATCTACATGGATGTTGAAATCTCCCACAATTATGATTTTATCTGTCCTTAGCACTAATTCTGTTAAAAAATTCAGAAAACTCTGACAGAAAGTCTGAATAAGGTGCAGGTGGACGATAAGCAGTGACTATCAGAACTGGTTTCTGTGATTTTAAACTAGGATTAGATAGACTAAGGATAAGGCTTTCAAAAGATAGGTATTCCGGTTTGGGCTTGGGATTAATTAATAGACTAGTATTAAAAATGGCAGCGACTCCTCCTCCTCGGCCTGAGCTTCTGGGAATATTGGTGTTAGTATGTGTGGGAGGTGTTGACTCATTTAAGTTAACATATTCTTCTTCATGTAACAAGTCTCAGTTAGGCATAGTAAATCAATATGTTTATCAATGATTAGATCAATAATTAAAACTGATTTTGAGGAGAGTGATCTCCTGTGTGTTGATTAATATAAGATTGGACTGACTAACTCCTTTTCTGTTAAATGCTGATTTATTTAATTTTGTCAGTCTTTTTATTTTTGCGGCCGGGGACAAACACAGTCTCTATGGGCTTTTGAGGAGGTGACTGCTGAAAAGAAGCACAGAGGAGCGTGTAAGACTGCAACTCTGTCTGGTCTCACCTCTGGACTGTCATGGTGTTGGAGTTCTAATAAACTTTGCTATATTTCTAGATAAAAGAGCAGCTCCATCTAAAGTGGGATGGACACCATCCCTCCTCATGAGACCAGGTTTTCCCCAGAAAGAAAGCCAGTTATCTATAAAAATAATGTTGTTTTCTGGACACCGCCACGACAGCCAGCAATTGAATGACGACATGTGGCTATACATGTCATCACTGGTCACATTAAGAAGAGGTCCAGAGAAAATAACGGTGTCCGACATTGATTTAACGTACCTACACACAGATTTAACATTAATCTTTGTGACCTCCAATTGGAGTAATCGGGTGTCATTACTGCTGACATGAATAGTAACTTTGATAGTAACGATTATCTTTAGCCAACAGTTTCAGATAAGACTCAATGTTGCCCACTCTGGCCCTGGGAAAACACCTGACTATGGTCGCTGGCGTCGCTATTTTCACATTCCTTAAGAGTCACCAATGACCAGAGTTTGCTTCTCAGCCTGTGTGTCACTGAGTGGGGAAAACTTGTTGGAAGTGTGAAGTGGTTGGTGAGGAACCGGGCTTTTCTGTTTAGCACTACGCCTCTTATTACGGGCAGTCACCCAGCTCCCTGTTGATCTCCCGGCTGCACGGGAGCTAATGCTACCGCTATGTGGTCCGCACTGGCTACAGGGGACTGTTAACTGATTTAGCTTCTATGGTGCGGAGCCGGGTTTCTAACTCGCAAAGTCTCGCCTCCATCCTGGCAAACAAGCTACATTTATTACAAGTACCGTTATCGCTAAAGGAGGCAGAGGAGTAGCTAAACATGTGGCACACAACACAAGAGAGAGCAGGAGAAGGAGAGAAGCCGTTGCTACTAAGCTAACTGTTAAGCTAGGAAAACCACAGAGTGTGAATCTACGTGAGAGATAGAGTTAAGCGAAGGTGTCGCTAACAGAAGCTTATGGCAATAAACGATTAACAGAACAAATGCTAGTTCAGAGACTAGATTGTGACTTTAGATTAAGTTTTCCAGCAGTAGAGAGCAGGAGAAACACACAGTGTAACACCAGTGGAAACAGGAAGTGACACAATACGTTGCGTGAAACGACGTTCCAGGCCAATATAATAGCCCACTACAAGTGCTTAGAGACTGCATTGAGCAAATGAATGAGTGGATGTACCAGAATTTTCTTCAGCTAAACAAAGACAAAACAAAATTAATTGTCTTTGGAGCTAAGCAGGAAAGAGTCAAAGTTGAAGCTTACCTTCAATCACTTCTATTAAAGCCCAAAAATCAAGCAAGAAATCTTGGCGTTCACATGGACTCTGTCTGACTTTAAAAGGCCACATCAAAAAAGTCACAAAGTCTGCCTACTATCATATGAAGAATATATCAAGACTTAAAGGACTTATGAAGCAACAGGACCTGGAAAAACTGGTCCATGCCTTTATCTTTAGTCGATTATTGCAATGCCATTCTCACCGGCCTCCCAAAACAATCCATTAGACAGCTGCAGCTAATTCGGAACGCTGCTGCCCGTGTTCTCACTAACAACAAAAAGGTGGAACACATAGCCCCAGTTCTGAAGTCCTTACACTGGCTTCCCATCTGCCAAAGAATTGACTTTAAAATATTGCTGTTAGTCTATAAAGCACTGAATGGTTTAGGGCAAAAATACATTTCTGACCTGTTGGCTCACTATGAACCATCCAGACCACTAAAGAAATTAAATCATCATATCTGCTGCATCTCAGCCGCAGCTGCAACTTTTAGTCTTTTAAGCTCTTTTCTCTTCTTCTACTTACCTTCTACTTAAGCAAGGGAGCTCCTCTACAGCCATAGGATCATTGCTGCATAAAAAAACTGATTCCAAACAAAAGCTGCTGAAAGGGATTCTTTAAACAGCAAGTATGGGTTTCTAATAGGAGAACCAAAAATTTTGAATTATGGTTGAATCACAATTCAAATGTGACAATCAGGAAAATATCTAATATAAAAATTGTGTCACAATTATAATATGTAAACAATGTACCCTACAATATGTTGGTGAAACTGATTCACATAACACAAATGCCACTGGTTTACTTCATACAGCATAGCTGGGATCAGTTCAGGCCTCTGTCCTCCAATCTAACCCCAATTGGAACACTGCCCAGAGTTGAAGGGCTGAAAGGGCCTAGATAATAAAATTGGGCACTTTAATCTCACATGCTGTTATTGATGTTAAACCAGCCAGTACATGGTATTAAGTACTAGGTTATGTAGTTTTTGATCAGGGACACTTGGGTAGTTTCTGCTGTAACAATAATTTTAAAAGAGCAAACACAAATGTTTTGATAATAAACAGATTCACCCAACCTCTAACCATGAGTGAAATAATGTTTTCCCATTCATATTCTCTGACAAATGGCCAAAACATTCTAAATTTCTGCCAGGATATGTAAACTTATGAGTACAACTGTATTTGTGTGCTATGACTTGTCACAAATATTTTGACAGGCTGTTAATAACAAAAAATGAAAGACATCCCTTTCATTGACTAGATCATATGTTTCCTCTAAGTGTCTCTAAACTGGGCTCATTTGCTATAACTGGATTAGTTTTACCCACAGGACAATGTCAGTAAGCCCTCGCACACCAGGCCTATTGTTAAGTATCCATTGCAGAGGTGACATCATGCTCTGTACTAGGAGGGAAGAGGATTAGGCATGGGTCATTAGATCGTGGGACTGAGTAAACAACATCATCATCAAAACAAAATGGAAATGGTAAGAAGAAATATTTGCTTTTGTGAATTTTGATGTGAGTTGATCCTTGATGGGTGATGGGACAGAAATTTTCAGTATTCAGTATTAATTTGATGTACAGTATTAAGACCTATCTTGGAGATTCTATGTTTTTTTTTTGTTTTTTTTTTTGCAGAGGTATGCTGTGGTTTTGCTTACTGTCTTTGGATTGTCTGTGAGTCTCTCCCTTGCAGCACAAGGTAGGGTTTCAGAAACAAATTGTCATGAGAGAAAAAGGTATTTAGTTTAGTTCTTTTTATTTGGTTTGTACCCATTATTGTTTGCTGTTTGTAACTTCCTAATGTTTTTACAGTGGGTCTGAGAAATAAAGTCTTGGTATTCCCTTATGAGACAGACTTCAGCTTCGTGACCCTGAGCCCAAAGAAGGAGATGGGGCTACAAGCCTTTACACTTTGTATGCGTGTCGCCACTGAGCTGCCAGAGGAGAGGCAGATCATCCTGTTTGCTTATCGTACAGCAGATTATGATGAACTCAACCTGTGGCGCGAGAAGGATGGGCGCATATCTTTTTACATGAGTGGTGATGGTGTTTTCTTTCACTTGCCACCACTCACCACCTTCCGCACAAGTCTTTGCCTGACCTGGGAGTCTCACACTGGCCTTGCTGCTTTTTGGGTAGAAGGGAGACGAAGCACTTACCAGGTCTACAAACCTGGGCACACCATCCGTCCAAAAGGTACCATCCTCTTGGGCCAGGACCCAGATAAGCATCTAGGTGATCTAGAGGCCATGCAGAGCTTTGTAGGGGAGGTGACTGACTTGAATATGTGGGATGTTGTGCTGTCAAAAAGCATAATCCACGCTTGGAACTTTGGGCACCAGGTCCCCAAAGGAAACATCTTTGACTGGACCACTATTGAGTATGAGCTGCATGGGAATGTGATGGTGGTGGATGATGACTGACTCACTGTGGAGCGTACAACAGAGAGGGATGAGTCTTCAGAGATGTTTTTTGGAATGACACAAATATGTGTGATTTTTTTTCTCATATTGTGTGTTTGACGATATTAGGGTCCTTAAACAAGACCAACAATAAAAAAAGGGGTATTTGGGACATTTAATTACCAATATTAGACTATATCCCGATAAATGTCGGGACTCCATGAGTGTTTTTACACCTTAATTTATCATTCTAATATTTTCATGCCTGGTAATATTGTGGTTTCTCCAATTTATGCTAATGTTCTTTGTCTCTCCCAGCTTTGTCATTTCATGTTATTGAGAATACTTGTAAAAATTAAGCTTGCAATGTGTCAGATGTGTCCACAGGAGGGCAGTCTACTTTATAAAAAACAACAGCTGCTCAAACAGTTATCAACTTGATAACAAATCTTACATTTAAGTAGAAATTTGTCCATAATTTGTTTTTGACGCACATTTAGTGACAGAAGGCTCTACTGCAGACACATTTAAAGGCAATATAATTATCAGTTTAAATATTATTGTATAAAGGCTTGTTAAATTTGAAGTATTGTAACAAAACAATCTATTTCAGAAATCTGCCATCATGCCAAATTTGCAAATATTTTGTCATTTTTGCAGATCATTTGGCTAGTGATATTGGTGGCAAAAGTATGAATAAGATAATAAATGAGGACACTCAAGTGTCCACTGTAAGAATGTTTTGGGGCAGAAATAAAATCTTGTCATGTGCATACCTAATTATGTTTGCAATTAAAAGGAAATGTTTTGTTTTTGAATTTTCTTTTCATAATGTTTGATAAAAACAATAATTATTTTGTGCATCAAAAATAGGTGTAATATAGTTTTTTTAAAGACACATTTCAAGTAAATCTTTACATTTCTAACAAGTGAGTAATTATAGATTCACTTTATTGTTCTTTTTAATTATAAATGCAAAAACAATATGCTTTCACACCTCCATCAACAAATTTCTACAGGAAAAGCACAAATTAATTTATACTTATTTAGTGTTACTTGGAGGCACACTGTAATTTGCATTGATTTTGTTATATCTATGGTCCATTGATAAAATGCAGTTATTAAACTGTAATTAAAGCAAAGCTAACATTTTTGCATTCCTTTCTTATGAGCCTTTCTCCCTACAGTTTCTAAATTGTCTTCTGTTGTAAAGAAAGAAGGTAAAGCTAGATTTTTTTTCCTTTCAGTTTCTTCCTGTCTAGGGATCGAAAGTAAAGCAACATTATAGGATGAATATACTGTATTTTAGATTTTGTCAAAATTATTTTTTTATGCAAGTTCATACATACAAATGAATGAGTGTTTCACGTAAGAACACCATACAAAAATTTACATATAAACATGTTAATTGCAGAAACAGAAAGTTGTGTTGCTTCTCATGATGTAGCTCAAAATAAACTCAGTATCACATATCTTCCATCCAAGTGTACAAGAGTAAACCTAAGTTCCAGCATGCTAGTTCATCATTTCATCTGTCCTGTTTGCACCGCCACTTTGACCTTCCTGCAGAGACAACGGAGGTGCTTTCCAGCATGCAACTCTTACAAGCTCCCTTGAGGGTGGGAAAGTGCTGTGTGAGTTTATTCCAACCAAATCAGCCTTTGGCTTCCTTTCAGCTGCTAAATAAGGAAAAGACATGACCAATGAATTCTGACTTCGGGTCAGCAGCCAAATGTTCCACTTTCTTGGTTGTAGCAGTGCATCAATCACAGAGCTCACTCACTGTGTGGTAACACCTTTGTGGACCATCTGCCCAGGCCTGGCTTCTCAGATAGACACACACTTGCTTCATTTTGCTTCTTAATTGTTTTTTTGACCAGTGTTTCTGTCATTTATAAGGTATTTATTTTTACAAATGCTTTAAACTCTCTCACTTCATGACTGTTGTTGTTTTTTTAGTTTGTTATCTAGAACTATCTATTAGACTGTTTGTCACAAAAGCAATTAGTAGCCCCTTAATGGAGGGGATCATTATTCCATTTACTTCGTAGAATTGCATGTTTTATCAAACTGGGAAAACTCAGAGTTTGTAGTCCTGCTTGCAGACAGGACTGCTTGAGGGCCTGTGAGATCTGCGTATTGGCCCCTGGTGGTTTAAGCTGTCTGGGGTAAAGCTGTGCCACTGACTGCATGTCTTTGCGTGTGTAGCTGGTGAAAATATTTTCCATGTGAGAGGAGATAGACAGCAAAAGGGAGCCCTGTGTGAATCACTGAGAGGAGACAGAAGGATTCCTTCAAGCAACTCCAAATAGAATTTCAGGCAAAACATATTTGCATATGAGAGATTGTGCTACAAGCTATCTGAGCTGTGACATGTGCGCACAGAGCAGATGGATACATTTTTTTTACAGCTTTCTTGCAGAAATTCCAGCCCAATTAATTAAGACCTTTAATGGCGAGTGAGTATAACAAGTATATTCTTGAATATAACAAGAATAATCAGTTGGAAGTTATGATACCCTGTAACTCTAAACATAAAAATTCTGAATCTATATTTAAATATGAGAGATATTAAAATAGTTTGGTAGTTCCTTTGGTGGGTGAAGTTATAACCTAAATGTCAGGCTACTTCTCACAGCTCCCCTTCTTTCTCTCTCTGACTGTAAGTGCCTGCAATCTTCCGGTATGGTCACTGTCCTGCCCCTCTGGGCTGTATGAAAAATTCACCAGGCCTTCCCATTAGAGTCAGTCTGAATCATGGAGAAGGCACTAGAATGGCCATTCACAGAATACTTTTATAACCTGACAAGTGGGAACACAAATTTTATGTTTGTAAAACACTAAATCACAGCAAACACCTTTTATTTTTATTTTCTGCAGGTCAAGCACATTCTGTTTACTGCACATACATTTACACAAGCATGAGCAATTTTTCAATTTTAAAAACAGATGTGCCATAACCTTTCCAGTGCAGGCTTTTCACACTAATAGTGTGAGATCTGACCTTTACTAGTATGCTACCTCCAGGCAGGTCACTTAACACTGCACATCTCACCACTGATCACCACTACCTGACCTGTTTGGAGACCTGTGACACCAACAGAATTTTTTGACAAAATCAGAAAAATCATGATTATGTAATGGTTGCAACTTGTGGTTTCTTCCATTATATTAGGTTTTTGTCTGTTTGGTTTACTTTAATTTACTTTAATGTGAAATTATCTAGCATCCGCCAAAATTCAGGAAAAACATGGGTTTGGTTAGGAGTCCAAGACACTATGGCAATTGATTTACATGTTACATGTCCAAAGACAATGACAATTTTTGCCATCATTTCAAAAGGGGGAACCTTCAGATCTAGTGGAACTATTGCTAAATACCCCAGGAGGATGAAAGAAGCCTGCACTCACCTTTCATAAAGTAGCACACCAGTGCACTGTAAAATTTAACAAATTGGCTTTACTTAAAAAAAGTAAAACTCATTGCCTCAGAAAAAAACAAGTAAACTTAAGATAGGAGAGTTAAAGTAACTTGCTTATTGTGAGTGTGCAGTACTTAGCATAACCTACTTATTGTGAGTATGCTGTACTTAAAATAACATGCTTATTGTAAGTATCCAGTACTTCAACATAGTTAGTTGTTCTATGTTACTTAATTTTATTAAGTGTAAAATATTTGTTGTAACCTTATTTTGATACAACTAGAATCCTACAACAATCACTAACCACACATAAGGGTGTCATGCTTCACGTCTGGTCTGGGTTGTCTTCCTGTGCTGCATTGTTCTCTGCTTTTATCTTGTATTTTCTGCTTTGCTTTTTGTTTCAGGGACTGGCTGGCAGGTGAGGCGGAGCCTTCAAGCAGCACGGCTGTTTCTCATCACTCATCAGACTACTTCCTACTTATACCCTGGTCTCCTGCCTCCCGGTGTCAGTGCATCTTGTCAGTTTGATCGGTAACCAGTGACACGTCGTAGCTCTCTAGTCTAGCCTTCCTTGATCATTTTCCCTGTTTGGTTTTTCAGCATACTCATGCTTGCTGCTCTTTTCTAGTTACTGCCTGAGCTTCGCCTTGCCAGCCGGCCAGCTTCAGCCCTTTGTGTTCGTCTCCCGGGACTGGCTTTTTCGTTTGTATTTTTGTAAATAAATCTTGTTAATCCTTCTTCATTCCGTTTCCGTTTTTAGTCCTTTTTCCCTAGTTATTGATTTTTTTCCCTTAAAATCATGACAAAGGGCTCCAATTTCGTGACGCAATGCAAGGTGGCACAGCCCACACAGTGGTAATTTCGTCTGGCATAACACTGTTCGCAGCAAATTTAGCAATTTATTAGACCGATGCAAGCAGAGATTGATGTGGCTGCGCGAAAGGGGGAGGTGTTGACAGATTCACTTTGGTGCAGTGACAATTTCGTGCCAAAAGGCTGTGCTGAAGGTGCGTTTTCGCCATCTCCAACCTGGTCGGGCTCTAATTTCGTAGACCAGGCCAGGTGCAGTGTAGGTGCGTCGTGCCAAGGGGGTGTGTCCAGGCGCATTTTGCAAGTTTCGTGCACAGCGCAGGGTGCACAGCCGGGCGCAAGTACTCCTCTGTATGTTGGTACTACACAACACAATTTGGCCACAATTTACTCAGTCATAATGATCATAATTCAATTGAGTAAGACAAGATCATTTCACATGCAAACACTAGTGACAAGGGCCAGACCATGAGCTTGGCAATGTGTCCTTTACGCACAGGTGCTTCTTTCATTTCATTTCATTCCCCTTACACACGGTATTTTTATGTTATCTGGGCACAATACTCATTTTTATTACACAGGGTTTAAATATGTTACTAAACTTGAGTGGAAAAATATGTTTACCTTACTCATAATGCCAACCTCAATCCCACCAAAGCCCTCAATCCTTATGGCTGAGAGGGTGGAGGGCGCAATGCCCTCCGCCGAGCTCATGGCCACACTGGTGGAGGGGCCATCCCCGGAGCTTTTGTTTGGCCCTTCTTCTTACATCATTGAACTGTTTTTTTTACACTGGGCAATGATTCTTAGTATGTCAGGGTAAACCTGATTAATAAATATTGGTAACATTTTGCATCATCAGCCCGTGGAGGTCTGTTCATGTGATCATACTGTATATTCGGCCACTGCAAGCTTGGACTGCTGCTGTCTCCTTATCCATGGCGAAATGAAACTTTCACTGCGCCTCGCCACTGTGCATTTAAAGGTCAAGTCAAGTCAATTTTTATTTATATAGCCCAGCATCACAAACACAATTTGCCTCAAAGGGCTTTTACAGTCTGTACAGCATGTGACACCCTCTATCCTTAGACCCTCACATCGAGTGAGGAAAAACTCCACAAAAAACCCTCAAAGGTGAGGAGACTGCTGATTGCTGAAGACTGTGTTAAACCTAGTCACGCCTTCTCTCCTTCTCTTTGCTACTTGCTGGTAGGAGAGTGAGGCAGGACAGAGGATGACTTGCGCCTGGCTGCGCCCAGCTGTGCCCCCTGTGCTGTGGACAAAACTTGCAAAATGTGCCTGGACACACCCCTGCTGCACTACGTTGCATCTGACCTAGTCTACAAAATTAGAGCCCTAAGCCCTCACATCAATTTCTAAAAATTGTACTGTAGTAATTACACCTAAAAATTGATCTTTATATACTTTGTGAAAATAATAATGCCCCAAAACCTTGCATTGACAACACACATTGAGTTGATTTACCAGGTATGTTTATTGGAAAATGGCAAAAAGTCATTCGACCAACCTTGGGTATCGGACAGATTTGCTGAACAATAGATATTGCTACAGAACAAACAAAACTGTGGTTTGTTATTAAACTGCAAAACATGACATATGTGTATGTTGTACTACTGAACATATACAATGTCTTGGCAATACATATCTTTAAAACAACAATGACAAAATATCTTAGACAATATATCTTGCCAACCTTCAAAACATTCAACAATTAAGCAGCTGGCCCTTGTCAACAGCAAGACCCAAGCCAACTGGATCTAAGGCAATTTCACTTTTAAATATCTATCATATCACAACAGAATAAAATCACATCTATCAATACTGGGCTGTATGACCAAAAATTTAACTTACAGTATTTAATAATAATTATGGCATATGTGTGCGCGCTTGAGCAATGCAGCTGAGTGTGTGTGTTCACATGTGTGTGAGAGAAGGGAAGCAATCAGTATACAGCACAGCACTATGGTCATTGACAAACATTAAAAAATTTTTTCTGCATATTAGATATGTATTTTAAATTGTCAAAACATAATGTATAATGCACATCATTTGCTTTATTCTTTTCTGGCCATGTTATCCTAGCCTCTTTTGTTTTTCTATTTTTCTATTTATTTAAATTTAGATTGAGCATAGACATCCCTTATGAAGGCAAGGGAGTAGTGATATTCAAGTGTGGCACCCATTTTTTAAGTGGTAATGCTAAAGTAAATAGCCTCTCTTCTTAGTACTGACAGGTCCACTGCATTGGAAGTTTTTGATCTTGGTAAATCTGGAAAGAAAGAGGATATACTTTTTTACAACACATGCCATTAAACAAACAAAAATGATCAAAACATTTGGTTTACCACATTTTCTTAATGACAAAATTGTGATTATCTGACCAGAGTACATTCAAACACCACATTTTTGTTTTGAAATATGTGACAGTGAATTTAATATTTATAATAATTATATATATACTTAACTATACTTACGTGTACGTAGAAAAAAAAGAACTAAAATGTGCACTAAATTTCATAACCAAAAGATCAGAATGAACACATTTCATCTATTTATTTATTTATTTTTAGTACAGCTCATGAAATAAATATACATTTTAATAAAATAAACATTTTAGTACAGCTCATGAAATAAATACAAATGCTAAGAGATTTATTGTTTGCTATATAGACAAAAGGTGAAAATACCTGTGGCCAATGGGACTATGGAGTTCACGGACTGGCCACCTTAAGTTTGAGCCTGAAAAGAGGGAAGTTAAGAATAACAACAGTTAATTTAAAAACACAAACATTTAAACTTGTATACAACATATAACAGCAATCTCAAAGATTACCAAATCTTATGGCTATCATGTTGTGTCAAGAGCATATTATTTATCCCAAACTAAAAATACAATTCCCAGTATTTATATTTGGATATCCTGACTCTACACTATAATTAAATGCATTACAAGATATGTAAAATGTCAGTATTTAAATGTCAGTACTAATCATAAACTAATCACTGATGATGCCAGCGGCTCGGAAATTGGAGGGTGGTGCCCTTTGTAATTGGTAAGGGCCTGGATGCCCCTCCACATCTCTTGCTGGTTGGTGTCCGTGAGGTTATCCTTCCACCTTGCTCTTGAAGGAGTCCTTGGCCTGTTTAATGCCCCTCCTCAGGTCAGCTTTGGCAGTGCTGTAGAGAGCTCTGTCTCCTGTCCTGAAGGCAGAGTTTTGAGCTCTAATTAGAGCCCGAACTTCATTTGCCATCCAGGGTTTCCTATTTGGGGAAATCCAGATACGTCTTTCCTCTGTGACATTTTCTACACAGTACTTGATGTAGAAGAAGACAGACTCTATGTGGATGTCCAGGTCATGATCTTCAAAAAATGCTCCACTTTGTACAGGCAAAGCAGTCCTGCAGCTGGTGGAGAGCATCTCTAGGCCAATGCTTTGATTGTCTGTATACCTGGTTTTGTTTGCCTTCTTAGGGGGTGTAGGCTGGGAAGAGGAACAGAGAGAGATTGTCTGATTGTCCGAGATGGGGGAGGGGGATTGCTCTGTAGGCGTGATTTATACTTGTATATACATGATCAAGTGTGTTTTCTCCTCTAGTTGCACATTTGATGTGCTGGTGGAATTTCGGGACAACAGACTTGAGGCATGCTTTATTAAAGTCTCCAGTGATGATGTGAACACCCTCCGGAGCCCTCTGTTGTTTGTTTGTAATGTGCTGGAGATGGCCGAGTGCCATGCTAATGTTAGCGTTGGGAGGGATGTAAACAGCCATTATAATGACCGTTAGCTCCCGCAGCAGATAAAACGGTCGGCACTGGACAGACATGGCTTCTAGATCCGGTGAGAAGCAGGTGTCGGTTACCTTGCTGTCTGAGCACCAGTCCTCAAGCACATAAACACAGAGTCCCCCCGGTAATGGCGATGACTTCTCTGACTGGTTGGGCAAACTCCCATGTACCCTCCAGGACCCTGTTGAGAGTGTAGAGCTGGCTCCACCACTCCAGTTTGTCAATCCAGAGGCACTGTCCCTGATGTCCACTTGATACAGCAGAGGAGTGTCAAGACAACCCTACAACATCCAGAGCTTTAAGGAAAGCTCTGGATGAGACAGATCTCATCCACCCCTGGGGCCCTGCCACCAAAGTGCTTTTTAACCACCTAGGCAACCTCAGCCTCTGAGATAGGAGAGCCCTAAGTTCCCAGATTCAGCAGCACCCCATTTCCACTGTACACAGTGTTGATACTGCACTGCTTCCCCCTCCTGAGACGCTGGATGGTTGACCAGAATCCCCTCAAAGTCGTCCAAAAATTGTTCTCCATGGCCTCACCTAACTCCTCTCACATCCGAGTTTTTGCCTCAGTGACCACCGAAGCTGCATTCCGCTTGCCCTGTCGGTACCTATTAGATGCCTCCAGAGTCCCACAGGAAAAAAAGTCTGGTAGGTCTCCTCCAACTTGACGGCATCCCTTACCACCGGAGTCCACCAACGGGTTAGGGGTTTGCGCCCACAAAAGGCACTGACCACCTTATGGCCACAGCTCCAGTCAGCTGCCTAAACAATGGAGGTACTAACATGGCCCATTCAGACTTAATGTCTCCTGTCTCCCTTGAGACATGTTTGAAGCTCTGCCAGATTTGGGAGTTGAAAGTCTTTCTGACAGGAGATTCCTCCTGGCGTTCCCAGCTGGAAAACCCCAGCAGGAGGAATTTCTAGGACCCCTTCGGGGACTCCAAAAAGGATGGGTACTCTGAACTGCAGTTCGGTGCATAGTCACAAACAACAGTACCTGTCCCTTCACCCAAAGGCAGAGAGAGGCTACCCTCTCATCCACCAGGGTGAACAGGTCCCAAACCAGGGGGCAACAAGGATGCCCAAACCCACTCGGTGCCTCTCACCAGGGGCAAATCCAGAGTGGAAGAGAGTCCAACCTCTTTCTAGGAGACTGGATCCAGAGCCCAGTATCAACGTATGGTATGTATTGGGTTGTTGTTGTGTTGGAAGACAAAGCGACGGCCCAGACCCAGTTTTGCTGCTGACTGCTTCAGTTTTCTTTCAAAAACTTCCAATATCCTTATTTCTTCATGATTCCTTCCACCTTGATGAGATTCCCAGTTCCAGATGCACTGAAGCATCCCCACAGCATAATACTACCACCACAGTGTTGTGTAAGGATGGTGTTCTTTTGGTTATGTGCCACTCCCTTCTTTCTCCAAACATAAGCAATGTCTCTATGGCCAAAGAGCTCTAGTTTTATCTCATCTGACCAAAGGACATGCTTCCAGTATCTGAGTTAAACATTTTTCTCTGTTTGAAAGCACTTGAGAAATACCTAAACAATACAATAATAATTTCACCCAAAACTGTAATTTAAATAATTTATCTACTTTGCTAGTTGGGTATTGATCTGCAAATGTGATAGTTAACAGTGATGTTTATTTTTTGGAAGGTTTGTAGACAATAACTGTGAAACAGCAGCTTTAAAACCAAAATGACAGCTCTATGCAAAACATGAAAATGGTAACTAGCCCATTGCTATTCCTAAGCTGGACTATATTGTGTTGTCCTTGGTGATTTTAAAATGTGTTCTTTTGTTTTTTGCTGTGTTGTGTAATTTTGTAAATTTATGTTATAATGAGGTATCTTCTAAATAAGATATTTTCTGGTAAAATTGACTTTTTAATTAAATAAAGGTTAGCTAAATAAAAAAATATGAACTGACTCAGCATGTACTGCTAGCAGTAAATTTATCAAAACACAACATAACTTAATTGCTGCCAAATTCTCATCTCTTATGTTTATAAAAACACTCAAACTGTTTCCTTTTCCCCCCCACCTCAAAGGAGTGCAGCAAAAGAGAGTGAGAAGCTGTGTGGTTGAATGCATTGTGGCTTTTAGCAGTGAATTCCAATCTATTGCCTGTGGGCTTGCCTCGCTTGTAAACATATGAGCCATGCCAAAGAGAGTGTAGTGCTGGGAGAGTGCCTTCTGATTAAATATTACAAGCCCCTAAATGGAGGGAGATTAGCCTCTGTAGTATTGTTAAATTACCCCCTGGCCAGATGTGTGTGTTTTTGAATATGGAAAGGGGTTGGGGTAAGTGTGCTATGACTTGTATGTTTCCAGTAGTAGGTCTGTGGAGGATGTTCTGTGGCTTCCCTGAAACAGTTCAAAGATTATACATTTCAGGTTTTCATTATTAATTTTTTTTCCATGGTATTTATTGCCTTTTTTCACAAATATGATAACCCATTTCCATTCTTAAGAATTCCACTGTTTCCATCCGATGCATATACAAGCAGAAAACTAGCTACAAAGAAGGCAATATTAGATTTTCTTTCATGCATTCATTCATCTACCACTTTATATTCCTGATGAGGGTCACAGAGGAAATGAAGCCAATCCCAGCTGACAAACTGAAAGGCAGGGTACACCCTGGACCGGTCACCAGTTCATTGCAGGGCAAACACACAGAGACAGACGAACATTCACTCTCACATTCACAACTACGGGCAATATAGTGTGGTCAATTAACCTCTGCATGTTTTTGAAGAAAATTGTCATGGTGTCATGTCTGGCCTGGGTTTCCTCCTTGCCCTATGTTGATCTCTGCTTTTATTTTTTGTGTGTTCATCTCACTTCCTGGGAGAATGTTTTCCGCTTTGTGCCTGCAGGAGGTTGGCTGACAGGTGGGGTGGAGGCTTCAATCGGCACGGCTGTTCCCCATTTCCTCATCAAGCGACCTCCTACTTATACTGTGGCTTCCTGCCTCCTGGTGTCAGCGCGTCTTCCCAATTCCACCGGTAACCCGTGTCACGTTGCTAGCTCGTAGCTCTGGTTAGTCGTCTCCTGTGATTTTTTAGCATAAGCTAATGCTCGCCTTTTGTTCTTTTTCCACAGACCCTCCTGAGCTCCGCCTTGCCAGTCGGCCAGCCTCAGCCCTTTTAGTTACCATCTCTAGACTGGTGTTTTTTCGTTGTCGTTTTTTTTGTAAATAAAACCTGTTATCCCTTTTCTACAGCTCCATTTTCGCCTAGTCCTTTTTTCCTTTTTTACGATTTCTCTGAAATCATGACAGTACGCGCTGACCACTGAATATGGACCCCGCGGAAATGGAGAAATGGAGAGTCAGGCGTTAGCAGCTCAGGCGGCCGCCGTAAATAGCCATGATCGGGTTCTCAGCGATATTATGGACGCTATCCAGACCCTAACTACAAACGTTAATCATATCACCCAGCGGATTAACGAGGCTCCCCCTGTTCCTGCCGTCCAGCAGATTCTCTCACAGCCTCCCGTCCTTCACCACTCCAATCTGCCGCCAATTATTCAATTATTCAATTGATTTTCGTATCCTGGCTGCTGAGAGCGGCTGCAATGAGCCGGCTCTTAAGACGATGTTTTATAAGGGGCTAAATGATGAGTTAAAAAATGAGTTGGCAGCGAGAGATGAACCCGAGTCGCTAGAGGCTCTCATCAGCTTGGCCATAAGGATCAATAACCGGATCCGTGAGAGTTGCAGGGAGTCTAGGACAGCTAGCCGTACATTCGCCCCTCCTGCACTACCCTGGTCTGCTGCTTCCTCTCCTCCTTTTTCAGACTCACCTCACCGGGACTCCTCCAGGGACGCCGCTCCTTTCTCGCCCTCCACCTCTCCTGCGGAGCCTATGCAGTTGGGAGTAACCCGTTTAACCCTCGATGAGCGGCAGAGGAGATTAAGACTCGGACTGTGCATTTATTGCGGACGCTCGGGACATCTTCGGCGCGAGTGTCCGCTCCGGCCTCGCAGGGCTGGCTCGCCAGGGGAGAAGAGCACCCAGGTGAGTAAGACTGAGACTCAGCCCCGCTCTTCTCATCGGACTACACTTTCTGCTACGCTCACTCCTCAGGGCTCCACTCACACTGTAGAGGTGTTCCTAGGAGCTGACGACAACTTCATTGACGCAGACTTAGTTCGACGTTTAGACTTGCCTCTGACCTCCGTTAATCCTCCCCGACCCGTGTGCGCCATTGACGGCAGCTCTTTAATCTCGGTAACTCACCAGACTCTACCCTTAGCGCTAACTATTTCTGGGAATCATCACGAATTAATTTCCTTTTTAGTTATTTCCTCACCTTCCTCCCCCGTGGTGCTCGGTCTTCCTTGGTTAAGGTTACACAATCCTCACCTTGACTGGGTCGGTTCCTCTGTGATTAGTTGGAGCACGTTTTGTCATTCACACTGTTTGCGTTCAGCCCGACCCGTTTCGCACCCCTCACCTGTCACAGACGCACCACCCGACTTCTCCCTCGTACCTTCAGAATACCATGATTTAGGAGAAGTTTTCAGTAAGACCAAGGCCCTTTCTCTACCCCCTCATCGTCCATACGACTGCTCCATACACTTACTTCCTGGTTCGACATTGCAATCTAGAAAATTTCTATATATTAAATAGAGTCTTTAACTGCGGGATTAATCAGGCCCTCGTCCTCTCCTCTTGGGGCGGGGTTTTTCTTTGTGGCTAAAAAAGATAAGAGTCTCCGACCATGCATTGACTATCGCGGACTGAATGACATAACTATCAAAAATAAATATCCTCTGCCGCTCATCGACCCTTCTTTTGAACCACTGTGCAAAGCATCAGTATTCAGTAAACTGGACCTTAGAAACCCTTTGGACTCACTAATGCTCCTGCTGTGTTCCAGGCGTTGATTAATGATGTTTTGAGAGATATGATTAACCAGTTTGTATTCGTTTACCCGGATGACATTTGAATTTTTTCTGCTGATATGTCTGAACACACTCAGCATGTCAGAATAGTCTTATAGAGACTTTTAGAGAACAGGTTGTTTGTCAAGGTGGAAAAATGTGAGTTTGGTGTGCCTTCAGTGACTTTCCTGGGTTTTATCCTGGCGGGGGGGGGCAACTCAGGCCAGACCGCAATTTACTCAATCATGTTAAAGATACATAAAATTACTCTTGAAACAAGATGGTGTTAACATTAATTTCATTGATTAATTAAACTAGTCTCTTCTTCTTCTTCTTCTTCTCCTTATAATAATATTGGAAACCGGACGCCTTGTCCCGCTTGCACGACCCGGTCCACCAGGAGAAGACTGATGACCCCATCCTGCCCTCGTCCTGTGTAGTCGGCGCCACTTCCTGGGACATCGAGAGAGTGGTGCGTGAGGCTCAGGAGACCGTGTGTGCTTGCTCACACAATGAGCAAGCACTAGGCATCAGTGGAGAGAAAAAATCCTTTTAACAGGAAGAATTCTCTGGTAAACCAGACTCAAAGATCTGTGGTCATTTGCCTTGACCGGTTGGGGTGAGAGGAAAGTGGGGGACAGAGGAGAGGTGGAGGACAGAAAGGGGGAAGAGAAAGAAAAAAGAGGGAGGGAGGAACAGTAAAGAGGAGGCAAGATCGAAACAGAAAAGAGAGAGACTAGAAGCAGATACAGTATATAACAGTTGCGTCAAGTTTAGATATGACAGTTCTGAATCAGTTATGTCATGTTAGAACTACACTGTCATTTATACAAGCAGCAGCAGAGATTATTGATAAGAAATTATACTGATGAACTTTTAATCAAAGCATAATAATAATGACAGCAGTATTATTGTTAGTGATAATAATAATGATATCATCAAAACTGTGTGTCTATAATATGGCTCAATGAAGTTCAGGAGCCATAGCTAGCATAACTCAATCTCAAACACTGTAACAAAATAAAAACCAATAGTTCAATTCAATGGTTTCCTGTTTATTCGTGAGTAACTGCACCTGCTCCTACTGCCATTGGTTTCCTTGCTAGCTGAGATGTCATTGTCCTGAAACAGAAGTAGAAGCTTTGCCACTTTATTTAAAGTGGCACAATGTAGTATTTCAACCTTCAAATATAGTATATTTTGAACTTATTTTGAACTTCACAGAGAGTAGAAAGCTGTGAATACAATTCAAAGGAGTTCACACACTCACCTTCGCCCACTCTCCGCTAGTCTCCACATCGGTGTTTTTGCTTGTTACTTAAACTGACAAGCGGACAGTTCATCTTGACGCTCTCCATGTGTGAGTGTGTTTGTGCATGAGCATAGAAAAAGCTGAATTATCAATCTATAATCAATTAATTTATACTTAGTTGTGCATCTTCAAATATACAATGTATATTATGTTGTATTATATACAACATAATATACATTGTATTTTTTGATGGATTTAATGTAAAATCACATACTACCAAAATTTCTTGGTCAGAGATCAGAATCTCAGACAAAGACATAAAACAGAGAGGAGGACTGTAGCTAAATCAGCTCTGTGTTATTATTACCATATTGTACAATGGTTGTATGATAAACTGTGATTAAAATGGTTTGTTTGTACAGAAACCATTTGATTTACGCTCATAAACCACAATGTTTGTGTGGCAGTGCATTACACCTAGTTCACACTGGATGCGTATGTTCACATCGATGCGTATGTTCACACCAGCTGCTTGTCTACCCACACCACCAAAATGACTATGAGCACTTTTTGATTTATCCCACAGAGAATGTCACAAAATTTTTGTGTACTCGGGGAGAGAGAGAGAGAGAGAGAGAGAAAGAGAGAGAGTCTGCACAGTTGCTAAAATACTGTTTTTCAATAATTAGATTCAGCCTAGACACTAAGGGCTCTAATATGGTGGCACAGCACAAGGTGGCGCAGCCAGTGCAGTGGTAATTTTGTCTGGCGCAACACCGTACACAGCAAATTTGGCAATTTGGTAGACCTTGGCATGCCGAGATGGGTGTGGCTGCACAAAAGGGGGAGGTTTCGACAGATTCAGCTTGGCGCAGTGATAATTTCGTGCCAAAAGGTTGTGCTGAAAGTGTTGCAAACTAATGACTTCACATCTCCCCCAGCCAACCACAAACAGCCTCGACATAAGATAGTGAGTATCTATTTGGCTTTTCTCATCTCATAAATTTCAGTGCATTCTTTGTGGTATGTTGCGTACTACACAACAGCACGCAACATGTAGACAGAGCAGCAAAGCGCATAGAGAGACCACCTGGCTGCACAGCTCTGTCCTTAATTATTTCCGTTTATACATTTTACTCAATCATGTTAAAGATACATAAAATTACTCTTGAAACAAGATGGTGTTAACATTAATTTTATTGATTAATTAAACTAGTCTCTTCTTCTTCTCCTTATAATAATATTGGTAACCTCCTTTTGCATTATCAGCCTGTGGAAGTCACATGACCATAAATTCGGCCACTGCGAGCTTGGACCTCCTGGACCAGAACATCAGTTTTCCTCCATCTGATGCTGCTGCTGTCTCCTTCATCCATGGTGAAATGAAACTTGCACTGCACCTCGCCATGGCGCATTCAAAGGTGAGGAGAGGAGCTCATTTAATTGGTGTACAGTAGATTTGGCCTGGCTGTGTTAAACCCAGTCATGCCTTCTCTACCTCTTTTTGCTACTTGCTGGTAGGAGAGACAGAGGCGGGACAGAGGAGTACTTACACCTGGCTGAGCCTGGCTGTGCCCCCATGCTGTGCAAAAAACTTGCAAAATGCACCTGGACACACCCCCTTGGCGCAGCGCACCTGCGCTGCACCTGCACTTTTCTTTACTCCAGGAATTGCAACCATTGATACTACAGAGGTCTTGGAGATCTGCTTCACCAGGGGAGGGGAAGATTTAGTCTGCAGCATGATCAGCAGGTTGTTGCAGTGGCTAGGCTAACATCTATCCCCAGAATAAAGGTCTGGCTCCCTTTTAATTCATTGTGGGTAGGCAACTGAGGACACTGACATTAGGAAGGGGTTCAGCTGGTGTTGCAATTAGTAAGGTGTCTGTTTTTTAGTCTGACAGTGTAAACATACCCACCGCAGGGAGTGACAAAATCCATTGCCTTCATGGCGCAGAGCAAACATAATTGCAATCAAAACAAATCATCCAAATAACAGTAGTAATTATCATCAAACATTGAGAATAATCAGATATTTAAAATGTTGTCTTTTGTGATTTTGAAAAGGAAGTTTAATACAGGTGCATGTACAATGACAAACAGTGATGTTTGCAGATTTAGGTGTGCAGCAGACATGTCCCCAGCATCTCAAAGCAGAGAAGGATGCTAAATTTTATACGATTGAGACCTAATTTATAAACAACTTTTTTAATCATTCAAATTTGATAAGGTGGTTAAAAACACTGATCACCTTACTCAACTTACCTAAAAACACAACCTAGGTATGTTAAACTTCATACCAAACATTAAAACTAGTGGAACATACACTGCCCAGCAGAAACAAAGTTGCCACCTCTTGTGGCATTGTTTCGATAAGCTTCTGCAGTGTCATAAGATTTATTTCTGTCCAGTGTTGCATTAATTTTCACGAAGATCTTGTACTGATGATGGAAGAGTCGGACCACTGCACAAAGCCTTCTCCAGCACATCCCAAAGATTCTCATTGGAGTTAAGTCTGGTCTGGACTCTGTAGTGGCCAATCCATCTGTGAAAATTATGTCTCATGCTCCCTGAACCACTCTTTCACAATTTTAGTCCAGTGGATTCAATGGATTTTTTCCCTTACCTGATGGCATTGTCATCTTGGAATATGCCGATGCCATCAGGTAAGGGAAAAAAATCCATTGAATCCACTGGACTAACCTGGTCATTCAGTATATTCAGGTAGTCAGCTGACCTCATTCTTTGGGCACATTATGTTGCTGAACCTTGACCTGACCAACTGCAGCAACCCCAGATCATTGCACTTCCCCCACAGGCTTGTACAGTAGGCACTAGGCATGATGGGTGAGTGCATCACTTCATCTGCCTCTCTTCTTACCCTGATGCTCCCATCACTCTGGAAAAGGGTTCATCTGGACTCATCAGACCACATGACCTTCCATTGCTCCAGAGTCCAATCTTTATGCTCCCTAGTAAATTGAAACTTTTTATTGGTTTTCTTAATGCTAAGAAAACAGCTGTTCAGCCCCAATCCTTTAAGTTCCCTTCCCCTATTAAACATAGCCCTGAGTTCTACTGTTCTTTTTCGATTTCACCAAATGTTTAACTATCCCTCCGGTTTTTAATAATAAGTTGGACAGTTCTTAACCCAATTTTAGTTTCTGCACTCTCCTTATATGTTTTTTCTACTTGATACATGCCAATCATTTGACCCTTCTCAAACAGACTAACATCATTTCCACAACCACAGGATGTGTCTTTCCACATGGTTGTTTAAATCTTGGATTATCACTAGGTTCACTTTGGTTTTTCGGCCAGAACACCACTTAAGGCCAAATGGTCCAGAGTATGAAACATTAATAACAGGTAAATAAACAAATGTAAGTCCAACATGACACACTTGAATCCCGACATGCTAATTTAGAGTATGTTCACACCTATATTTTGTTCAGATTCAGGAAGTAATATGTTACTTCGATTCATGTTCAGACTGCAGTCCAGACTCGATATGCCCTCAAAGCTATATGAGCTTATAAACAGTTTTGGGATTGGTCAGAATTTTGTAGAAAATTTGCTGTTTGCTATGCTGAGAAAACAATGCTATATATCTGATGAGAGACACAATGGTGCTGCATCCAGACACATCTGAAAGATGTATATAATGATCTATTCACTGGGCAGTTTGTATTCTGAAGATGCAAGCTGCTTGGTTATATAGCCCCTTTTGTTTATTGCAACAGTGCTGTTGGTTGTGCCAGTTCTTGGGTGAAGATGGATAGTACTCATACATTATCTTCACATTTGAGCTGAGACAAAGTGACAGTACATGTGCTTGAAGAAAAATCTTGGTAAATGTTTTTTTTTTCTTTATATGACACTGAAATTATTTATCTTAATTGTAAAAATCTTAAATTCTGTTATTTTATTTTTGTAAACTCATTCTGATTCAGATTTAAGGATCTACCAAACTTTTTTCTTATTATCTTTTTCATTGGGTGCAGTGGCATTTTTCTTCAAAAATGATATAACATACATATCTCTGCTCATGTCATGTTAAATTAAAGAAACACAGTCCCTTCACCACACAACCTCATCCATTCTGCTTGAAAGCTGTTACAGTAAAGTATGAATGAATGACATACATAAATACTTACACATTTCCTCTTTATTATTGATTGTTATTATTGGTTTTTAAGTGGTCATTGTGTTTTCAATGCTTTTAAGGATGTGAGTGTGTGTTTTAAGGTTCTCGCATGAGGTCCTAAGGTCCTGTAATATTTATAATCATACATAACCTTCACGGAACAGTTTTGACTTGTCTTGCAATATTGTTCTCCAGCATCCATCAGATATTGTACTGTGAAGCCTTTATTCTCAGTTTATTTCCTCTAATAATGGACAAATACATTCATCAAATACAACACATATGTGTACAGCGCATACTAACATAACATAACATAAATACACCACAGCTGCACTCACACACAGGAAATACACCATCTCACACATGCACAAATACTCACACTATATGCCAGTGGGCAGGGACTAGCCTGAAATATTGAAAGCAATTAAAACTATCATCTGCAGTGGCTCTGGGCAGGCCTGTGGCTCAGTGGGGGGAGCTGCCACTGCGCATCAGGCTCTTAGTCTCAGCAATGTGTAGAGACATGAGAGCGAACTGCAGCTCTCTCCAAAACACACATGCCATAGCTCCACTCATAAAATGCACATGTATGCTCATGCAAGGCTTTATCATACAGTTGCCAAAACATTTTATTCTGCTGCTGATCTTTTACCAGTTCCTGTGTTTCATTTCCTTCTTCTCACAGTCAAACACAAGATCAAGCCAAGAGATGAAACTTCTTGATAACTAGGCTTGATAACTCTCTGTGCATGACTGAACTGTTTCCTTGTACTGATCATTGTATTATTATTATTGTACTGATGATTTGTTGTGTGAATACATGCTTGCTTCTATTTGTTGTTTTTTCACGTGTATGTCTTATAGAAAATAAACAAAAGTTGGCTTGTGTGATTATGATGTAAAATTATGATGTGAAATGTTATTGTTCCCGTAAAATACAGTAATTAGTGATGCAGTGCTCGCACAGCACACTATTGTTATACCGTTGCGCTTTTTCTTCTTATTAGTGATGCAGTGCTTGTACAGCACACCACTGACCCCTCTATAGCAAAGCTATGAGGGTCAGTGGTGTGCTGCTGTTATTGTGCGCTTTTTTCTTATTATTATTAGTAATGTTTTTCCACAAATTCTTTAAACTAAAAATTATTATTATTATTCCGCCCTTATTTGTCGTGTAACTCCTTCTACACTTTTCAAGATATTCAAACCATTCAAACTTCATCGCGCTCAGCTTGATTAGGAATTGATCGGTTTTCTGAAATATTCAATATTTTCCGAATTTTCAGCGGAATTTTTCCCATAGCAAATGAATTGAGAATTTTTTTCAAACTTCAACTTTTCAGCATCTTTCAACTCCTAACTCAGTCATACTTTCAGCTAGAGACACCATTCAAATTTCAAAATGTAGACAAACTTTTTAAGATCATTCAACTTGTCAATACCATTCATTTTTCACAATCAGAGTTTAAGTTTCATCAGGTTTTCTGACTTTTTTTTGAGAGTTTAACATTGGTGTGTATTGCGTGACTAGAGTGAGGCGATTGCATCATCAGAGTAAGCTGACAGACATATACTCTGAATATTTATAGTTATAAAGGTTAATTTCACATGAATACAACTTTTTCTCAGTACTCAACACATTAAAGGTACATTTCATCAAATATATTACTTTCTGAATACTCATACTTTTAAAGGTTATTTCCAACCAAATGTTAGTGTGCTTACATTTTTAAGCAATAATTATATGATTTCCGGTTAGCACTCTTGCATTTGCAGCAAGAGGTCCCGGGTTCACAACCCGGTTGGAACAAGGGGCCTTTTGCAAGGAGTTTGCATGTTCTCCCCGTGGTGCGTTGGTTCTCACCGGGTACTCCGGCTTCCTCCCACAGTCCAAAAACATGCAGATTTGGAGACTAGGTTAATTGGACACTCTAAATTGCCCGTAGGTGTGAATGTGAGAGTGAATGGTTGTCTGTCTCTATGTGGCCCTGTGATGGACTGGCAACCTGTCCAGGGTGTACCCTGCCTCTCGCCCTATGTTAGTATGTAGTATGTATGCACCAGCGGTAGAAAATGAGTAAGTGAGTATATGATTTCCAAACATGTAGTGCTTTGGCATACTTTTAGCTTGAGATGCCATTCATGTTTGAAACTGTTCAACACAAACACACCTGGTTCACATGAGCTAATTAGGGTGAACAGAAAAAAAGATTTAAAGGTTTATTCCACAAAAATACTCAGTCACTCTCACAATTTACAGGGAAATTGTCTAGTTTGTTATTATAACGGGAGGCAGAGCCCTCAGTTATAGGCTAATCTCCTATGGAACCAGCTGTGTGTTCAGGAGGTGGACACTCTTTCTGCATTTAAAGTTAGACTTAAAACCTTCCTTTTTGATAAAGTGTATATATAGAGCTGGCTCAGGGAAACATGAACCATCTCTTAGTTATAGTGCTATAGACCTAGACTGCTGAGGAAATTCCTGTGGTGCACTCGCGCTCACTCTCACACTCAGGGTATGAATATGACTTTGATGCATGTCATTAACCTAGTTCTCTCTTTCTCTTTCTCCCAATTCTGTGCCTTTCTTTCCTGTCCTCTGTCTCTCTCTCTCTCTGTCCTCATCTTGCAGGCTGCAGGATCCAGATCCAGTTTCAATGCTATCATTATTATTATTATTATCATTACTAACAGTAATATTATTATCATTATAATTATGCTATGATTAAAAGTTGATATCAGTATCATTTCTTATCAACAGTTTATGATGCTTCTTGTATAAATTACACCATAGCTCTATTAACATGACATAACTGATTCAGAATTGTCATGTCTAAACTTGATGCAACTGTTATATATCTGCTTCTAGTCTCTCTCTTCTGTCTCTATCTTGCCTCCCTCTTTACTGTTCTCTTCCCCCTTTCTGTCCCCCACCTCTCCTCTGTCCCCCATTTTTCCTTTCATCCCAGTCAGTTGAGGCAGATGACCACACATCTTTGAGTCTGGTTCTGTCAGAGCCTTCTTCCTGTTAAAAGTTCTTAAAAGGAGTTTCTTCTCTCTACTGATGCCTAGTGTTTGCTCATTGTGTGAACTGTTGGGTTTCTCTTCTCTTTGTAATATTGTAAAGGTTTTGGCCTTACTATGTACACTGCCTTGAGATAATGTGTTTGGTTGTGATGTGGTGCTATACAAATAAAAATTTAATTTAATTATTGCATATACACACACATGCACCTACACGAATACAGTAGCTCATCAGTCTGTTCTCATTTAGTGGAAGTGCTGTAAGACCAAGCTGTTTGGACCAAATTTAACCTGCATTTAGATCCTAGGGAATTCCGGTTGTCTGTCTCTCTCTGTACTAACAAGTCTCCTCAGGACAACCACACCAACATTATCATCGACTGTTACTCTTCCTCTCTTTCTTTTTTCTCTCCATCTATACCATCCGATCAGCTCTCAACCTGTCACTCTCACTCAGTATCGACATTAGCACTAGTGGTTTTCCTCTTCCTGGTTCTCCACTGCACCATTTCCCCTCAGTGCCTCTGAATACATATCTCCGATTTTCAGCCCCTACTTAATTTGACAGGCCCTTGTTTTGTCAATCTGACAGGCCCATAGCAAAACACTAATAGGCCACATAGACCACCAGCAAAGACACCAGCCAGAGAGACCCCTGTGGTGCCAGACCCCATCACCCTCCATGTCTCTTGGGGCAACCTAGGTAAAACAGAGGAGTCAGGAGAGGGGTGGTTAGACAGCAGTGTTGTCACTCCAGGTTTTAGCAGACTGGACCAAGCCTTAGTACTGACACCCATCACTGGACTCCTGTAATATACACACATAAACAAACAAATGAACAAAAAGGAAGGGTAAAAAAAGAGTGGCCAGTGGGGCTATTAGGAATATAATGACTCTCCCTGCCACTCACAGCATTCATCACAGAGATTGCTGCTGACAGAGGGAATAAAGTCAGTGCTTACTGTGTGATTATGGACCCACTGTGAATCAGCTAAAATGGAGATGTGTGAGTGGGAATATATTTGTATGTGTCCCTTAAAGAAAAATATCACTCCACAGAAAAATGTGTTACTATACACCTTACCAAATTTGGTTTTAAATCTCTGCTCTCAGACTCTGGGGGAATTGCTTCTGCTGTTATTGCAAACACTTGCGCACCATCCTGGGTCTCCCACTTAAGTGGAGACCAGAGTCCACAAACATCACTATTCATCAGTGTTTGTACAGAATATCAATAAAAACATACCAATAACATGTACAGAAGTAACATTTTTCACCATTTTGGTGGTAGTTTAATGAGCAGCCTCACAACAGGAGTCTGCTCCTCTTTCTGGTCTTCTTCTCTACTTGATTTCCTCATCTTTAGGAAGTTTAGATAAAGTGTCAGAGCTTTTCTGTGTGAATTTACATCCAAGTAAGACTCATTTGCAGGACAAAAACATGTAAGCTAGCTAGTAAAAGGCACAGGTGCAGTGACACTTAAATGGGAGAGGCAGTTTAAAGGCACTGACAGTTTTTATATTGGCACTGTGTTTGAGGAGGAGTTCAGGTAACTATGGCTCCTGTTTCATGAAGCCCTGTTTTTAGACATTTTTGAACATTTTTGAAATAACTACTGGAGAGAAACTGTTTTCAGCTCAAACTCTATAATTCTTTACACATGTTGTCAGCCACTATTTTCTAACATATATAATATGTGAAGACACAAAATGCTGAATTTGCTATAAGGGATCTTAATGCCACCTCTCTGACCTGCTTATTTAGCTATTCTTCTGTTTACTTTCCAGACAGGTGAAAGGGAGGACACTTACTCTAAACTACTCACTTAAATTCATAAATAATATTTAGCCATACTAGCAGGTTTTCCTCAGAGACTTAAATAGTAAAACTACCAATTTTGACTCCATCCATCATTGAATCCACCTTGGTCTAAACTAAAATATCACTGCAGCTGTTGCGTAAACCAGAGGCTGTGATCCGATCACATGTTGTCCAAGGAGAAACAATGAGGACACATTTTGTTATGGCAGTTGTGAACAGTCATTCACTGTCTACATCGTAACTGGATCACTCAGAATTAAACCAGGTTTGTATAGGGCCTAAAAATGAATGTGATAACAAAATCCTGGAATTTATGAGCTGTGGTTGTGTATATGGTTTGTAACTTAAGGGAGACCTCTTATTGTATATTGAGGAGCTTATTTCACACCTGGAGAACCCAGTGTATGGCAGAATTACATTTCTCACAGTGCAAAACTCCTATTTCATCTACATAATTGTCAAGGTTACCTCACCCAATAAAGACTCACAACCAGTAACTGGTAATTTCATAATTGCAACACTGTTTGAACAATAGTGGAGTGCCCATGAAAAATATTCCAGACTTATTGGGTGTATGGATGGTTGTTGATGTATTTTTTTTTTACAGTTTCCTCTCCCATAATTTTGTATATTTGTTGTAGTTGTTCTGTTAAAACAGTCAATTTGTAGCATATTCAGTTAAAAAATTAAATCAAAGTGAAGAAGAATCATGCTCACACAAACATGCACCAAAGGAACAATCTATATCCTTATGATGTGTCAGCAGATATACTGTAGATCATTTATAGATAGATCTGTGCAGATGACATTTTTTAGAATTGGTTTGACCTTTTGAAATCAATTGATTGAGGGATTAGAGGCATAGTAAATATAATATAGCTTTAACATGAAAACCTCTCCCAGGGCTCCAAACTAACTAGTTTTACTAGGAGGACAACTGAACTTTCATAAAATACTTTTATAATAAATTGTTCCCTTTTTCTGTCAGTTAAGGGAACACAACACTTTAAAACACAACATATTTCATCTAACTACATTGTCACTCTTGCAAATCCAGCATTCTCTTCCCCTTTTTCAGTTGGTCGGTGAAGCATCTGTTTATTACTGCGACAAATCCCTGTTTCACGACTCCAGCTGTCCCGCTGACAAAGCTGTTAATAACACCCACCAGCTCTGTGGGAAAAAAAACAGCACATTTACTGGTCGTACATGTACTTGCCAGAGGGAGGTGAGGGCTCTGACCCGAATGCTTTCTAAGAGAACCTGATTCTGGATGTCCTGAATGGGGAGATGTTTCGAACCCTGGGCGTGTTCCACAGAGTTCACCAGATTGAATTGCAAACAGAACGACAAAGATCTCTTATAATGAAATTTAATCGTTATGCGGACAAAATCAAAGCAATCGAGTCACAACAAACAATAAGGTACAAAAACCATCAAATAAAATTCTACAATGATCTGGCTATGGGGATTTACAACCAAAGAAAGAAATTCAACCAGATCCACCAGTAGCTTCATACATGGAAATCCAAAACGCAATCATTGCACCAGCCAAGTTGATCACTCACAGCAGGATAATGTACACCTTCAAAATGCTGACAGAGGTGAAAAGCTTTATTGAGAAGATTAAAGTAGAAGACATGTAAGTGATGCACAGATTGTTATGAGAATAACTGAATCTGTTAAATAGTTTAACTGAATAAAAAGATGTTTAGCATAATTTTGATTATTAGATAATCAGTGTTCACTTAGAATGATGCGACCTTACCAAAAGTACTTAAAGAGTGTTATAATGGACTGATACTCGGACAGAAAAAGGATATTTTTTGTCGGTCAGAGATGGTCTGGCGGAGCCTTACTATGTGTGAATGGCCACTGGTGAGGTTTGGAGACCTAAAAATGGCCACTGGTGAGGTTCGGAGATTGTTATGTGTGTGTATATTGTTCATTACACCTAAGTTCCTTATACTCCTATAATGTCTCTGTAATTTAATTGAATAGCCTGTTAATTTATATTCCTTATGTCACAGGGAATTAATTTAAATTTTGTAACATGGAACTGCAGAGGGAGGACACTATCAAAATTAGGAATTCTCAATTTTAGCTCAATTTTCATCACAAGCCAGGGGAGTTATGACTCTATACAGTTGCAATCAACCCCCACTGCATTTTCAGTTTTCTGGCAATATGTAAAATTTTTGAGGCGTTATTTTTAGGTGTTGCCTTAAGGGATTCTATTAGTTACATCAGGTGTGCTTGACACAGATCACTTCAAATACCAGGATTGTTGACGTTGACATTTGATTGCATGTTAGAAAATCCAGAGAACTGTCCAAATAGTTCAGAGAAAAGATTGTTGCCTTGGACAAACAAGGAAAGGGATACATTGAATGTTCCTAGATATACAGGTAGAAGCATATTTTCTTTGTTTACAGTTAAAGGAACAGTGGCTACACTACCTGAACCTGGCAGAAAGAGGAAGCTATTAACACCTGCTACGAGAGTCCTGAGGAGGCATGCAAATGACTTGCAAAAGACCTGCAGCAGAACTTGGTGGCGACAGGCACTGAGGTTTCAGTTTCCACAGTAAGTCGCAAACTAAACTCAGAAGGGCTCCATGCCTGAACTCCATCATTCACACCACTAGCCCCAAAAGAAAAGTCAGCTCCAATTTGCTAAAAACTATACAAAAACAACAACAACAAAAAAAAACCCAAAGAGATTTGGGAATTCTTTTCTGTGAAGTGATGAAACAAAATTGGAACTTTTTGGGACCTATGGATCAGCAGTGTCTGGAGGAGGAAGGATGAAGCCTACGAAGAAAAGAACACCCTGCTACAGTGAAGCATGGTGATAGCACAATGAAAGACTGTGTCTGCTTCGCCGCCACTGGCAATGGAAACCTGCAACTTATTGAGTGCAAGATGGATTCAAAAGTATCAGGAAAGCTGAAGCATAGGCATCATTGGACCTTTCAACTGGACATTGGCATTTTGTGTTGAATTTGGAGAAACCACTTGTAATATTAGTTGTGTTGAGCTATTTAAATTGTTGTTGTTTGTTTATTACAAACATCTGCTAGTTTGTACTTTTGTACTAGTTTGTACATAAACCTAACTTGCAGTGAGCAAAAAAATTTCATTAGGTCTAGTGTTGCCCAGGTTCAACGTACATTAATGAAAGTTGGTACATGCATTTATTAAGTAGGGGCAGTCAAAAGTCAATGAGGACCTATGGTCTAAAGTTCTAAAGGATCTAAAGTTATTGAAAGTTTGCTTAATGTCCCACGGCATAAGAGACAGAAGGCGCCAAATTTGGAGATCCCAACCCTGAGAGGGCACTCCAGCCCCTCATTGCTCTAGCTGCGTTCTAGAAATCCTTTCCATAAAAGTTATGAAAAGAATTAGTGACAAAGGTCAGCCCTGGCGGAGTCTAACCCTCAGTGGAAATGGATCCAACTTGCAATGCAATGCGGCAGTAAGTTGAAGAGAGAGAGAGAGAGAGAGAGAGAGAGAGAGAGAGAGAGAGACACCCAAAAGACGTCTGGTCTTGGATGTGAGCCAGAAACAGAGGGTCATGTAAAGGACTCCGAGGGTCTTTGTAGTAAATTATTAAGGTTGACTAATACTTCATAACCCCCTCCTTGTCCTGTCCATTACCATCCCGTCACAACCTTTTACTGCCATAAGACTGACTCATTTGCTACATCAAAATGACAGAAGTTAAACTGTCTTTCAGAGGAGGCATGGGGTAAGGTTGGGGTGGAGTTCAGTCAATAGGGAGGGGGTAATCTGCACTGTGCTCATGGGCCCCAAGGCTGCATGGCTCGGCAAGGGTACACATTAGTCATGACTGTCTGCTTATGTGTGTTTTGGCTTGTGTCTGTGAGTTGACTTGTGTGTTTTTCTTCCAATTCTAACTGCAAAAGGCACTTGAATGTAGTTTCTAAAGAATAAGTCATAGTGTAACATTTTAGAAATTCATGCTTCCTCATTAACTGCCCATGAATCTACACCAACAGCTCGTTCCCTCACTCAACCTTCCCATCCACTCCTCCATTTCTCCTCCCCCTTCTCTTGAAACAGTAAACCTTGCCTCTGCATGCCTGGCGGACTATCTCCGTGGTCGACAGCCGAACTGGTAGTCGCCCCAAGCACTGAGGAGCTGTCGCTTCTTGTTAGTGTCATTGTGGTGACCCAGAGTCATGCCTGCGCCTTGATTAGAGAGTGAGGTGGATGGAGCGTATGTGGATGTGTACATATCAATGTGTGTGTGTTCAGGAATACTATACCATTCCTCTTCCTTACAGAGCCACTTTTAAAGATCCCTGATTTGGACAATTGGCCTGACAACTCTGATACCACAGAAGGTAACTAATTACTAAATGGACCAATCAATAAGGCAGGTTGTAATATCACTATTTGTGCTTGGTATTCTTTATGTTGTGATGACCTAAATCTGTTAACACAATCACATTATGGGGACTTTTCTTCCTTATGGAGACAATAGCAAAGGCCCCATAATGTAAATGACTACATTTTAAGGTGAAGGCATATTTTAAAGTTAGGCTGAGATTAGGGTTAGGTTAAGGTTAGGGTTCTGGATAGCGCACTAGTAATTATGGTTAAGGTTCGAGTAAGTCTCCAGGAAATGAATGTAAGGCAATACAATGTCCTATGAAGTCATGGAAACCAGTGTGTGTTATGGTGATCAGGTGACTGGGATCTGAGAATTCCAAAACAACACCCAGGCTTATTTGAAGTTAAAATCAAACTATGTCTGTCTTCACATAGTGGTGGGAATGCTATC
Organism: Brachirus orientalis; assembly: GCA_016785285.1. Classification (NCBI taxonomy): domain Eukaryota; kingdom Metazoa; phylum Chordata; class Actinopteri; order Pleuronectiformes; family Soleidae; genus Brachirus; species Brachirus orientalis. Next base: position 2,802,609 of record JAFBJR010000234.1, on the reverse strand, counting down.
TGACATTTTATTTAAAACACATACTCTTTTTTCCCTATGCAGTTTTAGAGACTAAGTATGTTTTCATTTGTGTTAAATGACAAAAAGGTGGACATATGTGTGATCCTTCAACTATTGTAGATTTTGTGTCCCTGGCAGAAAAAAATATAATATATTTCTTATTTTTTACTTTTGTACCATTTACTTGACGTCAATAGGAAAATACAAAATTTAAATTATAGATCAACTATTATTTTTATCTCACACATGGCCTTTTATGCATGGTTTTTGCTATATTTCCTTTGTCACTGTGCCAGATTCTGGACATTTAATCCATCTTAATATTGAATAAAATTTTGTTCTAATATTATTTTTACATACAAAAGACACATAAATTCTTTCTTTACTGAAATGTATCATGTGCAGTTCATGTCTTTTTTCATATGTAACCAGCCACGAGAAAAACCAGCAACAGGTCAGCCTGGCGCAAGTCTTGTAAACAGAGAAAAATCAATTTTTTTTCTAAAAAATGTGTGATTTTTGTAAGTCGAAATCTCAGAGAAGCCACCCCATGCTTCAAATAATTGTATTAGTGATTTTAAAACTGTAAACTTTGTATGTGAATTTGTGTTGCTTTACTGGAAATTCCCGCTGGGACCCACTTCCTGGTTTCGGGTGGGGAGATACCACAGCAGATTAGCATAATGACTTTCTTTGGCTATTTAAGCGCTTTTGTTCTTTTTTGGCCAGTCAGCTACGTGATAAAGAGGAACCACATAGCTACTTAAGAAGCCTCTCCAGCATTTAAAGTAGGCATAGTTACGACTACTGCTACGTCAGGAAGCTGCGTGTTTTTTCATCGTTGAATGAAGATGGACCAGGAAGAACACATTGCACAAGAAGTAAATCGTAGCTGTTACAGTGTAAATCTTTGGCAGTACTTCTTCAAGAAGACATACATAAAGAATACACATAGCTTACCCAAGATAGCTAGACAAAATTAATATGACTTCAATCAGGCTTGTCACTTGGAATGTGCGTGGAATGGGTTCCAAACTAAAGAGACTCAAAGTTCTTAATCACCTAAATATTCTACAAGGAGACATTGTCTTACTACAAGAGGCTCACTTATCAGAGTCAAAAGTCAAAGTCAGATTGCCAGTTCACTTCACCACAATTCCCTCACATATACTAGGTGAACTACAATTATAGACAGAGAGGAGTAGCTATGGTGATCAATAAAAACGTAAACTTCACACACAAAAACACTATTATAGACTCAGAAGCTAGATTCATAACACTTAATCTATTAATCAGTAACACAGACTTACGCATCTTGAACATATGGACCAAATATTGATGACCCTTCCTTCTTTCACAATTTTTTCTCCTCATTCTCCACTCACCTAGACACAACACATGTAGTGGAAGGGGACTTCAACATGGCACTCAACCCTAGAACTTGATAGACTCAGTATAGCAGGAACAATATGGAACTGGCAATCGACAGAAACACTTAAACAATAATGAGTGATTATGGTTTTTGTGATACTTGGCACACTTGTCATCCAGCTGTCGTTCTTCTCACCTGTACACAATTCCTATTCATGAATTGACTTCTTTCTCATCAACAGCTTATGTCTATCAGATGTCACAGACACTTCACCTTATCACTGTTAGTGACTATTCACCAATCTCAGATTTAATTAAATACTTTGAAAGAGAGTGGACAATATTTATGGAATCTAACGACCTGCAAGGAACATCACCAACCCTAACCCCTAACCCTGGGAGACAGCAAAAGCAGTAATGAGGGATATAATAATCTCTTAACTCCTCCTTAACCCCTCTTAACTCCTCATTTTAAAGAAGACAGAAAATTAATTTCAATTAGAACTAAAACTGTAATGATTTAAGTAAATAATCTAAGGGATAAAAGGACCAAAAGGCGGAGGTGGAAGTAAAAAAGGAATAACAAGGTTCAATGTACAAAAATGAATCAAAAATAAGACTGAGTAATAACTAAGCACACTGGGGCTTAAACAAACAATAGGGGAAATAACTTAGGCACTGAGGCTGGCCGGCTGGCAAGGCAGAGCTCAGGGAAAAAAACAGGAACTAGAAAAAAAGGGAAAAAAGGGCAAAGTTAAAAAAAAAAGGATCGAAACTGGTTAAACAAACAACTAGTCTAAGAGCTACGATCAAAATTGTTGGGCTTGACTGGACATTCAGGAGGGAGACATGGAAAGTAGCATGGATCTTAAGGGAAGGAGGTGGACTGGGTCAATTTCAAAAATTCAGAATTATAACCACAGTTGAACACACTGTGTTTCATGTTCTCACCCAAATGAGCACAGAGGGGGAACAAACCCTCCTAATCCTAGCCCGGCTAATGTGTTACCTGCTGAAGTGGGGAGAGTCTCTCACCTACACAAACAAAGACCCACCTGGACAACAAGACCAGGTCCAAAAACTATGTCATGCAAAATGTTTGCAAAATAATTAATTATTATGTTAGTAGAATATTTGAGGAGTTTACAACATTTCTATTCAAACAAGAGTTGAAGTGGTTCATGTTATGTACATAGCAACTATACCCGTGAAATACAAACACAAACACTGCCCTGTGTTGGAGTTACTGCCATCAAGCTACAAACAACATTTAGATGAATATGTGAAATTACCTGTTCAGCAGAACACGCAACGTCAGCGTCAGTTTGTAAATGTTTGTTCCTTATCAGTGATGATCCTCTATCCTCAAGAATTCTAAAATTATCAAGCATTTAACATCTCTCGGCACTCACTCCATCTTACACCTCTGTCATGTGACTTACTTTCTTCTTTGTTGCTTTGTTGTTGTTTGTTCACATAGAGCTCCTGTAGAAACATGGCGTGTTGTGAATCTGGAGGACTATAGAGCCCTGGTCCACGATTATGGGCCTTTTGTAAGGCTACAGAAATAATACAGCGATTATTTTATGGCGATTATACAATATTAGCACCCTGACCCGGATAGTAAATGTGATTTACACACAGCACCTTTAATTGATCACCAAGGCTCTCAAGGTTGGAACTTAGTGTGGAGTGAGATGAGGGGGTGCTGACTTTTTAAAACACATATAAACCTAAATGTTAGTCCAACTGAAATAGGGCAATAATAACTGAAGCTGGTACACAGGAGAACAAGACAACAGCAACAAACCATGGTGAAATATTTTTCAGACTGACAAGGACACCAACTTTATGCTCTGTTAGCTCAAGTGATCGGATATTTAAAGTAAATGGTTAGTAGGAAGACCAGTAAACAAGCTCTGTGTGGTAACAACCAGTAAAATGCTTATCCGAAAATCTCCTAATACTAATAAGTGGAAAATAATTTTTTTAGCCCTGTAGCGGACTGTAGGCAGACACACTTCAACCAATGAAATGATTCCCCACTAGTACTTGTATACTGGGACAAGGACATTAGTCCATACCTGTGGCTTGATTTAAATGTGCATATAATCATACTCAGTGAAAGGGAAACAACTTCCTACCAGCTATGGCCTCCTAATTTCTTTATTTTGCAGGTGGGTGGGAGTGAACATATGGTTTGCTAAAACACATGTAGTTGGGAAGCCAGGGCACCCTAAAGGATGGTGCTGATGGGCCTTGGTCCCTGTCTCCCTTAATTTCTCCCAGTTGGACAACCAGTGCTGAACAGAAGTCCTCCAGGAGTTAGCAGCAGAGTGCAGCCTCTCTCACTCCCTCTTCCTGCTTTCACCCATCCCCCACAACCATCTCTGGTTTTGAAGGGGGTGGGGTGGCTGCAGCTTGGAAAACTAACTTACACCAACCTCTAGGCCCTGACGCCTACCATGTCTTACATCTCTGGGCCCTGTTGCTGAGGGAATAAAGGCCAGACAAAAAGACATGCTGGTATTGTGGTCCGATATGCTGATGTTGATTATCATTGACCTGCCAGTACCAGCTATCTTCCACAGATCACTGCATTGAGCTAGATAAACACATGCACACTCATATGCACAGCCTCAAGGTTTATGTGTTTATGGACATCTCAGTCACTGGAATCAAGGCACTCACATATATGCATGGTCTCACACACCCTGGATTGATGAGTAAACATGTACTTACTCACATGAACTGCATGTGGGTCAGTGACTTCATAAGCTCATACTACAACACACACAGGGTCAATTGATGATAGACTTCCACATGCAGAAACATGTACACACCCTGGAGGTCAGTGCCATGATAGACAGCAGTTCTAATGTGCTTTGACAGAATCAGCTGCTTCCTTTCATTTCCACTTGCTTCCCTCTCCATCAGGTGACACCCACAGGTGCACTGGTGAGAGAGACCCTGCTGGGGGGTTAAATGTCTGCAGGGGCAGCTGGCAAAAACTGGGGTTGGAGGCTGAGATGATGAATAAAAAAGAAGGAAACTGAGGTACCATCTTCCTGAAAGGGGCCCCACATAACAGTTGAATTCCAGCCCTCACACTCATATATAAATAATGAAAATGCAGTGCATGGGCAGCAGATCAGGCACATCTCATTCCCCATAAATGCCTCAGACAGACGCTCCTATCTGCCTCAAAGCTGCCCTGTAACTGATGTTAATACTCAAGGTAGGGAGTAGATATCTGCAGACCTGGTATCAACACCCTAAGAGGAAATGACCAGATTTAAATGGCATTCAAATGCTTTTTTGCTGCATCTTCTGTGAAGACGAATGATCAGATCTGATGACCCCTACGTTTATTGAACTACACACTGCAATAATAGTGCCTTTCTGTGTGTGTTGTGTGGATGTGTGTGAGTTTGTGTGAGAAGAGAAGAGAAGAGAAGAGAAGAGAAGAGAAGAGAAGAGAAGAGAAGAGAAGAGAAGAGAAGAGAAGAGACCTTTGACCTTTAACATTCCTTTAATGAACCAACTAATACTTTACATTAAATCATATCTTCATAGATGTTTCTATACATATTGTATTTCCTACCTTCTCTATTCACACAACAACAAAAAAAAAAGATAGTAGGTTAAGTTGAGGTATCAAAAATTAAGAAAGAGTGACTGGTTCCTTACGGTGCACAACACCCCACCATATGCCCAAAAACTTACAAATTTTTCCAGACATGAAGTCATTTTGTAAAAACTGAATTCGATCCTCAAGCGAGCTGCCACAAGACCCTTGAAACTTAACAGTAGATCTGTAGACCCACCTCCTTTTATTTTGTGTTTTCTGCTGAGCCAAATACTCAGTTTAGCCTGTCCTAACAAAAAATTAATTAAGGTGACACGTTTTTTTCTGTGCAGCAGAGTATTTTGGCCCAAATATGAACAGACTTTCTTCTAGCGAATTTCCTAGACCACTAAGCCACTGCTGCAGTAGAGCAAAGAGGGCACCGAGTCTGGGACACCCAAGCCACAAGTGTTGCAGTGTTTCCTCTTGATTGCAAAAGGGACACTGACTCCCTGTTCTAGGATCCAATCGTGCCACATATCTGTTTGTAGCCACGGCCCCATGTATCACCCTCCACTGGAGATCCGCAGTGCGTTTCTCTATGGGAGGTTTGTACAGGGACCTCCAGCTGCTTCGGGGAGATGAACCTGGTGCAAAAGCACCCGACCACCTTGACTCCTGGACACCTAGTAAACGGCTTCGGTTCAGAACCTTAACACTGATAGCATACAATGCCTTTCTTGAGGCCTCAGGAAAGCTTTTCAGTTCTGGTGTTTGGAACGACAGTATTGGATTACATTCCTCCTGATCCTCAGCTGCAGCACTGATGTTTAAAGCTGGGAACACAGGTTCATCTGATGTTGGACGTTCCGCTGAGTTCTTTGCCAGTGTCATCCGGAAGAAACCAGGAAGAGCAGAGATCACTTCTGCCAACAACCTCTCTGTAAATCGCAGTGATTTTATCCCAATCTCTTTACAAAGCGTTGCGGCAGATTTCCACTGGTGGCCTGATCTCAATTTTTCCAATTTTGTGAGTCCAATTTTGTGAGTCCAGATGTTGTTAAAGCCCTCCTCACACTGGCAGAGTCTAGCATTACTGATTTGATGAGTGGATTGTAAAGCAGAGGCTCTTCCCCTACATCTCCATAAACCATTGAGCTGTTCCTTTTCGCAAGCAAAACAGTAGACCATGCCTGGAGGACAGATCTATAGAACGCTGTCGTCCCTGATATATTCAGGCCCTTCAGGTCTAAGAGGAACAAGTGTTTATCATAACCCAACCCGTTCACTTTACGAAGGAGGACATTGGCTGTTTCAGTCCATGATTGTGGCTTATGATGTAGGAACCGTTGGATCGTCTGAAGACGGAAAGCTGTTATGCGACTGCGGATGTCAATTAGCCCTTGTCCACCTTCTGCCGTTGGGAGGAAAAGGACTCCAGACCTAGTCCAGTGACGGCCTCCCCAGAAGAAATCAATCAATCTTTTTTGTATTTCCTGAATAAGGCTATCAGGTGGTTCAAGAATGGTACAGCGGTGCCAGAGCATTGAGGCAGTCAGGTTATTAACAACCAAGCACCTCCCCCTATAAGACAGCTGTGGCTGGATCCAAGTCCATCTAGACAAACGGGCACTGACCTTCTCCACTATTCCTTTCCAGTTCTTTTCTTGAAACGTGTCACTTCCAAGAAATACACCCAGACACTTGATGCCATCTCTACTCCACTGCAGCCCGGCTGGAAGCACTGGCTGCTGCTTGTTGTTCCAATTTCCTAGTAAAAAACCCTCACACTTGAGCCAATTAACTTTTGCTGAGGATGCCTGTTCGTATATTTTTAGTTTTTGTAATATTGTGTTAATGTCAGCTTGACTAGTAACAAAAATAGTGATGTCGTCTGCATAAGCAGACAAAACAACTGTCTTTGAAATCTCCAGAATAAATGATAAGCCTTGAAGGCCCTGTCGAAGCTGATGTAAAAGGGGTTCAATGGCTAACGCATAGAGCATGCCGGATAGAGGGCACCCCTGTCTGATGCCTCTTTGTACAAGAATTGGTTTGCCAAGCCTTCCCCCAACATTTAAAAGGAGAGTAGCATTAGCATAAAGTAACTTAATCCATGAAGTGAAGACCTTGCCAAAACCAAAAGCATTGAGTGTTTTAAACAAATAGAGATGGTCAACTCTGTCAAAAGCTTTTTCTTGGTCTAGTGACAAGATTCCTACATTCAAATCCTGAAACTTTGACATATCAATAATGTCTCTAATTAAAAACAAATTGTCCATGATTGTTCGTCCTGGAATACAATAAGTCTGGTTTTCGTGAATGATCATTTCCAGACAGTCCTTGAGTCTATTGGAGAGGCATTTTGCTATTATTTTGTAGTCCGTGCAGAGTAAAGATACTGGTCTCCAGTTCTTCAAAAGTCCCAAATCCCCCTTTTTCGGGAGAAGTGTAAGGACAGCTCTCGTACAGCTAAGTGGTAGTGTTCCGGAGCCCAGACAGCCCTTGAAGACTTCAACCAAGTCTTTCCCTATCAATGGCCAGAATTTTTTATAAAATTCTGCTGGAAGTCCATCTATTCCAGACGCGCGACCACAGCCAAGTTGATTAACAACGACAGAGAGCTCTTCAAAAGTGAGTGGGGAGTCCAGGGCAGCTACCACTGCCTCACTCAGCCTGGGCAGCCCATCCAGTATGGCATTTACAGAGTCAGTGTTGCAGTTACTTGCGCTGAAAAGGTCACTGTAAAACCCCGTGGCCAGCCTCCTCATTTGCGCTGGGTCTGATGTTTGTCTCCCATCAGGAAGCTTAAGGTGGGTCATTAGATTGGAGTCCTTAGTTTTCTTCTCCAGCTTAAAAAAATATGAGGTTGGAGCATCTACGTCGTGGATGGAAGAGATTCTACTTTTCACAAGGGCCCCCTTTGCTTTGTCGTGTAGAAAGCTACTCAGGCCTCTCCTACATTTCTCTAATTGTGTGTTGTTGCTTTGAACACCACCGATGAATCTATCTTCTAAAATCTGTATTTCTCTTTCCAGCTGTTCGACATACTGTTTTTCTACGACCACAGTTTGTTGGTTGTATTGCTGACAGAAAATCTTTATTTGTGTCTTGCCCACCTCCCACCATTGCGCTATGGATTGGAACTCACTTTTCCTTAATTTCCACTGATCCCAAAAGACTGAAAAAGCCTGACAAAAAGCCTGGTTTTGTGTTAGTCGAGTGTTAAAATGCCAGTACGGACTGCGCCGTGGATGTGCTAAGAGAGAGATATCAGTTGTGACAGCATGATGATCTGAAAAAGCAGTAGGGGAGATTGTTGAACTGATTATCCTATTATTAAAAGTTTGATTAATATAAATCCTGTCTGATCTTGCTGCCTTTACCCTGCTATTGGTGGTTTTAACCCACGTGTACTGTCGGACTGTTTCGTTAAGTTTCCTCCATACATCTGTAAAATCATTTTCAGTCAGTACTTTATGTAGAAGTAAAGCAGAGGGAAGATGAGTTTCTTCCGAGTTTCTATCTATTGCATGGTTGGTAGTGCAGTTCCAGTCCCCAGCCACAATGATCACTGAGCCATTGTTCAAAAGTTTTAAATTATCATTTAATTTGTTGAAAAGTCGACAACGCCCAGCACCAGAGTTGTCTGCGTAAACATTGATGAAAGTGAAGGAGATTCCCCTTATAGTGGCATGCACTATCTGAAACCTCCCTCCCTCAGGTTCACAGTGTGATATGTTTTTAAGATTAAGGCGTGGTGAGAACAAAATGGCTGTGCCCGCACTTAGATGCGTGCCATGGCTTAGGAAGAATTGTCCCCTAAAACTTGTCCCCCAGTCTGTCTCGTTTTCTACTGAGCTGTGAGTTTCCTGTAGGAGGAAAACATCTATGTTTTTATTCCTCATCAGTTCAAAAACCATGGCACGTTTAATTTTATCCCTCCCTCCATTGATGTTAAAAGTTCCTACTCGCAAACTCTCCATAAAGAACAGAAAGGAAAGGAGCCGCAAGACAGAGAGCCATGGCCAAGAGAAAACTACCTGTGCTCCACCCATGTTTCATTTTAGAAGTGTGTTTTTTTTTTCCCTAATCTCTCGTCTCAGTTTGGTTAGTAATTTGTTTAGCCGAAATCTTTTCTGCTTGTTGAGATCCTTATACCCTACCTGTCTTCTCAGCTTCACCACAGTGTTAATAAACCGATCTACATTTGGGAAAAAATCCGCTATATCCACGTTTAGTTTACCATACGCGTCATCGAGGAAGTTGTTTATTTCCTGTAATGAGTAGTACTGCTGATACTGTGTCTTGAGACACAGTATCTGAGCACTGAGACAGCGAATCATCATCAAGTAATTGCTCATCATCAATTTCTTCACCTGGATCCACCATCGGTACAGCGTGTGCGTCATCACTCTCTACAAGTGAGGCCGCAGCGTCCTCCGTTGGGGCCGTTATGTTTATGAGATCAGTCGCAGCTACTTTAAACCCCTCTCCTTCGATGATCTCTCCAGTCCGTTTAACTCCCACTTTAATGGCACACTCATCATTCCTATCATTACATTTGTTATTTGTATCACTGGTGTTTGCTTTGCTGTTGATTTCGGGAAGCGGTTCACTGTTTACAGATTCTGCCGGCGCGTGCAGTTCTCCTTGCGCACTGTCAGTGGGTGTGCCACCCGCCGGCGCTGGCTCATTGAAGTCGCCGCTCACAGCGCTTCGCTCTTTGTGTGGACATGAATTGCGTTTGTGCCCAACATCGCCACACTCAAAACATTTCATGCTTCCAGAGCTGGCATACACAGTGTAAAAAACATTTTCATATTTAACTTTAAACGACAACTCCAGGGTTTGCGAGGGGTCGTTTAAATACATGAAGCCCTGCCTTCGCAAGGACTGAACATGTTGCAGCCTGGCGTCCTTACATCCCAAACGAACCGTCCTAAGCCCACTCGAAAACCTACCATATCGTGTCAATTCCTTTTCGATTAGATCACTGGGAATGAACGGCGGAACGCCGGACACTGTGACACGCATTGACGGTGTATACAACGGAGAAACAGGTACAAACGTATCGTCTAGTACGAGGCCTTTTTCGACCAAAGTATAAACCATACTCTCCTCTCGGACAAACACCACCACGGCTTTATTCATTCTCGAGCCGTAACAAATGTTTCCGTGGCCAACTTGTTCCCCCACAGCCAGGAGAACTTGCTCCACTGTGTAAGATGGAGCAAGTTCCTGCGAATTAGGGACGCCATAATTCGCAGGTGTATACCAGAAACTTACTTATTTTAGACCACTATATTGAAAAACGATTAGAACTCAGCTTACCTTTTAAAGAAGGACAGGGTGAGAAAAGTTTGAAACCCAAACCAAGTGATTTAGATTTTGCGGCTTATTCATTCGCTTCGCACTTCCACTCTACGCTCTCCACTCACACGCCCATACACTCACGCTCCCAGCATGCAATTGGGGAAGAGAAGAGAAGAGAAGAGAAGAGAAGAGAAGAGAAGAGAAGAGAAGAGAAGAGAAGAGACCTTGACCTTTAACATTCCTTTAATGAACCAACTAATACTTTACATTAAATCATATCTTCATAGATGTTTCTATACATATTGTATTTCCTACCCTCTCTATTCACACAACAACAACAAAAAAAGGATAGTAGGTTAAGTTGAGGTATCAAAAATTAAGAAAGAGTGACTGGTTCCTTACAGTGCACAACACCCCACCATACACAACACCCCACCATGAGAAGAGAAGAGAAGAGAAGAGAAGAGAAGAGAAGAGAAGAGAAGAGAAGAGAAGAGAAGAGAAGAGAAGAGAAGAGAAGAGAAGAGAAGAGAAGAGAAGAGAAGAGAAGAGAAGAGAAGAGAAGAGAAGAGAAGAGAAGAGAAGAGAAGAGAAGAGAAGAGAAGAGAAGAGAAGAGAAGAGAAGAGAAGAGAAGAGAAGAGAAGAGAAGAGAAGAGAAGAGAAGAGAAGAGAAGAGAAGAGAAGAGAAGAGAAGAGAAGAGAAGAGAAGAGAAGAGAAGAGAAGAGAAGAGAAGAGAAGAGAAGAGAAGAGAAGAGAAGAGAAGAGAAGAGAAGAGAAGAGAAGAGAAGAGAAGAGAGATTTGATTTTTAAAAGTACATACATTACAGAAAAAACAAAACACTTCAATCACCTCACTGCTCAAAGGTAAAAAGATAAAGGGGGGTATAAGTTAGTTAGAAATTAACAAACAACCCCCCCTCTCTCGTCACTGAACATAAAACCCCACCCACAGCCCATAACTGGATGAACAGCTGAGTATTGTCCATCATTCTGAAGAATTAATGTTCAACCTTTGTTTTTACAAAGCTTTTCAAGGTTGGCACAAGCTTTATACTGCCAGTCTTCAAGGAACAGTTGGTCAAGCAAATAGCTAGTTTTGATCAAAACAAAACATTCACTAAGTTGATTACAATTTTTCTTTTTATTGAATATTTAAGTCACTAGCTAGGTCAGGCTTCAGGATCAAGACATGCAAAGTGGGATGTATCTTTAAGGATGGAGAAAGCTTGAGCCGCACAGCAGAAGGGTTGATAACCCGTTCCACCTCGAAAGGTCCGATGTACCAAGGTGCCAACTTCCTGTACTCGACCTGGATGGGGAGATCAGATCATCATCACTGCCCCAATGCCGGTATCCGATGCGTCAACCTCCACGATGAACTGCCAAGTGGGATCAGGGTGAACGAAGATGGGAGCAGAGGTGAAGAGCTGCTTCAGCCTGACGAAGGCAGTTTTGGCTTCCGGGGTCCATTTAAAAGGCAGTGAGGTGGATGTGAGTCTGGTAAGGGGAGAGGCAACCTTGCTGTATCCCCGGATAAACCTACAGTAGAAATTGGTGAACCCCAAAAACTGTTGCAACTGCTTACGGGTTGCAGGAACTGTCCAATTTACCACAACCTCTATCTTATGGGGGTCTGGTTTAGTTGCCCACGAGCAAAAATGTAACCTAAGAATGTAACAGATGAAACACTGAATTCGCACTTCTCCACTTTCAAGAACAACTTATTTTCTAGAAGACACTGTAAGACAAGGCGGACATGTTGAGTATGAGCCTCCTGGCTGGAGGAGAAAATCAAAATATCATCTAAATATACCAAAACAAATTGATTCAACATATCACGTACATCATTAATTAGTCCCTGAAAAACTGCTGTGTTAGTAAGTCCAAATGACATGACAAGATACTCAAAGTATCCTAAGGGTGTGTTAAAAACTGTTTTCCACTCGTCCCCCTCTCTGATGCAGATGAGATCAGCATTTCTTAAGTCCAGCTTGGTGAAATCGGTGGCCTTGCAAAGGGGTTCGAAGGAGGGGTTGATGAGCGGCAGGGGGTATTTGTTTTTAGCTGTTATGCCGTTGAGTCTGCGGTAGTCAATACAGGGTCGGAGAGATTTGTCCTTTTTTGCCTGAAGCTGCACTTGGGAAAGGGCCCGGGACTTACTGAACACCTCACCTAAACCGTGATACTCCGGGGACACAAGGGACAGATCAGGAGGAGTGCTCATAGACGAGATGGTGTTCCACCACATAGATCTTACAACTGTCCACTTGACCTCCTTTCCAGTTCCACTCTCCCATCCAGTAAGCTCTATGACATATCCCATCCCGAGAGGGAGGCTATGGAGAAATATATATCTGAGTCATTAGCTACCGGCTTAATTAAAGTCTCCTCCTCCTCCCCTCTCAGGGACTGTTTTTTTCTTTGTACCTAACACCACAGTTGTGGAAGGTGATGAGATTACTAGCAGGAAGATCAATTCATGATGGTTACCGGAAAGAGTAAGGGCTAAGGGTTTGGTCTAGTCTGAGACAGTGAGGAGTGAACTGCCGTCTATGGCACAGACATATCTGGGGGGTCTACAGGAGTCACGGGGAGGTTTAGCTGTCTGGTGAAGTCTGCGTCAATGAAACTGTCATCCGCTCCAGAGTCAACTAAAACTTAAAGAGGTTGAGTAAACCCCTGGTTAGTGACAGTGATGGAAAAAGTAGTCAAATGTGAAGAGCGGGCCTGTGTGTCAGTATTACTCACCAGGATGCTCTTTTCCCCCGGTGAGCTGCCCCTGTGAGGCCTGGAGCTGCATTTGCATTGAAAATGGCCAGGTTGTCCGCAGTAAACACAGAGTCTGAATTGGAGTCGCCTCTGCCGCTCATCAGATGTCAGTCAGGTAGTGCCAAGTTGCATGGGTTAGAAGAAAGACGTGGAGGAGTGGATGGATGAAGAGTGGGAAGGCAGCTTCGGAGGTGGAGAGGAGGATGAGTGGGAAGGTGGCCTGGACTGTAGAGGCTAGAGGTGTGTGGCTGACTGGGAGGAGGTCTGCTGGGTTTGCACCGCAAAGGCTTGTTTGAAATGTTGGATTTCTGCTGGGTTCATAGTTTGGTCAGTGTGTACTGTAATGATTAACTAGTGAACCATAAAAAATGAAAAAAGGACCAAAGGAAGCAAATAACCAAAGTAAAAATGTAATGAGGATTTATTTACATAAATATAAACAAAGGTAACAGGAAACCCAGGTTTAAGTAGGCTGCACTTGATCAGACGATAGGAAACAGCTGCAATGATTACATTCTCTATCCAGCCATGCAGCCATCCTCCTAAGGAAAAAGTAATGAAAACAAACTAGGAAACAGAAAGGAAGTTAACAAAATGAAAAAGGAAACAATAGCAAACAAAACTCCACCAGCCAGGAGAAAGAACATGGCAGAACCACCAAATTAGCTCCCTCAGCAGGTCCCGTGCAGCTGGGAGATCAACAGGGTAGCTGAGTGACTGTCTGTAATAAGAGGCATAGTTCTAAACTGAATATGTTTTCCCAACTCAGTGACACACAGACTGAGAAGCAAACTGGTGATTGGTGACTCTGTTTTAAGGAATGTAAAAGTAGCGACGCCAGCATTTTCCTGGAGCCAAATTAAAATGTACTACTCCTGCCAGCAGTAATGACACCTGATTCTTCAATTGGAGGTCACAAAGATTAATGTTGTCATGTTGCATGTCGTCATTCACTCGCTTTCTGTCACAGTGGTGTCCGGAAAGCAACATTACTTTTATAGATAACTGGCAAACTTTACGGGGAAAACCTGGTCTCATGAAGAGCGATGGCGTCCATCCGACTTTGGATGGAGCCGCTCTCTTATCTAGATGTATGGCAAAGTTTATTAGAACTCCAATACCATGACAGTCCAGAGATGAGACCAGGAGGCAGAGTTGCAATCTTACATGCCTCTCTGTGCTTCTCTGTGCTCTGTACATCTCCCTTTTTCAAACAAGGGAACAAATCATTACTTATAAAATAAAAAAATGTTCCCACCATTAACATAAAATCACATATGACCTTGGTGTTGTTTCCTTGACTACTTTTGCAAGCGGTCCCCATTGTCCATCACATCTCACTCCTACTATCTCTTCTTGTGGAGTGGACTCATAGGTTTAGCTGTCATATGTTTCAGTTCGTCTCACCTGTGGAACAGGCAGAATTCTCAGCTCTCTCTGATTTTTGCAGATGGAAGCATTGCCCTCAACTTCCCTTTCATGAGGAGCTCTGCAGGTGAAAATCCATTTTCCAGTGGTGTTGCCCTGTAATGGAGAATTGCTAGATTTGGAACACATTTCACTATGTAATTAATCAACCCCGGGGCTCTCTGCAGGTCTTTTTATCCTCTGTTACAGGCATATCAACAATAGCCCGCACCTTCTCTGGATCAGGCTGTACTCCCTCTGCTGACAGTTCCTCTCCCAGGTAAGTAATATCACTGACACCAAACTGACACTTTTTATTCAATTTCAGGCCAGCCTCCTGCGCTCTGTTTAAAACTTTATGCAGCTTTTGATTGTGTTTGTCCTTCATTGTTCCTCAAACCAACACATCATCAATGAAAACACAGTATCATTCTGTGGAAAACTTTGGGAGCAGCTGAGCTGATATCACAGGGAAGCCTTAAGAAACAATGTCTTCCAAATAGTGTGTTAAATGTACACTTTAGCACTTTCTTCATCCAGCAGTATCTGATAAAACCCTGATGAAGCATCTACTTTGGAGACGTAACAAGCTCCACTCATTGAGCTTGTAATGTCTAATTTGGTTGGCAGTTTGTAGTAGTAGTGTTCACACTGTATGGCCTTGTTGAGATCTTTAAGATCTATGCACAACCTCAAATCTTCTAGGATTAGGGAATTAACCCATTCAGTAGGCTCTTCAATTTTCCTGATTACTCCTTCTATAAGTGTGTCCAACTTTTCCCTCAGCCTCTTTTTTAGTGACACTGGTACTTTTCTGGCTGGATGAATCACTTTGACTATTCCTTTAAGCACTTCACTGAATTCTTTGACCCAGTTACTTTGATTTGACTCTTTTTATAGCTTAGGTTTTGTGAGTTACATGCCACTTTCTGTTTGTTTATGACATTAACTCTCTTGATAGACACAGTTTAAACATGTCTTCAGCCCTAAAATAAGCTGTCTGTTACCTTCCACCAAAACAAAAAAGAGCATTGACAGATGCTAATATAATATTGCTATAATATTATATTAAAGGGGACATTCATTGGAAAATCAAATTTTTGATCTTTTTTGGTGTGTCCCCGTGTCCCTCCCGTATCTAAACATCACTAAAGTGTCACAATAAACACTTCAGCCACTTTTGAGAAAAAATGGCTTCTCTGTTTACCTATGCTCAAGCAACCGGTTTTGAAAAGTTGAGTTTAGTTACGTAACTAGCACATTTGCTGTGCAACGAATCCTCCCACAACAGCTACTCCCAGTCATGGGCGTGAACATTCAACCTGAAGAAGAAACTGAATAGCTTCTGCCATTAGAACTATTGTTCATTGTTGCTCTGTTGCTGGTTATCAAAAACAACATCATATGCTTCATAGACTCCCTTCTAATGAGGAAAAAAGAGCAGAGTGAATATCTTTCATTTTTGATAGTAATATCCCTGCTAAGCTTCCTGAAATGCTGTTTCTTTGTAGCAGTCACTTCCAAGTGAATAGTTATACAAACTTTGGCCAATACAAAGTGGGACTCAGCTCAAAACATCATCTCAAGTAGGGAGCAGCTCTGGATTTCCTGAAGGTAATGTAAGTAGTAATGAAGTAATAATGTCTTTGTGCATTTGGCTGCTTCTTGTCTTGAACAACAAAAGCCAACAATGGCTAATTGCAACCTCATTTGAAAGGCAGTATGTGTGTTCGCCTTTTCTGATTGTCTCAGCAGCGGTAGAAAATGAGTGAGCATTTGTCTCAGCTCCTCCTGATACTGTTTACAAGAAAACCACTGCATGACTTGTGTGGAAATGTGTGTATTTTTGTGTCGGTTTGTCTCGGGTGTCTCGGGTTAGCACATATGCTAACTACTGACTGCGGCAGGCAGAGATCGTGTGTGCTTGTGTGTGCTGTTTGTCTGAAGATTCTTCTTAGTTTTTCCGATAGACCAGATACGTAGGGCACTACCATGTGGTTCCTTTTGTTGTTTTTCTTGGTGTCAGTCGGTGTTTTGGTTTCTTTTCCTTGTCTTCTGTCAGTCTTGATGAATGCCCAGTTGGGGTAACCACAAGTTCTTAGAGCCTCATTGAGGGTATCCACATGTACACTTGGCATCAGGATGCCCTTGGTCGTAGGTCGATGAGCGACTTCGTAGTCGTATTGTGGAACCTGTGACCACATGTTTTGGACACTCGGGTGAAGAGAGGGGCAGAGCTGTCAACTGATCACCACGTGGTGGTGAGTTGGCTCCGATGGTGGGGAAGGAAGCCAGTCAGACCCGGCAGACCCAAACGTATTGTGAGGGTCTGCTGGGAACGTCTGGCGGATGCTCCTGAAAGAGTTTTAACTTCCACCTCCAGCAGAAATTCAAACACGTTCCAAGGGAGGCCTTGAGTCTGAATGGGCCATGTTTCTTGCCTCCATTGTTGAGGCGACTGACCGGAGTTGTGGCCGTAAGGTGGTTGGTGCCCGTCGTTGTCGTGGCAGTAACCCCTGAACCCGTTGGTGGACTCCAGCGGTAAGGGATGCTGTCAAGCTGAAGAAGGAAGCTGATAGGTACCGGCAGGCCAAGCGGAATGCGGCTTCGGCAGTCGCTGAGGCAAAAACTCGGACGTGAGGAGTTCGGTGAGACCATGGGGAACGATTTCCGGACGCCTCTGCAACATCACGTGGACATCGGGGGCAGTACCTCTGGATTGGCAGACTGGGGTGGTGGTCGCCCTCTTTAAAAAGGGGGACTGGAGGGTGTGTTCCAACTACAGGGGAATCACACTCCTCAGCCTCCCTGGTAAAGTCTTTTCAGGGGTCCTGGAGAGGAGGGTCTGTCGGATAGTGGAATCTCGGATTCAGGAGGAGCAGTGTGGTTTCAGTCCTGGTTGCGGAACGGTAGACCAGCTCTACACTCTCAGCAGGTCCTAGAAGGTGCATGGGAGTTCGCCCAACCAGTCTACATGTGCTTTGTGGACTTGGAGAAGGCGTTTGACCGTGTCCTTCGGGGAGTCCTGTGGGAAGTGCTCCGGGAATATGGGGTACCAGACCCTTTGATAAGGGCCATTCGGTCCCCGTACGACCGGTGTCAGAGTCTGGTCCGCATTGCCGGCAGTAAGTCGGATCCTTTTACAGTGGGAGTTGGACTTCGCCAGGGCTGCCCTTTGTCACCGATCCTGTTCATACCTTCTATAGACACGATTTCTAGACGCAGCCAAGGCGTTGAAGGGGTCCGTTTCGGTGGGCTCAGGATTGGGTCCCTGCTTTTTGCAGACGATGTGGTCCTGTTTGCTTCATCGGGTCGTGATCTTCAGCTCTCACTTGAAAGGGCTCAGAGTAGAACTGCTGCTCCTCCATATCAAGAGGAGCCAAATGAGGTGGCTCGGGCATCTGGTCAGGATGCCTCCTGGACGCCTCCCTGGTGAGGTGTTCCGGGCACGTCCCACAGGGAGGAGGCCCCGAGGACGACCCAGGACTTGTTGGAGAGGCTATTTCTCTCGGCTGGCCTGGGAACGCCTCAGGATTCCCAGGCCGGGGAGAGGGAAGTCTGGGCTTCTCTGCTTAAGCTGCTGCCCCCCGCAACCGGTCTTGGATAAGCGGCAGAAGATGGTATGGTAGGGTATGGTAAATTAAACCATGCAGGCACTCAAACTGACGCTCCTGCAGTAGCTGGCCAATCGCAAGAGACTCATTGTTCTGGGGGGCAGGCATGAGTTCAGAAACAGAGCACCTGTTCAAATGCTGTCAGAGATGAGCAATAAACTGGCTTAATCCAAAGAGACTATGAGGTTTTTACCATAAATATTATTTAGTTTATTTAAGTAGACATCAGTAATCTAAACTTTTGGTTCAAAAAGACCATTCTATGACACCTTAATATATTAAATATTATATTAATATATAATGCTTAAAATAATATTCCCTGTCACTGTTACTCTAAACAGTCCCTTATGAGGTATAGGTTCATCTTTTTAATTTTTACCTTAGGCCTTGTTCTCAGTCTCATCAAGTCTTTTATAGGCAGTATAGTGCACCCTGGTGTCTAATTTTAGCCTGTCCCATTCACATCCAGATGTCCAGTCCGGACATCTGACATTGGATTAAATCCAAAACATTTTTGAGTCTATTGGACAGTGCTCTTGAGAGCAGTCAGTGCAGAGAAGAGCTACTGTCCTCCACTTCTTAAGCAGTGCTATGTCACCTGTTTTTGGCACAGACCTCTCCAGATTTAAGAAGAATGTGTTCAGGGCATCCAGTCCTTTCAGTTACAGAAAAGGATATCTGATGAGTGCTCCTTTCAAGACACCAAGTAAAGCTTTTAGTGAGTTTACCTTGTTTCTCTTTTCCCAAGGCTGTAATGTGTTTCTTCTACTGTTATGACCAGTAGATGAAACCCGACAAGTTTTAACATTGCATTTGCCGATGTGATGAATTTGTCAGTGTCAGGAAAAAGAAAACACTCACTTTAACTGGTTTTTTTGAATGTTAATTCAAGGAAGCTGTTTATTTATTCTAATGAATACAGGTCAGTACTCCTGTTAGGACCATCACTAGTAACAGATTCTGAATCAGAAACATACTCTGTGTCATCTTCTGCTGAAGTCTCAGAAACTGGCACATCCTGTACTGTCCTGTACACATTATGAAAATTAGAAACATTTTATCCTTAAAGGATGCTGAAAAACTAGTTCATGCTTTTGTTACATCAAGATTAGATTACTGTAACTCACTACTATCCGGATGTTCTATTAGGTCGATTAAAACTCTTCAGTTAATTCAAAATGCTGCAGCACGAGTTCTAACAGGAACTGGTAAGAGAGACCACATCACCCCAGTGTTAGCTTCTCTACACTGGCTCCCTCTACAGTTTAGAATTCAATTTAAAATCCTCCTCCTCACGTACAAAGCACTTAATGATCAGGCCCCATCATATCTTAAAGATTTAATTTCACCTTATCAGCCCAACAGATCACTTCGGTCCGAAAATGCAGGTTTACTTGTAGTTCCCAGAGTCCATAAAAGTAGAATGGGAGGCAGAGCCTTTAGTTACCAGGGTCCTCTCCTGTGGAACCAACTGCCAATGTCGGTTCGGGAGGCGGACACTGTCTCTGTATTTAAAGTTAGACTTAAAACCTTCCTTTTTGATAAAGCTTATAGTTAGAGCTGGCTCAGGGAAACCTGAACCATCTCTTAGTTATGCTGCTATAGACCTAGACTGCTGGGTGATTTCCTGTGCACTCACACTCACTCTCTCACACTCAGGGTACGAATGTGACTTAATTATGTGTCATTAACCATTTTTTTTTTCCCTCTCTTCCCAAGTCTATGTCTGCTTCCTTCCATTCTCTCTCTCCCTCTGTCCTCATCTTGCAGGCTGCAGGATCCAGATCCAGTTTTGATGATTATTATTATTATTATCAGTAACAATAATACTGCTGTCATTGTTACTATGGTCTGATTAAATGTTCATCAGTATAGTTTCTTATCAATAATGTTTGCTGCTGCTTGTATAAATGACACTGTAGTTCTATAAACATGACAGAACTGATTCTAAACTTGATACAACTGTTGTCGAGGCAGATGACCGCACATCTTTGAGTCTGGTTCTGTCAGAGATTTCTTTCTGTTAAAAGGGAGTTTTTTCTCTCCACTGATGCCTAGTGCTTGCTCATTGTGTGAACTGTTGGGTTTCTTTTCTCTCTGTAATATTGTAAAGGTTTTGGCCTTATTATGTACAGTGCCTTGAGATAATGTATGTTGTGATTTGGCGCTATACAAATAAAATTGAATTGAATTGAATTGAATCCTGCTCTTGTGACAGGCAAGTCCCCAAATCAATCTTCTATCACACCACTCACACACACCGGAAGAGAAGAGAAGAGAAGAGAAGAGAAGAGAAGAGAAGAGAAGAGAAGAGAAGAGAAGAGAAGAGAAGAGAAGAGAAGAGACCTTTTTGACCTTTAACATTCCTTTAATGAACCAACTAATACTTTACATTAAATCATATCTTCATAGATGTTTCTATACATATATACATAATGTATATATGTTTCTATACATATATACATTAAGAAAGAGTGACTGGTTCCTTACAGTGCACAACACCCCACCATATGCCCAAAAACTTACAAATTTTTCCAAACATGAAGTCATTTTGTAAAAACTGAATTCGATCCTCAAGCGAGCTGCCACAAGACCCTTGAAACTTAACAGTAGATCTGTAGACCCTCCTCCTTTTATTTTGTGTTTTCTGCTGAGCCAAATACTCAGTTTAGCCTGTCCTAACAAAAAATTAATTAAGGTGACACGTTTTTTTCTGTGCAGCAGAGTATTTTGGCCCAAATATGAACAGACTTTCTTCTAGCGAATTTCCTAGACCACTAAGCCACTGCTGCAGTAGAGCAAAGAGGGCACCGAGTCTGGGACACCCAAGCCACAAGTGTTGCAGTGTTTCTTCTTGATTGCAAAAGGGACACTGATTCCCTGTTCTAGGATCCAATCGTGCCACGTATCTGTTTGTAGCCACGGCCCCATGTATCACCCTCCACTGGAGATCCGCAGTGCGTTTCTCTATGGGAGGTTTGTACAGGGACCTCCAGCTGCTTCGGGGAGATGAACCTGGTGCAAAAGCACCCGACCACCTTGACTCCTGGACACCTAATAAACGGCTTCGGTTCAGAACCTTAACACTGATAGCATACAATGCTTTTCTTGAGGCCTCAGGAAAGCTTTTCAGTTCTGGTGTTTGGAACGACAGTATTGGATTACATTCCTCCTGATCCTCAACTGCAGCACTGATGTTTAAAGCTGGGAACACAGGTTCATCTGATGTTGGACGTTCTGCAGAGTTCTTTGCCAGTGTCATCCGGAAGAAACCAGGAAGAGCAGAGACCACTTCTGCCAACAACCTCTCTGTAAATCGCAGTGATTTTATCCCAATCTCTTTGCAAAGTGTTGCAGCAGTTTTCCACTGGTGGCCTGATCTCAACTTTGCCAATGTTGTGAATCCAGATGTTGTTAAAGCCCTCCTCACACTGACAGATTCTAGCATTACTGATTTGATGAGTGGATTGTAAAGCAGAGGCTCTTCCCCTATATCTCCATAAACCACTGAACTGTTCCTTTTAGCAAGCAAAACAGTAAACCATGCCTGGAGGACAGATCTGTAGAACACTGTCGTCCTTGATATGTTCATGCCCTTCAGGTCCAAGAGGAACAGGTGTTTATCATAACCCAAACCTTTCACTTTACGAAGGAGGACATTGGCTGTTTCAGTCCATGTTTGTGGCTTATGATGTAGGAACCGTTGGGCCGTCTGAAGACTAAAAGCTGTTATGCGACTGCGGATGTCAATTAGCCCTTGTCTACCTTCTGCTGTGGGGAGGAAAAGGACTCCAGACCTAGTCCAATGACAGCCTCCCCAAAAGAAATTGATCAATCTTTTTTGTATTTCCTGAACAAGGCCATCAGGTGGTTCAAGAATGGTACAGCGGTGCCAGAGCATTGAGGCAGTCAGGTTATTAACACACAAGCACCTCCCCCTATAAGACAGCTGTGGCTGGATCCAAGTCCATCTAGACAAACGGGCACTGACCTTCTCCACTATTCCTTCCCAGTTCTTTTCTTGAAATGTGTCACTTCCAAGAAATACACCCAAACACTTGATGCCATCTCTCCTCCACTGCAGCCCAGCTGGAAGCACTGGCTGCTGTTTGTTGCTCCAACTTCCTAATAAAAAACCCTCACACTTGATCCAATTAACTTTTGCTTGGAATGCCTGTTGATATATTTTTAGTTTTTGTAATATTGTGTTAATGTCAGCTTGACTAGTAACAAAAATAGTGATGTCGTCTGCATAGGCAGACAAACTAACTGTCTTTGATATCTCCATGATAAATGATAAGCCTTGAAGGCCCTGTCGAAGCTGATGTAAAAGGGGTTCAATGGCTAATGCATACCAATGCATACCCCTGTCTGATCCCTCTTTGTGCAAGAATTGGTTTACCAAGCCTTCCTCCAACATTTAAAAGGAGAGTAGCATTAAAATAAAGTAACTTAATCCATGAAATAAAAACCTTGCCAAATCCAAAAGCTTTGAGTGTTACAGATAGTGTGTAACAGATAAAGATGGTCAACTCTGTCAAAAGCTTTTTCTTGATCTAGTGACAAGATTCCTACATTGAAATTCTGAAATTTTGACATATGAATAATGTCTTTAATTAAAAACAAATGATTGAACATGATTGTATGTCCTGGAATGCAATAAGTCTGGTTTTCATGAATGATAAATTCTGGACAGTCTTTGAGTCTATTGGAGAGGCTTGTTGATCTGATTATCCTATTATTGAAAGTTTGATTAATATAAATCCTGTCTAATCTTGCTGCCTTTACATGGCTATTGGTGGTTTTAACCCACGTATACTGTCAGACTGTTTCGTTAAGTTTCCTCCATACATCTGTAAATCATTTTCTGTCAGTATCTTATGTAGAAGTGAAGCAGAGGGAAGATGAATTTTCTCCAGGTTTCTATCCATTGCAGGGTTGGTAGTAATGTTCCAATCCCCAGCTTCAATAATCACTGAACCATTGTTCAAAAGTTTTAATTTATCATTTAATTTGTTGAAAAGTTGAAAAACGCCCAATACCAGAGTTGTCTGCATAAACATTGATGAAAGTGAAAGAGATTTCCCTTATAGTGACATGCACTATCTGAAACCTCCCTCCCTCAGCTTCACAGTGTGATATATTTTTAAGATTAAGGTGTGGTGAGAACAAAATGGCCATGCCCGCACTTAGATGCGTGCCATGATGCGTGCCATGATGCGTGCCATGACTTAAAAACACTTGTCCTCTAAAACTTGTCCAGTCTATCTCGTTTTCTACTGAGCTGTGAGTTTCCTGTAGGAGGAAACTCACAGCTCCATTGATGTTAAGAGTTACCACTCGCAAACTCTCCATAAGGAACAGAAAGGAAAGGAGCAGCAAGACAGAGAGCCATGTCCAAGAGAAAACCACCTGTGCTCCACCCATATTTCATTTTAAAAGTGTTTTTTTCCTTAATCTTTTGTCTTAGTTTAGTTAGTAAATTGTTTAGCCGGAATATTTTCTGCTAGTTGAGATCTTTATACTCTAACTGTCTTCTCAGCTTCACCACAGTGTTAATTAACCGATCTACATTCGGAAAAAAATCTGCTATATCCACGTTCAGTTTGCCATATGGTTCATCGAGGAAGTTGTTTATTTCTTGTAATGAGTAGTACTGTTGATCATCTTGAGACACAGTATCTGAGCACTGAGACAGTGAATCATCATCAAATAATTGCTCATTATCAATTTCTTCACCTGGCTCCACCGCGTGCATCTTCACTCTCTATAAGTGAAGCCGCTGCGTCCTCCGTCGGTGCCGCTATGATTACAAGAGCAGTCGCATCTACTTTGGACACCTCTCCTTCAATAATCTCTCCAGTCTGTTTAACTCCCACTCTAATGGCACATCCATCATTCCTATCATTACATTTGTTATTTGCATCACTTGTGTTTGCTTTGCTGTTGATTTTGGGAAGCGGTTCACTGATTACAGTTGCTCCCAGTGCACACAGTTCTCCTTGCACACTGCCGGGGGTGTGCCACCCGCCGGCGCTGGCTCACTAGAGTTGCTGCTCGCAGCACTTCGCTCTTTGTGTGGACATGAATTGCGTTTGTGGCCAACATCGCCACACGAATTTCATGCTTCCAGAGCTGGCATAGACAGTGGAAAAACTATTTTCATATTTAACTTTAATCGACACCTCCAGGGTTTGCAAGGGGTCTTTTAAATACATGAAACCCGGCCTTCACAAGGACTGAACATGTTGCAGCCTGGCGTCCTTGCATCCCAAACAAACCGTCCTAAGCCCGCTCGAAAACCTACCATATTGTGTCAGTTCCTTTTTGATTAGATCGCTGGAAATGAACGGCGGAATGCCAGACACTTTGACACGCATTGACGGTGTAAACAACGGAGATACAGGTACAAACGTACCGTCCAGTACGAGGCCTTTCTCAACTAAAGTATAAACCATACTCTCCTCTCGGAAAAACACCACCACGGCTTTATTCATTCTAGAACCGTAACAAATCTTTCCGTGGTCAACTTGTTCTCCTACAGCCAGGAGAACTTGCTCCACTGTGTAAGATGGATCAGTGACAACTCGGACTCCATGCATTATTGACAAGGGTGGCGAGCCCTCCGTGGGGAGGGACGCCATAATTCGCAGGTGTATACCAGAAACTTACATATTACAACATTCTCTTGTTTTTGTGATTTGTTCTTGGCTGGTCTTTGGCTGGATGTTGGTTGGTTGCTGATATGTAATATGATCCCCGGTGATGACGTAGTCAGTGAGTCTCACTAGTAACTCCCCTAAGCAGCCTGTGTGAAAACCAGCTGCAATGCCTCATTTTGCACAGAGAGGGGCGGTGATTATGTTCTGCTCTCAAAACATGGTCTAAACCATGACCAACTGCAGGACATATTTTTAAATAGACCCAAAATTAAAAACAAGGAAGACAACCCCTAAGATTAGCTCATTAGCTAGATTCGCTAGTTTCCAATGAATTCAGCAGGATGAACATTCTACATAGTGTAAAGTGAACAGACAAAATGAAATTATTATAAACTAAATAAAAAAATGAACAATAGAATCCCTGTCATTGTGAATTAACCTGAAATACACTATCCTTTAACTGAAGGCTACTACTAAAAAGAAGGAAATAAGTGCAATATATGAATATGAACAACACATTTGTCCACATGTAGTTCTGTTTATATCAGTGTGGGGCAGTTTTATTGTACTGTATTATACAGTAAATATTCAACTGCTTTTTTTTGCAAAGTTGACCAACTCTTTACACCTTACAAGTCTCATTAGGACTGTCTCTTGTCCCAAAAATTAAGTTTGAACAAACGTGTAACAGCCCATAATTTGTTAGAATTAATCGAAATCACATAAAGTGTGTGAGCGCATGGCACTTTCACTGCTCTACTCCGCAAACATCATGGTTTTCTTGACTTTAACAATTTAATAACTGTAACATTATTAACATTGCTGCTAGTGTTAGTGTATTCATGAAATACATCAGTCAGTAGAGAAGAATGAATCAATGCT
Organism: Brachirus orientalis; assembly: GCA_016785285.1. Classification (NCBI taxonomy): domain Eukaryota; kingdom Metazoa; phylum Chordata; class Actinopteri; order Pleuronectiformes; family Soleidae; genus Brachirus; species Brachirus orientalis. The sequence goes on along the minus strand of JAFBJR010000234.1, from coordinate 2,777,018 downwards.
CCGTTTCTGTGAGCAAGAAATCACTGACAACAGCAGCTCCTTTCTGTATCTAAACTATAAACTTGATTGGGATCGACTGTGTCTCTACAGCATTACCTGTGTATAAGAAGATACATTTAGAGCACAGAGGGCACTGTGTGTGTCCCACTGTGTGGGACACACAGTGGGACACACACACATGTGTGGGACACACACACATGTGTGGGACACACACACATGTGTGGGACACACACATGAGGCAGCTCACAAAAAATTGCAGTTGACTCACTGCGGGATCAGTGAAAATTAAAAAGCCATTATTATCATTTTGCATGGCAATTACTTGAAAAATAACACAAACAAACTTGTTGGATGTTAAATTGGTGTTGATTATGTGTCCAGTGTTTTTACTGTGGACATGTATGGACCCAAGTAAGGAGCAGAAGCTGGGTGGTTAAAAAGGAAGAATTAACACGAACTACTTAGCCAAAAAAGGGAAAAAACGGGTGATTAGAGTAATGTCTCTCAAAATAGCAAAGCCTAGTTCAGAGGTGTGTCGGTCAGAACGGTTGCGTTGCATCTCCGATTCGGTGTCAGAGCTGATACGCATCCAGTTTAGTCAGTGGGTTAAAGTACACTGGTCTAATCACGTGATCAGATCACCAAGGTCTACCAAAGCCAAAACCCTTTAAAAACTGACCCCCTCTATCATATATGCTGTTCATAAAAGTGAATTGTAAAAATCAGATGGTATGGATCAGCATCTCAGAAGTTCCAGGTTGCTCTGAAGAAATTGATTCAAGGCAGCAAAAGGGAAACTCGAACTCGATGAAAATGTTTGAACAGTAAGGAAAAAATATTTTATTCTCTCATCTCATCTCATCTCTCATCAAGAACATTAACCATGAAATAACAACTATGTGCATAAATAAACAAACAAATACAAATGAGGTTCACTTGATTTGACCCAAAATAAGCAGAAGTCACTCGCTGGTTAGAAAAAATGATTAACAAGATTTATTACAAAAAGGCAACAAAAACGAGGCAGGATTAAAAACGAAACTAAGAGCACAGGAGCAGGCAGGCTGGCTGGGCAGATTCCACATAATCCCAGATTCTACAAAAAGAAGAAACGAAGAATTAACACGAGGAAACAAAAAGGGCGATGAGAGACAAAAGGTAGGATATCCACTACTGAGTTGGTTAGAGAGATTGCGTGTTACCGGTGACATAATGAGATGAGCTGGCGACTGTGGAACAGGAAACCATGGTTTAAGAAGCTGTCGCCAAATCAGGAGATGAGTTAAAGGTGTGTGATTAGTGGATCAGCCTAGCAGGCCCACCTGACTCCTGGAAAGGAAACAGAAAACAACTAGACAGGAAACAATAAATATTAACAAAACAAAAAGGCAGGAAACCAGACCCTGACACAATGCTTACACTAAGGCTACTTAACAACTCAAATGACATAGTATAATCACAAAGTCCAAATATAAACTATAGTGCATTGTATCAGTGTCTATTCACTCTATTTAGATCATTAGTGATTAGATATGGGACCAACTGAATGTGTTTGTCCTACCATCTTCTGATGAACATCAATCAGCCAAGTTTCTCTTTTTTCTTCGATCCAGCTGTTTTGGCTCACCACTCCAGAACCACTTCTCTCCCCAAAAGAAAGCCAAGGAGAAGACTAATAATCTTGTGGAATCACATACTCACAGAATCACAGAATTGAGGCGGAGACGGACAGATGGATGGATGACATCTGGACGGCTGGAAGGCCTGGCTTTGTATTATTAAAAACAGGGAAATGATTAATACAAGGTTCAAATGTCTTATTCCCGCTTAGTATCACTATAACTATGTAATTTTTAACACCTTGCATATAAATAAATAAAAAGCATGAAGTGACTTTGTCATCATTGTCTGCAAATTAAGATCTAGTTTTCTGAATCAGTTTCTTTAACCTGTAACCTTCCTGGTCAGTGTCTGGTTAGTGTCTGCTTCCATGACCCACAGTGGGAGCTGGTTTACAGGAGAGGAGCTTGGTAGCTGAAAGTTCTGCCTACCATTCTACTCTTAGAGACTCTGGGAACCACAAGCAGCCCTCCATTTTCTGATTGCAGTGGTCTATTTGGGTGATAAAGAATAATTATGTCTTTTAAATAAGACAGGGCCTGGTTTCTGAATGCTTTATATGTGAGGAGTAGGATTTTAGATTATATTCTAGATATAACAGGGAGCCAGTGTAAGAGCTCAGCACTGGATAATGCATCCACTCGATAATGCATCCAGCCAACATTATCGAGCCATATTTTTAGACCTGCCAAAAATCCTTTAAAGGGTAATGTAGAGAAACTATTTTCAGTCTTACCCCATAATTCTTTACTCAGCCCATAATTTCTATCATATATAATATGTAAAAAGAATAATCTCTTCATTTTCTCCTGTAAATTTAATTAACAGTCATAACCAAAACCCTGGATGAAGCTGTAGAAGAATAGATCAAAACTTTTTTTGGTAACAAACTGAACTCATTCACCAAGAGGAAAAAATTATAACCATTATTTTTAGGTGCATTCTTTTCAAGGACCATTTCAGTCTGCATCAACAGACCAAAGCCTCTCTGAACATCCTAAATGTTTTAAAAAGAAATGTACTGATTAAGCTGTAAAAAAATGTATTACTCAACACATCATTTTCTACTGGCTTCTCTCTTTAGGGGTCGCCACAGGGGATCATTTGCCTTCATCTGGTCCTATCCCTTATGTCATCTTCTGTTACACCAACTGTCCTTATGTCCTCATTCACAGCATCCATGAACCTTCCTTGTGGTCTCCTTCCATTCCACCTGTCCAGCAGCTCCATCTGCAACATCCTTTGTCCAATAAAATAACTATTCTTTTTTCTGCACATTACCAAACCATATCAACCATGACTGTCTTACTTTATTTCAAAACTGTTCACCCTGAGCTGTTCCCCCAATATGTTCATTTTTAATACTGTCCATCCTGGTCACTCCCAATGAAAAACTCATCATCTTCAGCTCTGCCACATCCAGCGCTGCCTCCTGTGTTAAGACAGTGCCACTGTCTCTAAGCCAGACATCATAGCAGGAGATAGCAGCATCTTATCACTGTCTTATCAACGTTCCCTTTCACTGTTGCTGCTATCCTTCTGTCACACATCACCCCTGACACTCTTCTCTACCCACTCCACCCTGCCTGCACACTCTGCTTCACCTCTCTTGTGCACTTTCCATTGCTTTGAATGGTTGACCCCAGGTATTTAAATTAATCCACTTCCTCTACCGCTACTCTTTTCACCATACCACAGTCTCATTATGTTTCACACACAGGTATTCTCTCTTGCTTCAACTAAATTTCAATCTCCTTCTCTTCAGTGCATACCTTCACCTTTCCGGGCTCTCTTTAACCTGTCTCCTACTCTTGCCACATATTACAATATCATCAGCCAACAGCATAGTCCATGTAGACCCCTGTCTGACCTCATCTGTCAATCTTTCCTTTTACAACCTGCAAACAAGAAGGGGCTCAGTGCTGATCCCATCCTGCTGCTTGCTGATCCTCACCTTCCTTTACCAACTTTGAACAACTCACATCAACACTAGGTAGCAGGCAATACTCCAGCTGTAACCGAACAAATGACGCAAGAACATCATTCATAACCAAGGTGAAACAAAGAACATTTCCTAGAAACAGCAATGCCCTTTCCCATCTTAGAGAAGATTAAATCAGTCTGATCATAACAAGACAGGAGATTATCTAATATGTCTTAAAAATTAAAAAGACACAAGCACTTGCTGCTGTCTCTCACAGTGAACCATCAGTTAATGGTTGCATACTATCTACATTGTAGTAAAATTCTTCAGCCATCTCTACAGGTAACAAAATTGTCAACAGTGGATTTGAGTGTGCTGAGGGCAGACATTAAGTAAACACTGGAAACAAAATTCCCTGGCGAGTCATGTGTTACGATGGCAAACACTGTGGGCTCTAATTTCATGGCACAGCAAAAGGGGGTGCAGCCCACGCAGTGGTAATTTTATCTGGTGCAATATGTGTGCAGCAAATTTGGCAATTTGGTAGACCAAGGTACATCAAAATGGGTGTGGTGGCGCAGCAGGGAGAGGTGTCGAAAAAAGATTCAGCTTGGCGCAGTGACAATTTCGGACCAAAAGGCTGTGCCAAAGGTGCGCTGAAAGCTCACCAGCTCCAACCTGGTCTACTCTCGGTGCAAGGCGAAGCGCAGATTGTCTAGTGGTAATTTGGCTGAGTGGCGCAATGCAAGTAATAATCACAACTACTATTTAATGTAACTATCTGAATCAGCACATACATTTATATCTATATCGACTGTCCCATCACATCTGATGTCAGATCAAAGGTGGTTGGCATGCGTAACGGAATTAAATTAACACAGCTGAAACTGTGATGCATACTAACGACTTCGTATCTCAGCTAACCACAAATTCAAAAAAAGAAGATTAGCTCTCTCTCCCTCTCTCTCCAGAAGAGTTTTAACTGCATGAGGGTGAGTTAGCTGAAATTGAAAAGGTGTCTGGTCATCTTCAGAAGAAGTTGGTTTTCAAAGTTGTGAGAATTCAGTCTCGTTCTTCTTGGACTGAAGACAAGTCCAGCAATGCTGAAGAGCCTTTCACAAGCTGCTGAGGCAGGTAGAGGAGTGTTCAGCTTTACAGAAAGCTTGCACACCACTGGGAAGGATTTCAGCAAGTCCATGTTATCAGCTGAACAGGCCAAGTATCCATCCAGTTGTTTGGCACCATCTTGTGCTTGAGACTACTGTTGGGCAGAGAAGAAGTCATCGTCATCAGACGAACTGGACCGGTTGGAATCTGCAGGCTGCAGGGAGGGTTCTTGCATGTGCTGTTTGATGTAGTCAATTCCTGAAATAGTGAGGAAAATATAAATTATACAAACTGATGCAAGTCTTTAACATGGCATGACCACAAATTTAAGTATTAAATGAGGGTTTCATATATTGATTTTTTTGTACTAGCCATGCATCTATAACTGCCATTACAAAGTGTCGAAATATACTTATTTTTTCACTACCCCCATGATGTCTTACTTGTTTTGATTGTGGAATCATCATTTGTCCATATTTTACGGAATTTTGGAAGTAGAATTGCAGCTGCAATCAACTCAGGGTCTCCAAACATATGGCCAAAACATTTCTTGATTCCCACCTGCAAAGCAAGTTTATTTGTATAGCACATTTTAGCAATTCATAATGTGCTTTACATAAAACATTTAAAGCAATGAGTAAAAGTGCCAAAGAAACTAATTATGAAAAGGACATTTAAATAATCATGAAAGAGTTAAGACAATGTAAAAAAAAAACAAGAATAAAAAATGACCTGTAAAGCATCCACCAGAGGCTTGCAGTGTTTCAGTGACAACTTGACTCTGTCAAGTTTGATGGTCAGCAGATGAATAGTTGGAAGTAGCCACCCCATCATGGCATTTGCTTCTGCTTGCAAGATGTTGGTTGCCTGGGCCACGGGGGTCATGGCAGCAGCATACTCTGCGAGGAAGGCAAGTTCAGCTGGATTAAACCCATGATAAACACAAAAATACAACACCATTAAAAAAAACACTAAAATCATGTTGTACTCAACAAAATAATACAATGTTTAAGAAATTAGTGTCCAAGAAAGGATGGGGAAAATAAATTAAACAGTTCAGAATAATTCAAGACATCAATTATGATCATTTTAGAGAAAACACAAGATACCTGTGCACCTAGAAGAGTACCTTTGGGAGAAGAGATGTAAGCCTTAGTGACTACAAACCTTTTTCTAACATACTATTATTTGGGAGAACACTTAGCACTTCAGGTTTTATTATTATTATTCTATTATTCCCTGAGTCCTGAGTCAACAATAGCCTATTATCGGGTTTGTTTGCCAAGTCACATGGTCCAGTTGGTCTCCAACATTTCCAGGACACCTCATCAGTAATGCATAAGATAAATAAAATGCACATAATTCTTACTTACATTGGAACCTTTAAGTCAGTGCAGATGACTCGGATGACCCCCTCTCCCTTTCCTTTCATTATTTTTAGCAGTCTTTCCACTGCCAGGAACATGGAGTTCCACCTAGTAGCATTCGGGCGTAGCAACTGGAGGGAGCAAGCATCTTCAACAGCTTCGGCTGCAAGGGTGGATCTTCCACATTTGTTCCAAAGTGCAGAACACTTGCCAAATGTTGAACGGTACAATTTCTTGTATGCCTCATTGGATATTGCTTTCATGGCATCAACTGTAGCTACTAGGTTGAGTAGATGAAAGTGTGTCAGCACTTCTGACACATCAACAAACTGCACTTCTTCATCCCCGTCTTGATCCTCATCATCCGTTTCTGACTGAGATGCATCACCACGATCATCATCACTTCCCACTGCATTATTATTCTCATCTTCACCAAAAACATGGAATGCTTTAATGAAGTTGGAGCCATTGTCTGTTGTTGTTCGCACAATCTTCCCCCGTATTTCAAATTCAGAGTGTACATCATTTAAGGCATTTGCCAACACATCAAATGTGTGCGCACCTCTCAGTTGTTTACAGGCTAAAGCTGCAGAGCATCTTTTTAAACTGATGGGGTCAATCCAATGGGCAGTAACACCTATGAAGCTCCGCCTTCTGACGGACCAGCAGTCAGTAGTGGTGGCGATATGGTCAACTCCCTTCATGGCCTCAATCACTGCCTTCTTCATTTCCATGGAGGCATCACTGGTCATGGAGCACAGGGTCACCCGTGACATAATTCTTGCATTAGGCTGCAGTTCCTTCACAAAGTCTCGAAATGGTTCTTGTTCAACAACATGGAATGGCTGGAGCCCTTGAACCACATACTTCAAGATAGCTTTGTCAATGGTCCTCTGAGACACAGTCCTGGTCTTTACCAGTGTGGTCTGCCTGATGGTGGAGGTTGTGGGAAGAGTCTCAGGAGCTCTTTTTCTCTTTCTTGATGTTGCCTCTTCATATATTTCTTCAGGTGGCCTACATGCTTTCTCTGAAACAGTGAGAGAGAAACATTTTAAAAGCAAAACAACTTCAGCTACAGGGCTTAAAAGTTACTAAATACCAACAATAAAATGACCAATATTTAACATTATCTTTACCTAATTGCAAAAATCACAAACACTCCCACCCAGTCACTAAAACTATTAACTTAGAATTATTTATTGCTGTTGGCATTGTGTAGCATGTACTGTATTGTATTGACTTGTCATTTTTACTGTTACTAGCTGAATTTACACCAACCTTTTTGGAAACTTTGATCTAGACTTTTGATCACTATTGTAAGCCTACATCCTAATACTCCAGGGTCTTTCCATGTCATATGTCCAAATGTCTCCCATACATACTCATATACTTCCTAATGGTAAAAGTACATTTTAGCTCTCTACTCCCCATAATATATAACCTTAGCCCTAAAATTGCCTATAATCACTGAGTATTGAGGTAGTCATTTAAAGCAAATCTTTAGTTTAACAAAACATGATGCTTTTGAAGACGTGAAGACGTGAATTATCCTTAACACCTTCCTTAACACCATAACTTGCCAGGAAATATTATGCCGCCAGTTAGATTATGTCAAATATTCTACAGCGCTACATCTCATTGGTTGCCAGCAAACAGACAATGCCTTGCACGCTCAAATTTCTTCTCATTTTATTTTGTAGTAACGAGTAACGAATATGGTTGGGGAAAATGTATTGGAGTAAAAGTATACATCTTATTTAGGAAATGTAGTGAGTAAAAGTGAAAGTTGCCAGAAATGTAAATAACGAAGTAAAGTACAGATACGTGAAAATTCCACTTAAGTACAGTAACGAAGTATTTTTACTTCGTTACATTACAACACTGTCAGTATGTCAGGGCAAACATGATTAATAATATTGGTAACCTCCTCCCAGGGTCCTTTTGCATCATCAGTCTGTGGGGGTCTGTTCACGTGACTATATATTCGGCCACTGCGAGCTTGGACATCCCAGACTAGAACATCAGTGTCCTCCTGGGAGAAGTTTACTGTCTGCTGCTGTCTCCTTCATCCATGGTGAACAGAAACTTGCAATGTGCCTCGCCCACTGCACATTTAAAGGTGAGGATAGGAGTTCATCGGACTGGTAAAGACTTGACCCAACTGTGTTAAACCCAGTCACTCCTTCTCTCCTCCTCTTTGCCACTTGCGCCAGAAGGAGGGACAAAGGTGGGACAGAGGAGTACTTGCGCCAAACCTGCGTCTGGTCTACAAAATTAGAGCCCTGAGTGTTAGAGTAGCACCAGGTACTCAGTTGGAATGATCACATTGTTCAGCAGGGTGTCTGCCAGATTTCTGAGTTGACTCAGATGGCTGTTGTGAATGGGAAAGTTGGCTTTATTGTGAGTGCTACATTTATGTACCATAGATAGCAGTGTGGTCGTTACACCTTGTAATTTGCTGTATTTGACAAAAAAACTCATACAATGCATAATCAAATATGAAGTTAATTTTCTGGTAAAAGTGTTATGCGGTTAATTTTGTAGATCTACACTGCCTGGCCAAAAAAAGTCGGCATCTGGATTTAACTAAGCAAATAGGTAAGAGCCTCCTATTTGCTAATTACTGCATGGGCAATTACCTTTTAGCTGGCAACAAGTTATTTATCCCCAACTGATTCAATGAGTAGCTTCTCATTTCTTAAACAACCATGTTGAATGACACATCCTGTGGTCATGAAAAAGATGTTAGTCTGTTTGAGAAGGGTCAAATCGTTGACATGCATCAAGCAGAGAAAACATCTAAGGAGATTGAAGAAACTACTAAAAGTGGGTTAAGAACTGTCCAACTCATAAAAAACTGGAAGGATAGTGGGGAACCATCTTCAAGGAAGAAATGTGGTTGGAAAAAAATCCTGAATGATCGTCAGTTGAACGTTTGGTGAAATCAAATTATAAAAAAACAACAGCAGAACTCAGGGCTATGTTTAGTAGTGAAAGTAAGAGCATTTCCACATGCACAATGTGAAGAGAACTCAAGGGATTGGGACTAAACAGCTGTGAAGCATGGCAGCTGATGCACACATGGATTGGCCACCAGAGAGTCCAGACCTTAACCCCAATGAGAATCTTTGGGATGTGCTGGAGAAGGCCTTGCACAGATTCTCCTATTATCACAGTACAAGATATTGGTGAAAAATGAATGCAGCCCTGGATGGAAATAAAACTTGTGACATTGCAGATGCTTATCAAAACAATGCCACAGCGAATGCATGCTGTAATCAAAGTTAAAGGTGGTGCAATGCTTTTTCTTTGGCCATTGTATTGGTTTAAGTATTTTAATACTTAAACCAATACAATGTGGTTTCTCTTACAGATACTACAGTGTCTCATGAAGTCAAACTCTAAATCATTCTTCAGGACCATGATATTCGCAAACTAGACTTACCTAGTGGAATTCCTGATGCTGTGAGTGAACTTAAATCTTTTATGAGACATTGGGCTCTAATTTCGTGGCGCAACCCATGCAGTGGTAATTTCGTCCGGCGCAACACCATGCGTTGCGAATTTGGCAATTTGGTAGACCGAGGCAAGCAAAGTGTGGCTTCGCAAAAGAGGGAGGTGTCGACAGATTCAGCTTGGCGCAGTGACAATTTCGTGCCAAAAGGTTGCACTGAAGGTGCATTTTTGCCAGTTCCAACCTGGTTGGGCTCTAATTTTGTAGACCAGGCCAGTGTGTCGAGGCGCAGTTTCGTACACAGCGCAGGGTGTGCAGCCAGGCGCAAGTACTCCTGTGTCCCACCTCTCTTTGCTACCAGCAAGTAGCAAAGAGAGGGAGAGAAGGCATGACTGGGTCTTCACCAATCAAATGAGCTCCTCTCCTCACCTTTAAACGCGCCGCGACGCGGTGCAGTGCAAGTTTTGTTTCGCCATGGACGAAGGAGACAGCAGCAGTGTAAGACGGAGAAAACTGATGTTCTGGTTCGGGAGGTCCACGCTCACACTGGCCGTATATATGATCACAAGAACAGACCTCCACAGGCTGATGATGCAAAAGGAGGTTACCAATATTATTATAAAAAGACTAGTTCAATTAATCAATAAAATTGATGTTAACACCATTTTGTTTCATGAGTAATTTTATGTATATTTAATGTGATTGAGTAAATTGTGGCCAAAAATGTATAAACACAAACATTTAAGAACAGAGCTGTGCCACAGGTGGTCTCTCCTCTCCCCTGCGCTCTGCTGCTGCATGCAACATGCCATAAAGAATGCACTGGATTTTATAAGATGAGAGAAGTCGATGCCAAGGCTGTTTGTGGTTGGCTGAGAGAATTGTGAAGTCGTTAGTTTTCATCACCGTTTTAGCTGCGTTAATGAAATTCCATTACACGTGCCAACTGCCTTTGATCTGACATCAGCTCTGTCCTTAGATGTTTCAATCACATTAAAGATACACAAAATTACTCATGAAACAAAATGGTGTTAACATCAATTTTATTGATTAATTGAACTAGTCTCCTTCTTATAATAATATTGGTAACCTCCTTTTGGCTCCTTTTGCATCATCAGCCTGTGAAAGTCTGCATTTAAAGGTGAGGAGAGGAGCTCATTTGATTGGTGAAGACTGTGTTAAATCCAGCCACGTCTTCTCTCCCTCTCTATGCTATTTGCTGGTAGGAGAGATGGAGGTGGGACAGAGGAGTACTTGCGCCTGGCTGGAGATATGGCTTTCAAGAGGGAGGGAATTCCTTTCAACTTTACCACAATCCTTCCTGACATCCTTGAGAAACTGGCTAAACACATCTTCCAGTATGTTGCATCCCCAACAACTCCTTGCCTTAATGAAGCAGAATCATACAATAGAGGCTATGAATGGGTACAGAGATTAAAATATAAAATGGGCAACTACAGGTCTAAATTGAGAGGACTTGGATGTCCTGTGCTTGATGTGAACTCCATTAAGAAGTGACAACATAAAAGCAGAGGTGAATTATTTACCCCCTCATCCACATGGAGAAACAGAAACAAGTTTGGAACATGAAAGAGTGGGTTAAATAAGTTAAGAAGAACAACAGACCATCAGTTAAGATAATGGCAAAGACATTCTCCATTTGCAGGCAGGAAGTTGCCAGTCAAGCTCAATCAGTCAATGACCTTAAAGACCAATGGCCTACTCTTTATGAAGCTGCACAGATAAATATTGTTTTTCTGACTGATTGCAGTATAGTGTATGTTAGAGTATGTTTAAGAGTAATCGTTGTCACCTGTCATATTTCTATATAGATCAAAGAAGAATTAAGGAGAATCACCACAATCAACTTGGAGAAAACTTTCATGGCAAAACTGGACCAGCAAACCCCAATGGCCCTGATGTCTTCAAGAGGCATGTGCAAAGATAAAGATTCAGCGCATAAGAGACCTGATGCTTGAGGTATTATAGTTCATTTGAAATAGGTAAATTTGCTTGTTTTTGTAATAAGTGATATTGGGTATTTTGGAAAATTTGACAGGTGGCCTGTCATTTAGAGTGAAAAAAGTGCTTATTGTTTGCTGGGTGTGTTTAAAGTAAACTGTTTGCAACCCAAGCACCTTTAAAGCAATAATAAATCACACGTTCACTACTTAATCTGCTCTGAAGTTGTTAAAAACATATCAGTTAACACCAATAATCTAAATCCTAAAACAGAAAATAAATTCATTGTGAGATAGAACAAGCTATGCAGAGTACATACAATTTAAAAAGTTGGATTAAAAAACCCTATTAAAATTATTTTTTTTGATTAAGAAATGTATTTATTGCTCATCATTGAAAACTTTTTTTTCCTGCAGCTTTTTTTTATTTAAAATTGATATTAGAAAATTCTTTATATTTTAGTTATAATTTTTTTTTTTTTTTTTTTTTGAAAAGCAACCAGTTCATTATTCAGTTTCAATAAACAGTGTAGAGATTATCCCTTTTCTCAGTATTATTAAAATCCTGTTATCACAGAAGGAGTTGTTTAAAATTATTTTTTTTATTAAAACGATGAGTCTGTGGAAAGATAGTGGGAGGTTTCTATTTGTGGCCTAACAGTGTATCTTAGAGAAAAAGAGGAGGATCTCATCAAAGAGCAAGTGGCATGTAAATCAGACACTTGAGTTTAGATACACTGTACTGTGTGTCACTGCTCTTCTGCTCCTGACTGCTGATTTAAGCCCTAATCTGCCAAAACATTCTACACATCTATTACATTTAAACATATTTGATTTAAAATAAATATATCTAAAATATATTTTATTTTTTAACATAATTATAGAACTAAAAGTATTATTATTTAATGTTTTTTGTCACTTCTAGTCTTTGTTGTACCAGTTAATCAGTTTTATGATTATTATTTATTAGTTTTGATGGACCCTCCAGTCAATATTATTTTTTTCAAAGAATTTCATGTAAATGTAGATGACACTGGTGTGTGATGTATCACAGACTAAGACAAACATGGACAAGACAAACAATTTACCTTAAATGTTACTAACCTGGAATATGATTTACAAATATAAGTTATCTCCCCACAGATTTGATTTGAACAACAGATAGAATAAAACATTATTTCTAAAACAATATTTTAACAACAACATCATATATGTAAGTTAACTAACCAATGCAGTCAACTCTATAATTATCGATTATTCATGGCAGATAATATTAGGCATGAAATACTGTATTAGAACTAACACAAGTTTGACCAGGTCAAATAAACCTGGTTAAGATCCTTAACTCTTCTCTTTAATCCACAAGTAATAATATCAAGAATGTGTTGAAATTACTTAGTAAGTCTTAGTAAGTATTAAATGAAATATACCTAATTATATCATAACATAGAGTTAATTTTATCTATTATTTCTTTTTGCATTTTTGGGCTCCACCGAGCTGGTTTTTGTGTCGCTGTAAAAAAAAATAAAAAAGCTCTGCCGTTGGCCCACAAACATTTCTGGGATAGCCCTCTGCTGTGAAGGATACACAAATGTATCCTTAAAAAACGGGCAAATGTCAGCCAGATGAGAAGGAGTGAGTGAGTCACATGACAGTTGGGACAGCCTATGGTGCAGCGCTGTGACGCATTTTGATGACATCCGGACGATGAATCCACACTTAGGAACATCCAGACCCTGAAATGAGACAGCTCCTGTGTATGCCGAAAACCTCCCACAGCCTTAAAACATGTAGATTTGATTAGGCATCTCAGTGAGCTTCATGTAGTCATGTAGTCACCTGAAAATGTCACCTGAAATGGTTTTCACTTGAGGTCTGCCTTGTCAGGGTCCATTTGTGGAATTTCTTGCCTTCTTAAGGGGTTGGGACCATCAGTTGTGTTGTACAGAAGTCAGGTTGGTACACAGCTGACAGCACTATTTGACAACTTTTAGAATTCATATTATGGCAAGAACCAATCAGCCAAGTGAAGAGAAATGACAGTCCATCATTACTTTAAGAACCGAAGGTCAGTCAGTCAGTCCGGAAAATGCAAAAACTTTGAATATGAAACTTTTGACTGCATATTGCATATTTTAATATCCCACAACCCCACCCCTACTTGGGGTGTTCTTGTGTCTCCTCCAAGCTAGTAGTTTAAGCCCGCCCCACACTCAAGGATGATTGGCCAGATTTCGGTCCTGTTCTGGCCCTCTGACATTTGTGGGTGCCTTCCAATGATAGACTGCTTTGAACAGATTATCTGGCCAAATTATCCTGTAGTGTGGAGGGTAGTGATAGCAACAGCTGTTCTTTTAGGTGTACTGAATCTTTCCAATTTATTCATTAAAAAGATTTGTTCAAAAGATTCATTCACCAAATCGTTCAGTTCTTCCTGCATGACCGGTGCACAGACTACGTCTGATTCACTCGCTGAACTGATACACAACTTAACGGGTTGTGATTCATCTCACTGTCGCCAGCTGTCAACAGTGCTGTCATTAAATACACCAGACTCCAATGTTAAATGTTTTTTAGGTTAAAGATTTTAGGAATTTCCTTAATAAACATTGGAGATTAACACATCTTTTTGTAAAGTTGTTGTTGTGCTTCTTGTAAAGTTATTTACAGTTTGGCATGAATCGGTATTGTTTCTGGATTTGCAGAGGCTGATTCTGACAGTTTAAGCCGCTGATTCACTCACACACATATTAAGTTCAGTCAATTTACCAGTGCGTACATGGCGAGGGCTGACCCATTAACTAAAGAACAGTTAAGGTACAGTTTCCTCACTTTGAGAGGAACTGGGAGCTGAATGAGTTGTGATTCAGCTCACTGTCACCGGCTTTATTTAGGGCTGTTGCTAAATACACCAGCCTTCTCTGTTAAATGATAAAAAGATTTTAAAGGAGATATAAAATGGTCTTTTTGAACCAAAAAATCGAGATTACTGATGTTTAAACAAAATAATATTAATGGTCAAAAACCTTATAGTCTCTTCAGATTAAGGCAGTTTATTGCTCATCTCTGACAGCATTTGAACAGGCGCTCTGTTTCAGAGCTAATGCTCGACCCCTAGAACACTGAGTCTCTTGGCCAGCTACCAAGCACATTCCCACTCGCTTGTGATTGGCCAGTTATGAGTGGATTAACTGCTGCGCAGTGCTTCGCCCCCGTACCGCAGGAGCATCAGTTTGAGCGCCTGCATGGTTTAATTTACATGTAAAATAAACCATTAATAAGTTGTTCCCTATGCACATGGTTTCTCACAGCTCATGCAGCGGTGCGCTTTTAAAACAGCGAGCTGAGACAAACAGAAAGCACACATGATCTCTGCCTGCCGCACAGTAGTTAGTATATGTGCTAACTTGAGACACATGCAGACTGACACGTGAGCCGAGACAAAGAGAAAGCACACACACAAGCACACGCAATCTCTGCCTTCCGCAGTCAGTAGTTAGCATACGTGCTAACCCGAGACACTCACAAGCCGACACAAAAATACACACATTTCCACACAAGTCGTGCAGCGGTGTGTTAGTAAACAGTATTGTGGAGCTGAGACAATTGCTCACTCATTTTCTACCGCTGCTAAGATAAACACAGACTGATCTCTGCCTGCCGCACAGTAGTTAGCATATGTGCTAACCCAGTATCGTGGAGCTGAGACAAACACTCACTCTCACTCACTCATTTTCTACTGCTACTGAGACAATCAGAAAAGGCAAACACACACACTGCCTTTCAAATGAGGCTGCAATTAGCTGTTGTTAGCTATTGCTATTCAAGACAAGAAGCAGTCAAGCCTCAAAGACATTATTACTTCATTTGGAAATACTTACATTGCCTTCAGGGAATCTATTACAGATTGTTGAAGCTGCCCCATACTGATGAAGTAGAGCTGATGAGTCCCACTTTGTATTGCCCAAACTATTCACTTTAAAGTGACTGCTACAAACAAACAGCATTTCAGGAAGCTAGCAGAGATATTACTATCAAAAATGAAAGATATCCACTCTGCTCTTTTTTCCACATTAGAAGGGAGTCTATGAAGCATCTGGTGTTGTTTTTGACAAACAGCAACAGAGCAACAATGAACTGAACCTTTCTTCTGAGACATGTTCCTCCCAACAGATACAATAGCTGTAATGGTGGAAGCGATTCAGCTTCTTCTTCTTCTTCTTCTTCAGATTGAATGTTCATGCCCATGACCGGGAGTAGCTGTTGGGGGAGGGTTTGTTGCACGCCAAATGTGCTAGTTGCGTAACTAAACTCGACTTTTCAAAACCACTTGCTTGAGCACAAATAAACAGAGGAGCCCTTTTTTTCCCAAAAGTGGCTGAAAAAGTGGCCCCAAAAGGTATGCTGGGGACATGGGAGCTTGTGGTCAGTTCCTGTTACAGTGCTCAACCACTCACCTGTGCATCAGATCAATCATGTATCCCATATATGATCAGCTTATTAGCCGGGGATGCCGCTAGGTGGGCTACCGCTCTGTGGGAGAGGGATTCTGCCATCTGTTAGTCATACCAATCATTTACCAGCGAACTTAGACAAGGTTTTGATTATCCCGTTCAAGGCAAGGTTGCTTCCGCCCAACTAATGTCACTTCGCCAGGGCACCAGATCAGTTGCAGAATACACTCTTGATTTCTGCATTTTAGCCGCAGAGAGTGGGTGAGATAATGTGGCTCTACAGGGTGCATTTACTCACGGGTTAACAGAACACATTAAAGATGAATTAGCCACCAGAGACGAGCCCCCCGACTTAGATTTCCTCATTTCACTCTCCATATAATTGGATAATCGCCTTTGTCAGCGAATTCGGGAGAGGCACAACCGATCACAAGCCTCCACTCCCTGTCTTCCTCAATCTGGTCTGTTGCTCGCCACCTCCTCTCTCTCATCAGCACCACCCCCCTGCAATTCATTGGAATCCATGCAGTTAGGGCGATCTCGCCTTTCCCCCGCTGAACGTCAACACCATTTACTCTCTGGTTTATGTTTATACTGTGGTAAATCCGGTCACCTTTGCGTCTCTTGTCCTCTGTTAGTAAAAGCCAAGGCTCACCAGTAAAGAGGAGGGCACTGGTGAGCCATACCATTTCCTCCTCTGTTAATGTAAACCACCGTATGACCATCTCCACTTCTCTACGGTGGGATTGCCATTCAATCTCCCTCACTGCTCTCATTGATTCCGTTGCCGACGAGAACTTTATTGATGTTAATTTGGTTAATCGACATGGCATTCCACTCATCCCACTCAACACTCCGCAGAATGTCAATGCCTTAGACAGCCACCCTCTAGCTCACAAGACCCATCAAGCCGTTCCGCTCACTCTCATGCTTTAGGGCAATCACCAAGAAACCATTCCCTTTTTTGCCATTTCCTCACCCAACACCCCCTTGGTCCTAGGTTTTCCCTGGCTCCGTCTCCATAATCCCCATTTCGACTGGTCCAACGGTTCAATTATTAGCTGGAGCCTGCACTGTCTACACTAACTGCCCACAACACTCCCTCCACTTCAGTCACCACACCCTCCAATCCTTCCAATCTCTCTACTATTCCAGAGGAATATTACGATCGCCGCAAAGTTTTCAGTAAACACAGGGCTCTGTTGTTACCTCCCCACCGGCCTTACGATTGCGCCATAGATTTACTTCCCGGTTCACCATTACCTTCCAGTCGGTTATATAATCTCTCTCACTGTATGAAACTATGGAAAACTAGATTAATGAATCACTCACGTCTGGCCTCATTCGCCCCTCCTCGTCTCCTGTAGGAGCAGTTTTTTTTTGTTAATAAGAAAGATTAGTCACTCCGCCCATGTATTGATTACCGAGTTCTTAATAATATTACTGTTAAAAATAAATATCCACTCCTTCTGATAGATCCGGCGTTCGCACCCCTCAACCAAGCCACCATTTTTACTAAGTTAGATCTCTGCGATGCATATCACCTCATCCGTATTAAAGAGGGGGATGAGTGGAAAACCACATTTAAGACTCCCATTGGGCATTTTGAGTATTTGGTGATGCCTTTCGGGCTCGCCAACTCTCCTGCTGTTTTTCAAGCCCATGTCAATGACATACTACGAGAAATGCTCAATAAATTTATTTTCGTTTACCTCGACGGCATTTTGATTTTTTCTAATAATCAAATAATCAACACAAAACCCACGTTCATTCCATCCTCCAGCGACTTCTGGAGAATCGATTATTCGTTAAAGCCAAGAAATGTGAGTTCCACATCCCCTGCGTTAGCTTCCTAGGGTTCATCATTGAGAAGGGTCAGGTCCGAGCCGACCCAGCTAAGATTAAGGCCGTAGCAGATTGGCCCATTCCCCCCACCAGAAAACACTTACAACGTTTCCTTGGTTTCGCAAACTTTTATCTGTGGCAGCTCCTCTCACCCAACTCGCCTTTATCAAGACCTGGAGGCGGTGCTCTGATGTCTCGCTGCCTGTAACCCCTCTTTCTGGATGTCACAGCTGGCCTGGGTGGAATATGCGCACTCCCTCACCTTCTCTGCTACAGGTGTGACCCCCTTTATAGCCAGCTGTGGCTTCCAACCCCCCTTATTCCCCTCTCAGGAAGAGGAACTGGCGGTACCATCCGTCCAACACCACCTCAGGCGCTGCCGCCGGGTTTGGAAAGAGGCTCGAGCCACTTTTCTGCGCACAGCTGCCAGGAATCAGCGAATCGCTGACCGCCACCCTTCCCAGGCTCCCACCTACACTCCGGGGCAGCGGGTTTGACTCTCTTCTCATGATCTACCCATTCAGGTTGAGTCTCGCAAGCTTGCTCCCCGATACATTGGACCATTTGAAGTCGACCGCATCATCAATCCTTCGGCGGTAAGACTGCCCTCCATCTTTGAAAGTTCATCCCACATTTCATGTCTCTCTCCTCAAGCCAATGTCGTCCAGCCCTTTGTGCCCTCTGGCCGAACCCCCACCACCCACCTGACTCGTTGATGGACACCCTGCCTATTCCGTTAATCAGATTTTGGATGACTGAACATGAAATTGGGGCATGAGCAGAACCCTGCAATAACCAATGAGAGTGAGTTGACTGGAAAACAGATGTTGCGTTCTTTTAACTTTTACAAGACTTCATCCACAGTTTTTTTGGATTTCTCAGTACAAAACATTGCACACACACAACAGCTATTAACTGAGCAAGATGACAGTTAGAATGATGGAAGCACATCTTTCTACGGATTTGGCTGTTGCTGTTTGTGTGCATGCATGCACACATGAGTGTGTGTTGGGTGGGGCATCTGCACAGCTGGATCTCCCCAGTAGCTGTTCTACTGAAGGCCTGGAGTTCCTTTCTCTGAGTGTTAATTGACTGCTACTGTCAGCCTCCCCAGATGCCATTGCATAAGGACCAATATTTTTTTCAAACTCTTTCCAGGAGAGTTATATGTTCAAATTCTTCAATATAAAGTGCACAAACTTTTATGTCAGTGAGGCTGTATATTTTTGTTAATTTAGGGAGATGTTTATGGGGCTATTTCACTATTATTGGTTTGGACTTTTTTTTCCTCTTTTTCTTTTATTTTTGCACATTGTATTATGGTCAACATTATTCTGTTCTCTAATCTAATGTTCAAGAATCATACTTGACATAAAATAGACGATCCAATGAAGACTTAAGACTTCAAATAGGTTTTCTTTAATTGGTCCTTATTTTCCAGCTTGTTAGTCTAATGACATCCCCATTTGAAAAAAGCTGTAGATATTTAGTTGCATGCGCTTCTGTCTTAAAAATTACAGATACTCATACTCAAAACAGCAATGACATAAGAATATCAAAAGGACATATACTGTGAAATGATACTACTGTCAACAAATCAATGAAATATAATGCTCTTACATAGATAATATTTAAATTTCATTAACTGAACATAAGCATTGCACTGCAACATCTAGAGCACTACTCACAAAATAGCCCTAACAAACAAGATAGTAACTTTTTAAATATGTTCAAGTTCTCACATTACTTATTCAAAAACAATAGACTTACATCATCCAACAATAATAGTGACAAGTAAACACGTTTCCTAATGCAATTGTTCTCATAAGTTTACAAAACCTGAAAGAGTTGCAATTTTTTTGGCCATTTTCAGGGAATATGAATCACAATACAAAAACTATACTTTCATTTGTGGTTATTGGAAGCCATTTATCATCACGCAATTGTAGTTTCTCTATCATGACAACAGAAACTGCCCAAATGACCATGATCAAAAGTTTGCATGCCCTGGAAGTTTTGGACTGATAACAGTTAATACATCGGTTTAAATGGTAACAATCCTCACCTCCTCATCTGCTTGTCATCAGTGTGTGTATGTGTGTGTGCGCACTGATGCTGCTGGATTCCAAGCCATGGGGAAAGCAAATGAATCATCAAAGGATCTGTGGGAGAGTGTAGTTGAACTTTATAAAACAGGAAAATGATATAAAAAGATATCCAGATAATTGAAAATGCCAATCAGTAGTTTATAAACTCTAATTAAGAAGTAGAAAATGAGGGATTCTGTTGAAACCAAGCTAGGTCAGTTAGACCAACATAAATTTTAGCCACAACTGCAGGAAAATTGTTTGGGATGGAAAGAAAAACCCACAAATAACAAATGACATACAGGACCTTCTGAAAAAAGAGTGGGCTGGCTATTAGAAGATAAGGAGACACTTGAAGAAAAATGGGCTGCATGGTCGAGCTGTCAGAAGACGGCACCTTTCACAGATATAAAATCAAAAAGTGCTTCACAATTAAAAAAAAAAGAATATGTAAACTAAGTATAACATCACTTAGTTGCAATCAAAATTATTCAACTCCCACTGTAAATTATGTTTATTTGCAAAATGTACAAACTAGCAGCTGTTTGCAATAAACAAATCAAACATGAACTATTTAAATAAAACACAACTAGTATTGAAACCTTAGTGCCTGCTGCAACCAAGTCCTGCTGCAGGTGTTGGTAACTTCCTCTTTCTGCCACATCCAGATCCTGTAGGCACTGTTCATTTAACTTTAAACATGCAAACTATGCTTCTAACTATATCTTGAGGAACATTCAGTGTCATTTTTTTATCCTTTCCTTTGTTTGTGCAAGGAAACATTTTGGACAATTTTCTTGACTTCGCCTATCTCAAGTACACCTGCACCTGATGAAACCCATGAAGCTTCCACTTTGGCTCCGGGAGGCAGACACTCTACATATGCTGTCATAGGACTTGACTGCTGGGGCAACAGCCATTATGCAGCGAGCACTCTCTCTCTCTCTCTCTCCTTCTGTCTATCTTTCTTCTTCTCCCTCTCCCTCTCCCTCCCCCTTCTCAGCACTGACGCTATGATGACTATATATGGGACATGCACTGGGCCCACTTTCTCTGCAGAATAGTCCGTTGTGGGATAGTGTCCCTTTTTAGTGCAAAGTAGGTTTAAGTATTGAGTTCTCTGTAATTATATGTGAAGTGTTTGTGTACAGAGATGTGCAAAAACATGGTGTAGATAAAGCAGGAGTAACCATCAGGAGGAAGAACTGGGGCTGGGCTCTCACTCCTGCTCAAGGTGGTTGTAGTCCTCCTTTTCCTTTCTCTCTCCAGCTCTCTTTATCCTTACTTTACAGGTATCCTGATTCCAGAGTTTCAACATACAGGCTTGACACGACAGCTGCAATTACTATTTCTATTAATTGCAACATTATTATCCTCATTCATTCTTCCTATATGGGTTGTCCTTTTGTGGGGGTCGCATGAGGAAAAGGAATTGATAAATCCAGATGAACTGAATTGCTAACTGAAGGGTTTGCCTCCTTTTCTACTCTTACAGACTGTGGGAACTACAAGTAAGCCTGTATTAATGTGCAAGCCTATTGTACTGCATTGTGTTGTTTGGCTTTTTGACATTTTTTGCATGGACTTCTGTTATTGTTCACAACTGGATAAGACATTAGTAAAAAAAAAAACTAATAAATAAAACAAATGAATAAATAGAAGTTTGCTCCTGCACAATCACTCATTTGTATTGCTCATTTTAGTCAAATTGTATCTATGGACAAATATTTTGTTATCTCCTCTCTTTATTTTACGAATATTTCACTGCTAAACTTCAACAATTATTTTTTTTCTTCACCTCCATGTATCAACTCGCTGAGGACAGGATGTGTTCTAGTGACATCTAGTCTCTTGTCAGGCTGCCTTTAGTTACTTTTTATTGAAGGCAGTGGGCAAAACTGCCAAACAATCTCCACACACAAGAGAAGGATGATGACAAAATGACAGATAGCAAGACAGAGGTGGGACTATGACATCATCGTTTTCTCAAAGTTGTTGGCACAAAAATGCAAGGGTGACGTTTTGAGATTTTCCCACTTATCATTTCAGGTTTCCCAAAATACAATTTCTGAGTGGATGAAATACCAATATGTTTAAAAAAAAAAAAAAAAACTATGTGGATGAATCTACACTTGTATTCGTGTGGACGGGGCCCTTAGATGAGAGTGATTAGTTCTAAGTATAGTGTAAACAAATGTGAACCAAACCTCAGCTGCTGCCAATGCTCCAGCATCTGTTTTGATAAAAATAACACAAAATATTGTAATATGTTCCTTTGCAAAGAGAGTTATATTGTAACACTTACGCAAGTAAAATGTAATAAATTATATTCACGTGCTTTACTTTTAAAGTAACTTACCCAACATTGATCCTGATGTAATAAATACTGATAATGAGAAAGAAAAGCTCATGGGTTTTACCATGTGAAGTCCCTTCTACTAAACGTCATGTTTTCAGGTGTACAATGCAATGGTTTAACATCTGATATGAGTGCAAACATGTTAGTGTCATTATTCATTACTCACTATGAAACTGACATCATCAACCCCTGTGCTGTTTGACAACATAAACGATCTTTCACGTGCCTCTCCTCCTCTCCTTGTTCCTCTGTGCCATTGTGCACTTGTGTTGTTCCTTATGATTTACAAGACAATCTCTTTGCCCTGCTGTCACATTTGATACGCATGGTTAGTTCTATGGAGTGGCCTGTCAGTCTCCATTTGACTGTCTTATTGTGACAGGGAGTCTGATGGCTCAAGACCCCCACCCCCCATTTTTTAAAAAAAAAAATCACTAACAGCTTTGTGGTTTTTATTTCTGTCAAATTTGTCATTTTTTACATTTGAATTACAATCATGTGACTGGAAGTTGGTCTTATATAGCAAGATGTTAATTTTATTCATGTTATGCAAAGCATGTAACAGACCGTTTTCCACAGGAAATATTTGATGAATGTAATAGTAGGACAGAAACAGATTCTACCAGTAACATTGATACATTTTCTAATTTGAATTAGCTATTTTTTTGCACACAAACACACCAATTAGTGATAGTGAATTTATTCTCTGCATTTAACCCACCCTGTTTCCACACTAGCAGTAATACACACAAGCTGTATGCAGGAGTAGTGGGACAGGGTGCCTTGCTCCAGGGGACCCAAGCCCTTGACCCATCCTAGGATTTGAGCCAGCGACTCTCCAGTTACAAGCCCAATTCTTTTGCTCTGGGCCATGGGCTGCCAATAATATTCCACTCCTGTTTTAAGAGTCAGGGTCATGCTACTGTTCAAGTGTAAGTGTAGTTCACACTAAATACTTGACACTTTAACACTTTTTTTTCCCCCCTTGAAAAACACATTATTTTGAAACTGCATAGATGCTTCTTGTACATTCTGGATGTGTTCCTATAAGTGATTGAGAAATAATTATACTGGATGGTCATTAGAGCATTGCTTTGTATTACTTATTCACTCCTGTATCATTCTGTCAATCCTGGTTTTGTCCTTTTTTTTTTTGCTTAAAATCACAAAAACACATGGCAAATAATTAAACACAATTGTTTCACTTTAAGTGCAAGCATTTTGTTTTTAATACAAAAACGCCATCGTACTTCACTTATAATAAAGACAAATGTGATTTGTTGATGAAGATGAAAAAAAAAATCATTAACTATTGCGTTTAAATGTATAAACTGTTACAATACATTCTGGTATACCCCGATCTACAGTGCGTGTGTGCGCACGCGGTGTGTGTGTGTGGAAGGGGTGGCTTCAGGCATGGCTCCCAGTCAATATATATCTGCACACTCGCTCCTGCTGCGGTCCCATTTGAGCACTGCCCTCTCAGTGCCGCTACACAGCAGTGATAAGCAGCCACACCGGGACGCTCTCCAGGTACGAATGAATTCATTTCTTATCTACCTTTACATAGCTCATTGCACGTGATCATACGATATTTTTTAAAATAAATTGTGAAGAGTCCTGATGCCCAGCGCCATAATATTCACAGGGAAACTATAATACATCTTAAATTTTGTAGTTTTGGAAACATTAAAACTTAAAGCTGAATTTTTATTTTAAAAAAAGTAAGTATATGAATCATTCATTTTTTTAAAAAAATAGCTTACTTGTGCTTTTATCTATAATTATTTGCCACTAATGGTTCACACTTGCATATAATTGCAGTTGTGATGCGTTCATTTTAATAGTGTAATGACAATGAATTCATTCACTTTCACTTCACATATGTAGTATATGCGAGGCTTTTGCCAAAACAAAAATCAGTAGAATATAAAACAAATACAGTATGTAAGAAACAATGATGTTTTAGGATGATGCAAATTAAATACTTTATTCTTTTGCAGGGTTTTAGTTTTCAGTGACAGACAAGCAGCAAATCACTCTGATGTACCTAATTTAATTTCAGGTAAGTGATTAAAACCCAACTGTTTTATTTAACTGCTATGTTTAGAGTTCTGAATATTGTATACAATACTGTAGTTTGTCCCAGGAGCTGACACTGCTATGCAAAGCTTTTACTTTGGTGAACCCCTTTAATTGCAGGAATAGATGATCAAGTGGTTAGGCTAGTTCGACCTTGAACCATAAATGCATGGATCTAGGGCAAAAGCAAGAAGGTGGTAAATTGCACATTAAAAGGACAGTCCAGTTGATACCAGCGGCAACAAGAGTGTAAAAAACTCCTGTAAAAATTATTATTGATTGGATTGTGACAGCAGATGCTAGGCTCCATTATAAGCTCTAAGCCCAGGCCAGAGCCCTGGGGGCAGACAATTGAGCCATCAAATGGCTGGACAGAAACAGGCCAATTCTGAGGGTCTGGTTTGGAAAGCAGTAGGCACCAGTCAGGCATCCTTTGTTAGATTCACATCTTCTTTACTTTGTGTTACTTTGTGTGGAGTTTATTGATGAGGTTGTCTCTCACTGTAGCAGGCTATACAGATACAGTATATATAACTTAACTTTTGGTTTAGGCACATAATCTCACATCTTGTATCACAGAGCCCTGTGGAATATTTTTGGATATGTAAATTTATTATGGGAGAAGAGATGTGACATGTTTCTTAGAACTACTCCAGTGGAATTATATTTTTAACATATAAACATATAACGATGAAGTGAGATAAGAGGAAAGACATAGTTATAATAAATAATAAATGACTGTCACCTTTAAGGCCTAAAGATAAGAGTTCCACATAATAAATATTAAAAATTTATAATTTATTAATTAATAGGAAACAAAGTGTAAGTCAAATATTATATCTTTTTTCATTTATTTTTTCTTTGGCTTAGTTGACCTCAAAATATATTACATTTATCACAATGGAATAATTAGATAAAAGAAAACCAAAACACACAGAACATATAATGAGACACTTTTATTGTAATTGAAGCTCAAGAAAACATGGCTATTGCATTTGATATGAAAGACTTCATATAGATGATGTAGCGGCTGTTTCACCTTCCTAAGGGCAGTTTAAAAAGTTGTTTTAAAATAGCATGAACCCAATGACAATTTGTTTGGCTTTTTATTCTTACCTGTATTTTATATAAACATTGAAACGCCATTCTCAGCTTCCTCCCCTTATTTTACTTATCATATTTATAATCCAGACATGGATTGGATTGTGTAACATGTGCACTTAATAAATGTTACATCAGCTTTTCACAAGGCCTCTGTGAACCATCTCTGAAATAAAAAAATTTTAACATTAAATAAGAAAACTGTAGAGACAGTTTGGACATTTAGACATTAACAGGCGAATGTCAAGGATCTGGTTGGGAGAGTGGTTTGCAATATTCTGCCATCCTATATTTTATACACCTAATCTTAGCCTGTGGATTGTACTGTTGAGATTGTCAGTTGTCTCTCTGTGGAATAGATGCATTTGTAAGCAATTAAGACATTGCACTCATATGTGAAACCACGATTAGACCATGATTTCAATAAATAATTTAGCAATACTTTAATTTAATACAAATTTATTTACCTTTTCAACAGGCTAATCACTGATCAGAGTAGGTGAAAAAAATATTGAAATGTGGGGTGTGAAAGGGTGGGATGTGCTTAATGGGTGTTGCACAATATTGTGGGCAGAGGTATTATAATTAAATTATAAAAATAAAATAATATTTTTAGGGAATTGAGGGATAGTTTTCGTAACAATAGATAAATATTCTACCTGATGATGTACATGTCCTGCCAGATTCACCAGTTCATGAGGACTGAAGTAATGTCTTTCTATAATATAGTGTATGGGGTTGTAACATTTGGCATAACTTTGTAGGAAAAATAAAATGAAATCACCAGCTCCATTTTTCATAACAATAATGTGACAAGCCTTGAGTGTAAGCCAAGGCAAAGTGTATGGTGTCTAAGACAAATGTATAATAAATAAACAGCCACAATATAAAGTTTGTAGAAAAACTGTTGGGTTAACCCACAGCAGCAGGGGGAACCAGAGATAATTCTTTTTTGATAATGATGATGAAAAATAGGAAACTCTCCTTCTCCAGACTAAATCTTGTTCTGGCCAATGAAAACACACCCTTAGGTCACCTGAACCACAAATATTGAAGACCCACACATACACTGAGACAGGAGGGT
This sequence comes from Brachirus orientalis, assembly GCA_016785285.1. NCBI lineage: Eukaryota > Metazoa > Chordata > Actinopteri > Pleuronectiformes > Soleidae > Brachirus > Brachirus orientalis. The sequence goes on along the minus strand of JAFBJR010000234.1, from coordinate 2,750,572 downwards.
GACCTATATTACCTTCACTCTTACAGTGGGATATGAACAGGAAATATATATTTTCACATAAAATCCTCATAAATAATGCTTAAAAATTAATTGTTTAAATAAATGCAATTGTGTAGTAAGATGAGTTTATGTTGAACTGATAAGTACATTTGCTTCATTGATTTATGGTTAATGTTGTCTTTCTCAACTGAATAATTGGAGGTGGGGTGGCACCTCATCGTCCTCTTTTTTTATGTCTGTCGAATTCAATATAGCTTTGCTAATACAAAAAATCTAATGGTTGTAATGATTTTTGCAAAGTACTGTAATTATGTTGTAAATATGTTTGTGTAGTACTGGGCAGCTTTGGGACAGCAATGATTTCAGGAAGTTGTCATATTGTGGGTACAGAATGTTTCCAAAATATGGAAATATGTTGTAATAGGAGTACAGGCGTTCAGTTGAAGTTATGCACCATGTCCTGACCCAGATCCAGCAGGCCTGGCATTAATGATGCCCTCTAGGCATGATGCCAGGCACTCATTAGGAACCAGGTCTCAAACCCCCAACTCTCTCTCTCTTCCACACCCGTCTCCATGCAATCCTAAGCCCTACACTGCCTGTAGCTGACCTCCGAGGGTCCAACCACTAAACTAGTGTAGGCCTAAAAGTGTTGTCAGGACCCCCTGCACAGGTGGACAATCCCCTGTGATGTCTCAAAGAGCTTATCAGCCCTGGGCCTTGCAAGCGCCTTGCACTGCACTGGAACTAATGAGCAGTGGCAGGTAGAGAGAGGACACAGCAGCATGTGTCTCCCTGCAGTTAGGTTAGTGGAAACCCTCAGTTTTGGCAGAAAACAAATGTGCTCTCATAATACACGAATACATAATGATATCTACCACATTTCATTTCTTCATGTGTTTCTTTTTTATCAGGTCTACAAAGAGCAATTAATGAAGTGTAGAATATGTGATACATGCTGGTTAAAGAAAAAAATATGTAATGTTTCATCTGTTTTGATCAGTTGTTGCTTTGCCTTTTTACTCATACAAAACTATCTTATTTTTTCTACAGATTGAGCTTCACTTTTATCAAGAAAATGCTTTATCATCCCTGTCCCTCAAGAAAACTAAGAAAAAAAAATCCAGTCATATTAAATGAAATGTACTCGACCACAAAATATAATTAATCTATAGTTGACTATCTTTAATTATTTTATTCAAAGACAGTCAAGACACAATTTCTAAATCAATCATGTCCAAGGACGACACTTGCAAAGTGACGTCTGCAAACAAACACAAGGAGCGCAAGCCTAAGAAGCCTCACTATATTCCTCGACCATGGGGCAAACCATACAACTACAAATGCTTCCAGTGCCCCTTCACATGCATGGAGAAATCGCACCTATACAACCATATGAAGTACAGCCTATGTAAGAACTCTCTATCTCTGCTCATTGAGTCGGACTGGCCTTACAGAAAAGGCAACATCCTGCACCCAAACCAACTACGACCCTTTCAGCAAACACACGCTTTTCATGTTTCTGCAAAGAATGAAGTAGAGCAGGCAACACAGACTGAGAGACAGAGACAACAGAGGAACTTAGATGAGGATAAAAAGGACAGGGAAAATCAGGGACAAGAAAATGAAGAAAATGGAGGTCAAGGAGAGCAAGCGGATATTTCTAGGCTGGCAACAGAGAGTTTTAATAACAATAGGACCACAGAAGACACTGCAGATCACTCTGCCAAGAAAATCAAGCAACCAGAGTCAATACTTCTGATGTCTGACATGCTTTCCCTAGAAGACCACCTTTTACGAGCACACTCAGGAGAAGTAGAGGATAAGCTTAAACATTATAAACTATCAAAGAATTGTTTAACAGCCCCTGGGCTGCTCTCTGAGCAGTGGCGGCTGTTAATGTCTAGCCACACTCAAGCCAAATCAGAAGGATCACTGCCTAAAGTGAGTAGTTCACTTCCCTGTTACCCTCCTCCCCCAAACCTAATTGATTACCAGGATCCCTCTGGACTCAGTCTCCCAGTGCTTGGAGTGGGCTATCCCCTCAGCCCCAGCCTCCCTTCCTACATGAACTCAGTTCTTTCAACTCCTGCCACAGTTGTTACTGCCCAGACCCATGCACAGCTCACTCAGCTTCCTTTCCTGGCATCAGCGGCTCAACTAATACATCCAGCTTCCAGCGTGCAAATAGACAGAGCCCCAAACCCTTCACGTCTATACTACCCATTCTTGTGTGAACACGCGTTCAGGCCAGCCTCCGGTCAGAGTGATGCCAGCAAACCTCAGACATCATCAACAAACTATCCCAAATCTACCTTTCAGCCTAAAGTCAGTATGTGGAAGGTGCCAGCTTTACAGCCAATGACTACTGCTTGTTCCCCTGCTGACTGGGTGTCACCACAGAGAAACTCCCTTGACCAAAGCTACAGGCTAGGTGATAAACTGCAGGGTACAGCCAAGGAAGGCAATATAAGCAGGAATCTAAAGAGGACAGGGACTCCACTGGGAAACCATGAGGCACCTAGGGAGAGGAAGCTAGCCATGGGCTATTCTTTGGATGTCCTGAAGAATATTGAGACTGTATCTACACTTAATGTGGCAGCAGAAAACCTTCCCTTCCAGAACAGGTATTTTTGCCTTAGTTATTACCACAACCAAAAGTTGTAGTATTAAAGTATAGTATCCTGATTACTCTTGTCATATGTGCTGTGCAGGTTGAACATGCAGTTTATTACTATCTCATACCAGGTTTCTGCTTTTTAAAAAAAAGAAAATGTTTTCTTCTATATTCACAGTTTACCAGATGCTCAGCTTCAGTCCTGGCCCACTAACCTGTGGTATAGTGATCCTACCACCAGTCCCAAAAGTGAAGTATCCTCTGGAAGACCCAATAGCCATGAATCAACTGCTGTCCAAACAATTAGAGATGGTCCCTCAGAGTCAGTGGGAGCTCTCTTAAGCAACCTGTCCAAAGCCTTAGAGGAGTATCAAGAGGCTGAGCAGAAAATGTCCAACCTGGAAAAGGAGGAGCTTCCTGCCCAATACCACCTCTGGGATCATCTGAGCAAAATCCGAAGTGAATTGTCACACATAAACCAAACGCTGAAGAGGACAGCTCACCAGAGTGATGGCCCTCTTGACCTATCAGTCAAGAGGGACTCCATAAATTTTGCTCGACAAGAAAGCAGTCTTAAGGACAATGGTACAGAGAAAGAGGAGGAAAATGAGGAGCTGGAGGAGAGAAAGGAAGAAGAGGAGGATGAAAGTGAAAAGAAGGCAATGAAAGCTTCATTAGAGAGTCGTAAAAAGTCCTTAGACATGTTGATCAAAATGAGTCAGGCATCCATGGTAAACACAGAGATTTTCTCTCCTGGTAGTCTTGCCATCAGACCAGCTGAGGCCTTATGGCCAAACAGAGCCACCAAGTGTGAGGCAGACTCCAGCGTCCTTCTCTGCCCTGATGGCAGATCAGTGATGTTCAATGACATCCCTGCTTCCGCTAAAATATCAAAGAAACCCCTGTGCTTACAGCGACAAGAAACTCAGTGTCCTCCAAGCCCTTTGACAGCTACTGACAACTGACCTCTTATTCTGACTGTAAAATAACTGATTCTATATTGTCCTCAAATGCAGTAATGCCTATTGTCACTGGCATGTCTTTGATTTTCAGTGGCTGAAATGGACTACTACACCACATTTACCTTTGCAAACATTTCAGACATTTCCTACATTATAAGAAAACATGATATTTTGGATTTCTTATTACAAACTGAATGTCACTATTCTTTGAAAATTATTATTATTATTATTAATTATTTAAAATGAAATATTAGCACTTAGTAAATTGTAATTTAATATAATTATATAATAATTAGTAATAATTTCAACAATTAAATCAATTGAAATTATGCGGAAAGACAATTATTTTAATTGAGTTGTTAAAAAGTAAATAAAAATAAGTGTAAGTAAAATATTTTCTAAGGATAAGTGGTTGTACAGTATGTCGACAATCTCATGTTGGGCTGCATCATTATATTTGAAATAAAAAATAAAATGTGTTACGCATGATATCCTCCTTTGAACAAACCGAGTAGGAAGTGTTTCTGTCTTTTCATGCAAACAGAACCATGAAAACGAAACGGGAACAAAATTATGAATTATGAAATAATATTTTGATTATATTGTGTAAAGAGAAAAAAATTACTGTGATTTTATTAGAACATTAATTCATTACCTTGTTGTTTAGTCCCTTTTGAAGAGATGATCCTTATTATCTGATTCTAGTTTAGGGACAAACAGTTTGGCAGCTCTATCTGGCTTTCTTGTTTATTCCGTCATAGCTGGGTGACAATGATAAAGGTCAAGTAGATCCTTGAGCTTACTTCTAAGGTACCTTTGCCCCCCCACCCCAAACCCCGCACCCTGAAAGTTCAGTGCCCCTGGGGTAATAATTTTCATACATTTGATGATAGACTTATCAGCCCCACCCAGTGTTGGACTGCTCTGCCTCCTCTGGTGCCTTCAGGTTATAGCAGCAAAGGTTATTGCAGGTTATTGCAACTCCCTATACAGTATACTGTATGGGATTCTCTGACAAACTCCACCCTCTCCAGAATTCTAATGGCCAAACCATAGACCAAACCTGCCATAATTGTAAATAAATAAAAATAATTAAAAAAATGTGGTAGTTAATAAAGAAAAGTGGTAACTAAAATATGAATTTATAAAAATGCACCTTATATACAATTTACTTACTTTGTGACGGTACCTTGGTCGTAGAGCGGGTTGTCTTTCAACTCAAAGTTTGTGGGTTCGATTCCCAGCTCCACTAGTTGACATGCCTATGTGTCCCTGAGTAAAACACTTAACCCACGTTGGTCCAGCATGTGAATGGGTATGAAACAGAGGCAGTTGCACTATGACAGTGTGGGAAGAGCTGCTTCCTCTAAAATGTCATAAAATAAATGGTCAAATATATATACATTTGCATTTACATTTCATTAGTAAAAGTGTGCTAAAATGTGATCTACTATATGACTGTTCAGAATCAGCTATTTATCACAAATCATCTAATATGGTTAAAGGCAGGAAAGTATTGCCACCTTAAATATATATTTAAATTGTTCAGGAGTTAATATTATTGGTGGGACTTGATTAAAAAAATAATCTAATTAATTAGGGGCTTAATTAATCACAATTAATTGCATGTCAATATTTAACACGAAGAACAACATTTTCCATTTCAAACTGATTTTGGAAGATGACTGAATAAATGAATAAATATTTACATACGTTTAAACAACAACAACATGTTTATTAGTGTAAACTATTCTTTTGATGCCAAGAGGGAGAGATTTTGACAGGAAGTAGGAATGGTAATCTGAAAAGTCCGTAGCTGCATGTAGACACTAAATTTACCTGGGTAAAGCATTTTTACCCAGGTAATTTCGGAGGAAAAAAAGGTTTTTACAGGTTCCTGCAGTTGAAAGTGGCCTTTTCACTCTCACATTTACATGTTTTGAGTGTCTGCATATTTTTTTTGGACTTGTGGGAGGAAACCGCATAACCTGGAGAAAACCCATACACACACTTGGAGAACATGCACACTTCACATAGAAAGGCCTGCCAGAGTAAAATGCAATCTGGCAATCTTCACGTGACCTGACCTGACCTGGCAGTGATGTTTGGAATAAAATGCTTCGACAAATACATTTATGGAAGGAAATTCACTATGCTGACCGATCACAAGCCCTTGTTGTCACTTTTCCTTTTACAATATTACAGAGAGAAAAGAAACCCAAAAGTTCACACAGTGAGCAAGCACTAGGCATCAGTGAAGGGAAAAAACTCTCTTTTAACAGGAAGAAATCTCTAACAGAACCAGACTCAAAGATATGTGGTCATCTGCCTCGACTGGTTGGGGTGAGAGGAAAGTGGGGGACAGAGGAGAGGGAGGGCACATAAAGGGGGGAGAGAAAAAAAGAGGGAAGTGAGGGAGAGACAGAAGAGAGAGAGCATGAGCAAAGTTAGTAAGTTTAGACAGACCAGTTCTGAATAAATGTATGTCATGTTAATAGAAATAGTGTCAATTATACAAGCAGCAGCAGAGATTATTGATAAAAAATTGTATTGAACTTTTAATCATAGCATAATAATAATGACAACAATACTACTGTTAGTAATAATAATAGCATCAAATTTGGATCCTGCAGCCTGCAAGACAGGGGCAGGGACAGAGAGAGAGAGGACAGGATGGAAAGGCACAAACTTGGGAGAGAAAAAATAAAGTTACTGACATACAATTAAGTCACATTCATACCCTGAGTGTGAGAGAGTGTGTGAGGGAGTGAGTGTGAGTTCACCACCACAGGAAATCCCCTAGCAGTCTAGGTCTATAGCAGCATAACTAAGAGATGGTTCAGGTCTCCCTGAGCCAGCTCTAACTATATGCTTTATCAAAAAAGAAGGTTTTAAGTTTAACTTTAAATAGAGAGAGTGTGTGTCAGCCTCCCAAACCAACACTGAGCTGGTTTCAAAGGAGAAGAGTCTGCCTCAGGGGACAGAGGAGAGGTGGGGGGACAGAAAGGGGGGAGAGAAAGAAAAAAGAGGGAGGTGAGGGAGAGACAGAAGAGAGAGACCAGGAGCAAATATACAACAGTTTTATCAAGTTTAGAATCAGTTATGTCTTGTTTATAGAACTACAGTGTCATTTATATAAGCAACTGCAAAGATTATTGATAAGAAATTATACTGATGAACTTTTAGAGCATAATAATAATAATGACAGCAGTATTATTGTTACTGATAATAATAATAACAATAATATCATCAAAACTGGATCTGGATCTGGCAGCTTGCAAGATGAGGACAGAGGGAGAGAGAGAATGGAAGGAAGCAGACATAGACTTGGGAAGGAAGAAAAAAAATAAGGTTAATGACACATAATTAAGTCACATTCATACCCTGAGAGAGTGAGTGTGAGTGAACCACAGGAAATCCCCCAGCAGTCTAGGTCTATAGCAGTATAACTAAGAGATGGTTCAGGTTTCCCTGAGCCAGCTCAAACTATAAGCTTCATACAAAAGGAAGTTTTTAAATACAGAGAGAGTGTCCGCCTCCTGAACCGACATTGACAGTTGGTTCCACGGGAGAGGAGCCTGGTGACTAAAGGCTCTGCCTCCCATTCTACTTTTATGGACTCTGGGAACTACAAGTAAACCTGCGTTTTTGGACCGAAGTGATCTGTTGGGCTGATAAGGTGAAACTAGATCTTTAAGATATGATGGGGCCTGATCATTAAATGCTTTGTATGTGAGGAAGAGGATTTTAAATTGAATTCTAAACTGTACAGAGAGCCAGTGTAGAGAAGCTAACACTGGAGTGATGTGGTCTCTCCTACCAGTTCATGTTAGAATTTGTGCTGCAGCATTTTGAATTAACTGAAGGGTTTTAACAGACCTAATAGAACCCCCAGATAGTACTGAGTTACAATAATCTAATCTTGATGTAACAAAAGCATGAACTAGTTTTTCAGCATCCTTTAAGGATAAAATGTTTCTAATTTTCATAATGTTCCGCAGGTGGAAGAAGGCTGTTTTGGAAATATGTTTAATATGTGAGTAAAATGATTTGATGACACTACACTGTATTATGGTGTAGTTATTGAAAATACTCATAAATATTCATAAAAAATATTTAAAATAATATTTCTTCAAACTGACTGATGTATCATGTACAGTACAGCAGTAAAAGTTTACAGAAGGTTTGATGACACTACACTGTATTGTGGTAAAGTTATTGAGTATTTTTCAAATGTTGCAATTTGTTGACGATCCCTGCACTCCGATCTCACTGGCCACTGCACGTAGAGATCAATGTAGTTTCTCCAGCTCGGAAGACGGCTCTTTTTGATGAAGAGGAGGTTGTTTGTAGCACTGGTATCACACCACTAACTGCGCCACTGGACCAGTTCTAGGCTCTAAGGAGTGGGGAGCAAGAATAATTACACCAGAGACCGTTGCTTTAAGTAGAAAAGGCCGGCAATTTACTGAATGTAATACACACATATAAAACACAGTACACAAAACCAAAAAATACCCTGCAGGTTCTCAATAGTAAAGTAAATATAAATGAGTATTTCACCCTTTTTTATTCTTTAGTTCACCTAGTTTATTTTAGTAAGGCTAATCTAATTTAATTAGACCAGTCTCTTTTTCCTAGGTTGTACCTATTTTAGGATTCCTATTTTTCTTCCTAAGTTAACTCGTTTTCCTTTCTTTTACAGGTAAGAAAAAACCATCAAAACACAATCAAATCAAAGTGGGCCACAGTCATTCAAATCACATTCAGAAATATAAACATATGAAAATAAAAGTATGGCACCTTGAATTTAAGTTCAAGTCCAAATGTGAATTTAAGTGTTCAGTTCAATGAAAAGTTTCAGTTCGATTCAGTCCAAAAAAAAAATAAAATAGTTCAATCAGTTCTCAGTTCTGTTCAGTTCAAACTAGTTCCTGATACTCCTACCACTCTGGCAGCTAGTTACCACACAAGGACGCAATGGAGAAGATGAGTTGAAGGTCTGGGTCTGGCTCGCCATGTTAAATCCCGTCTCTGGATATGCATGGCCGCACATGGCAGACCAATCCTTGCTCCGACCGAGGAAAAAAACCTGACCTGTGTAACAGGATAAACACAATAAAACTCTTTTTAAATCCTCAAATCACACAAATAAATTCTTCACAGTCTCTGAGTTGCAACGTCACCGCCACGGCGCTTCCCCAACTCAAAATGGCAGAGTGGTCTCTTTCATCTCACAGCTCCGTCTCCCGCCCTAATTACTGCACAAATCTTTCATTTACTCAGCTTACAGACACTTCACAGTCTTCATAAACCCAAAAAATTAACTGGTAAAAAGATTATGACGGAGCATTTCTTTATGAAACAGCTACATTTTTAGCATTAACTTTCCGCCAGAGAAAAAATAGTACAACACGGTGAAAATGCATGAAAATAACGCAAAACTCACCAAAACAGATGTGGCTTAGTTCTCATAAAATCTCCGTCAGTTCCCAAACAGGTAAGTTAGGTTTTTCAACTGTTTTATCGACTTTTCACTGATTTTCCTGTTAATTAATAAACGCTCGTTTTCTCCTATTCATCTGCTCCCTCCTCAGGTCTCTGCTGCAGCGTCACTCAGGTGCTGGGTCTGTGTCGCTGGTTCCTTAAAGGGGCAGCGACGTTATTATTATTATTTATTTTTTGTCAAAAGACTTTTAATCTTCAATCATTAAACGATTGTGATATTAACTTTTTCAATTAACTCTGATGATTAATTGACATTAAATAAATCATTTTTAACTTTCAAACTAAAATTATTTATTCTTATTTATGTCATATTTTAACATAGGTTTGCTTGTTGTCTAACTCACTATGATTAAAAATATGTATCACATTTGTTTCAGCAATGTTTTTGATTGCGGAAGTTTGAATCTGTAAATATCTTTCTAACTTTACTTAAGTCCTGTATATTGCTAATTTATTTAATTTAGTCGGTGGGGGAACAGACAGTTTCTATGGGGTTTTGAGAAGGTGAATGCTCAAAAAGAAGCAAAGTGAAGTGTGTAAGACTGCAGCTCTGTCTCCTGGTCTCACCTCTTGACTTTCATGGTATTAGAGTTGTAATAAACTTTGCCATAATATTTCTAGATAAGAGAGCCACTCCATCCAAAGTGGGATGGACGCCATCTCTCCTCATGAGACAAAGTGAGATATATCATGAGATAAACTTTGCCAGTTTTCTATAAAAGTAATGTTTTCTGGACACCACTTTGACAGCCAGCAATTGAATGACAACATGTGGTTATAAATGTCATCAGAGGTCACATTAGGAAGAGGTCCAGAGAAAATTACAGTGTCTGACATTGACTTAGTACATGTACACATATATTTAACATTAATCATTGTGACCTCTGATTGGGGTAATTGGGTGTCATTACTGCCAACATGAATAGGAGCTTTACTGAATTGACTCTATGTCCCTGCTCTGGCCCCAGGAAAACACTAAACTACGGTCGCTGGTGTCGTTTCTTTCACATTCCTTAAAACAGAGTCACCAATGACCAGAGTTTGCTTCTCAGCCTGTGTGTCGCTGATTGGGGAAACATCGTTGGAAGTGTGAACTGGTTGGTGGTGAACCAGGCTTTTCTGTTTAGAATTAAGCCTCTTATTACAGACAGTCACCCAGCTACCCTGTTGATCTTCCGGCTGCACGGGAGCTGCTGAGGAAGCTAATGCTACTGCTATATGGTCTACACTGGCTACAAGGGACTGGCTAAGTGATTTAGATTCTATGGTGCGGAGCTGGGTTTCTACCTCCCTGGTCTACCTGGCAAACAAGCTACACTTATTACAAGTACTGTTATCGCTAAAAGAGGCAGAGGAGTAGCTAAACAAGTGGCACACAACACAAGAGAGAGCATGAGATGAAGGAGAGAGAGAAGCCATCGCTGCTAAGATAACTGTTAAGTTAGGAAAAACCAGCAAGTGTGAATTTACCTGAGAGATAGAGTTAAGTGAAAGTGTTGCTTAGTTAAGTTTAAAGAAATAAACGATTGACAAAAAAAAGTGCTAGTTTAGTGACTAGATTGTGACTCTAGATCACAAAGTTGTCCAGCAGTAGGGAGCAGGAGAAACAGGAAGTGTCACAATACGTTACGTGAAGTGAGCAGAGCAGATCAGCATTCTTTCTTCTTTGTGCAGAGAGGAACAAAGATCCTGTAGTGAGCTCAGACTGAAAAAAGTACATTGGGCAAATAAAATCAGTGAGGAGACAGTCAAAAAGAGAAACTAAGTTGCCTAGTTACTTGAAAGACTTCCAGTTAAACAAAAAAAAAGATTTTAATTGGTTGTGTTGGTTCATATACATGTATGTAATATGCTGTATGTAGAGAAAAAAAAAAGATAGTTGTAATGTTCATGTGAGAGACAAATTCCGTGTTTTAAGCGGGGAGGAATTTTATAAAATTTTATTTGTATAGCGCCAAATGACAACATACATTATCTCAAGGCACTGTAAATAGTACCCACTAATTTTACATCACTTACATCACTGTGTATGACACTGTAGACCTTTAAACATGACATAAATGATTCCAGTTCCAGTTCCGAAACTGTCACGTCTAAACCTATTACTTAATGCTATTGTTATATATCTTATGTCTCTATCTGGCCTCCCTCTTTCCCTTTCTCTCCCCCTTTTCTGTCCCCCACCTCTCTACTGCCCCCCAACTGCTAGAGGCAGATGGCTGCACATCTTTTTGGGTGACCCCAGGCTGGGGTCAGGGGGCAGCAGCTTGAGCAGAGAACCCCAGACTTCCCTCTCCCTGGCCACTTCGTCTAGCTCTTCTGGGGGGATCCCGAGGCGTTCCCAGGTCAGCCAAAAGACATAGTCTCTCCAGCGAGTCCTTGGTCATCCCTGGGGCCTCCTCCCAGTGGGACATGCCCGAAACACCTCACCAGGGAGGCATCCAGGAGGCATCCTAACCAGATGCCTGAGCCACCTCATCTGGCTCTCTCGATGCAGAGGATCAGCAGCTCTACTCTGAGCCCCTCCCGGATGAGTGAGCTTCTCACCCTAATATGAGAAGCTCGATCTCATGCTCCATTCTTTCCTCACTCTTGAACAAGACCCTGAGATACTTAAACTCCTCCACTTGGGGCAGGATCTCATCCCATACCTGGAGAGGGCCCTACACCCTTTTCCGGCTTAGGACCATGGTCTCAAATTTGGAGGTGCTGATTCCCATCCCATCCACATTACATCCGGCTGCGAACCACTCCAGTGACAGATGAAGATCATGACCCGATGAAGCAAACAGGACCACATCTTCTGCAAAAAGCAAAGACCCAATCCTGAGCCCACCAAATTGGACCCCTTCAATGCCATGGCTGAGTCTAGAAATCCTGTCCTTAAAAGTTAGGAATAGGATTGGTGACAAAGGGCAGTCCTGGCAGAGTCCAACCTCCACTAGAAACAGATCCAACATACTGTTTTCTGGAGCAAGCTCCGACACTGGTTGCACAAGGACTAAATGGTCCTTATCAACGGGTCCAGTGCCACATATTCCCGGAGCACTCCCCACGGGACTCCCCAAAGGATATGGATAAACATCTTCTCCAAGTTCACAAAACACATGTAAAAACTGCTTGGCCAAACTCCCATGCACCTTCTAGGACCCTGCCAAGAGTGTAGAACTGATCAACCATTGTACGACCAGGACAAAAACCACACTGTTCCTCCTGAATCTGATATTCGACTATCGGACAAACCCTCCTCTCCAGGACCCCTGAAAAGACTGAGGTTATTATACTCGGCCCTAAAGGCCGAGTATAATAACCTCAGTTTTGTCTAAGTTTAAAGGTAGAAAATTACAGGTCATGTAGGACTTAATGTCTTTGAAACATTACTGGAGTTGAACAACCTTCTTCTAGCCTCAATGAGAAATAAAGTTGTGTGTCATCTGCATAACAATGAAAGTGTATGTTGTGCTTTCTAATAATGTTTCCTAAAGGAAGCATATACTGTATATGGTAGAAAGTATAGGCCCAAGCACTGAGCCATGTGGAATTCTATAATTAACTTTTGTTTGGAAAGAATCATTATCATTAATGTGAACAAACTGGAATCTATCACACAAATATGATTCAAACCAGAAGGGAGCAGTACCTGAGATACCTAAAGTCTGCTCCGGTCTCTGCAATAGAATCTTATGATCGACACCACTGATCAAGAATTGCTCATCTGAGATCTCCCCAAAGTGGCTCAATGATATTGAGCCTAAGATGGCCACTGTAGAAACCTTCATTTTATTCTGTTGTAGCCAATCACAGGTCAAATTGGCCTTGTGTTTTGGATCATTATCATGTTGGAACAACCTACTACGTCCCATGCGCAGCTTCTGGGCTGATGAGTTTCCTCCAGTATTTCTAATCCACCTCCATGTTTCACAGTTGTACTATTCATCACAGGCCTTGTTGACGCCTCTCCAAATGTAGCGTTTATGGTTGTGGCCATCATAGTGTTGGTCCGTTTGCGAATGATTCGCTCAAGAGAACAAATTGTTTAAGTGAAATGATCTGAGTCACGTACTGAAACGATTTGTGCATCTCACAGTTCAGCTGAGCTCTGCTGTGACTAGAGTGAGACAGCAGCCAGTGGGAGAGGGCAGGAAAAGTGGTTTGGTCACTCACTACACAGTCAAACACATATTGACTGAATCACTCATCACTCATTGAGAGAGTCTCTGTCCCAGCTAATGCAGTCAGCGTAAGATGTTAAAGTACACTTAAAGTGAGAAAAGACTCACAGTCTAGTTCCCGTTGTTTTAACAGACTTTCTCAGTAAACACAAACTAAAACATTAGGCTGGTCTATAATGAGAGGACACTGTACATTAATTAAATAGCTTAATTCAGAAACTAATAGACAGATGTAGTAAAGTTATGTAGTAAAGATGTAGTAAAGTTATTATGTTTCAAGTCAGTAGATAATGTTAACATTTCATTGCATAACAAACACAGGAAAATGTTTCTGTGATTATTTAATGCAAGATTTAATTATATTTATAAGTGCAGCATCCTGATACCTTTCATAGTTTCTGCTTCATGTTTGTTGAAACCTACAATATGACAACAACAGTGGACTGAGACAGATCCTTTCACTGCAAGGAAACAGTACAGTTCATTAAGTGATTCATTCGTTGGGAGGAAACAATTCATGAACGGATTCATCAGGTGATTAATTCGTTGCAAGGAAATAGTACGTGAACGAATTCATCAGGTGACTTGTTTGCAGGGAGGAAACAGTATGTGAAGAAACAGTACTAAACGGATTCATTAGGTGATTCATTTGTTGGGAGGAAACAGTATGTGAAGAATTCATCAGGTTTTTGACTCTGTGAGCCCAGCCATGTTCTTTGTGGTATGTTGCATAATTACTCAACATAGCACACAACATGCAGGTAGAGCAGCAGAGTGCAGGGGAGAGGAGAGACCACCTGGCTGCACAGCTCTGTCCTTAAACGTTTCCGTTTATATATTTTTGGCCACAATTTACTCAATCACATTAAAGATACATAAAATTACTCATTAAACAAAATGGTGTTAACATCAATTTTATTGATTTATTGAAGTAGTCTCCTTTTTCCTCTTCCTCATCGTGTGTGGGGACATGTTCCTGGTTGGATCCGGAAGAGGGTTAATAAAACAAATTCACATCTTTGATTTTGTGTAATCCAGAGTTACATGCCAAAATTATCATATTTCAATTGGGTTAGACAAATTCATTTCACATGCAAACACTAGTGACAAGGGCCAGACCACGAGCTTGGCAATGCGTCCTATATGCACAGATGCTTCTAATTTCATCGTTACATGTTTTTTTTTTTTTTCATTATTTTGTGATCTATGCACATTACTCGTCTTTATTACAAGGGGTTTAAATATAGGTTAGTAAACATGAGTGTCTTTATTAGTGGAAAAATATGTTTACCTTACCCGTAATGCCAACCTCAATCCCACCAAAGCCCTCGATGCTTATGGCTGAGAGGGTGGAGGGCGCAATGTCCTCCGTCGAGCTCATGGCCACACTGTTGGAGGGGCTGTCCCCGGTGCTTTTGTTTGGCCCTTCTTCTTACATCGTTGAACCATTTTTTTACACTGGGCAATGGTTCTCGGTAGCCCTGTCCCATTTAAGATACTGCAGTCCAGCGTAGTGTGGATTCGTCAGCTGGATGTCATCAAAATGCGTCACAGCGCAGCAACGTATTTCAACCAGCCTACGTTGACTCCTTCGAATGCGGCCGACGTATGCGACCGACTTTAGCTTGGCTGGGAAGGATAGTTCTGGTGGATCCTTTGCGGCCGACCATATCCCAGAATTCTTTGTGCGCCGGTGGAAAATCTTTTCCAATACAAGCAAGATAGCGGAGAGACGTATCTCGCTGCGGAGCGAATTCTTTTTAAATGTAAGTATTATTGTTGGAGGAGAACGAGGAATGAGAGGAGGACGGATAGGCTCCTCTCAATTCTTGAAGGAATTGTCCTTAATTATTTTTTCATGTAAATAGTGATTATTAAATTTGTTCATTGTTTAATTTTATTAACTTATGTTGATCCTGCAGTATTGTATTCTTGACTGTGAAGAAATGGAAAAATTGTTAAAATAAATCTTGATATTTGCTTCTAAAGCTTAAACACATTAGTAATATAGATCTTCAGATGAAACATTTCAGCTAATGACAAACTTTTTCTTATATACTGTTATATCAAAGTAGGGTTATTTTTTTGGTGCACTACAAGAGAAAACTTAAAATAAGCTTATATGTGAAAGTACTAATGCTTCCATGACATGTAAATTGTCAGTGTTTTTCTATGTGCTTGGATTGTATTACTGCAACATACATGTGTATGTTACAGTTACTGCCGTAGATTTTAGCTTGGGCTCAATTTTAAGTATATAATATACATCAGGCTGATTTAATTAACTGTGACATATAACATTATACTGTATAAAATTATGACATGACTGTAGTATGGCTTCATAACGTCCTACCATATTTATTAGGTTACTATTTGGTAAAGGTTTCACTTCAATCATGTTTATTTTACCTGTTCATGATTTTCTTACAGCCTGAGAAACATCACACACTGATGTCTGTGGTGAAAGTTCTCCATATGCATTAAATGTCGGGATCTGGGCTCACGCTTTTTCCTGTCCCTTATGCTGTTTTATTGTGTTGTTTTCCTGCTCTGCTGGTCCTCTGTTTTCCCCTCGTTTTCAGGTGGCTTGACTAGGCTGCAGGGTGGAGTCTCCCTCGCCGCACCTGCTGCTCGTTTCAGTGATTGGAGCCTCACCGCTTATATGCCTCCTGGTCCTTGCAGCAGGTGTCAGCGCGTAACCCAGTTTGAGCGGTATCACGCCCGTACTCTCTTTCGCACTCTCGTCTTCTTTAACACGTGTTTTTGCTCTCGCCTCCCTAATCATTGCCTTCTCCTTTTTCCCTCAGTTACCCGGGAGATCGATGTCCTGCAGCCGGTCAAGCCTCCTCGCCTTTTGTTGCTCGCCCTCCCCAGTTTGCCTTTCATTTCCTTTGTTATTAATAAACCTTTGCGTATCTTACCTGGTCTGCTCCCGCCTATCCTTGGGGTCCTACACTGTCCATCTCCATTCATAACATTAAAGTTAAATTATTTGTTAAAATAAGTACAAAATCTGAAGGCTCCATCACAAAACAACTAAAACATACTGAAAACAATTAATTTGTAAAGAATACTACTAATTCTACAACTATTGCCAAAAATATGAACAGTATAAAACATATTAATAGTAAATGTGAATGAGAAAAACTGTTTTCTTCGGTTGGTGACGTAACCGGCAAGTAACATAACCAATGAGGTGGGTAGACTGGACTGTCTCATTTCGCAGTGCCTGACTTCCGGGTCCTCCAGAGTGCCCGGTTGACGGAGCACATCCAACTCTGTTGGCCGCGCACTTCGGAGGACCCAGTCCCTTACATGAGACACGGCTAGTATGTCAGGGCAAACCTTATAACCATCTTTTGACTCCTTTTGCATCATCAGCCTGTGGAGGTCTGTTTGTGTGATCATATATTCGGCCACTGCAAGCTTGGACCTCCCAGACCAGAACATCAGTTTTCCTCTGTTTGACAGTGCAGCTGTTTCCTTTGTCCATGGCAAAACGAAACTTGCACTACGCCTCGCTGCAGCGCATTTAAAGGTGAGGAGAGGAGCTCATTTGATTGGTGAAGACTGTTAATCCTAGTCACGCATTCTCTCCCTCTCTTTGCTACTTGCTGGTAGGAGAGATGGAGGAAGGGTAGAGGAGTAATTGTGCCTGGCTGAGCCCAGCTGCGCCCCCCCACGCTGTGCACGAAATTTGCAAAATGCACCTGACACCCCCCCTTGGCACGGCGCACCTGTGTTGTGCCTGGCCTGGTCTACAAAATTAGAGCCCGACCAGGTTGGAGCTGGCAAAAGCGCACCTTCAGCGCAGCCTTTTGGCACAAAATTGTCACTGCGCCAAGCTGAATCTGTCGAGACCTCCCCCTTTTGCACAGCCACACCCATCTTGACGCACCTCTGTCTACCAAATTGCTAAATTACCATGGACAGGACAAAATTACCACTGCCTGGGCTGTGCTACGCTGTGCCACCTTGCGCTGTGCCACGAAATTAGAGCCCTCTGTGTCTAGTCAAGCCAGACTGTTGAGATAGGAGTGGAGGAGTGCAGGGGAGACTACTTTAACCCATCCTCATCCTCCTAAGAGGGAGAAATTCTTTGTTTCACCCAAAACAAGATGCAGGATTTATCTTCTATCTATGAACGCAATTACATCCCTTTAACGGCAAACGGCAAAAGCAGACCTATTACCAACATGTATAATCGAATTGATGCTATAAAGAGGAACATATTACCCAGACTACTTTTTCTTTTTTGGTCATTGCCAGTTCAAATACTTCCTAAGCAATTTAACAATTGGAACAGAATGATATCAACTTTTATTTGGGGAAAACAAAAACCAAGTGGAAGGGTCTTACCCTGCTTGGAAGATTATTAGAAAGCAGCATAGCTGTGGTCAGAGATTTGTTGGTGTGACCCTACATGCAATGCAGATTTTAGAACAAAGTCAAATAGACATACCTCCCCAGTCTTTATAGGGAGAAATCTCAAAAAAAGATACCTAGACATACTTAATGACTGGACTACTGTCCCTTTGAATCTTTGGCATAAAGAATTTAAAAACTTGAAATTTGAAAGAAACTCACAAATACCACGATGGGTGGCATATGACACAGAATTTATTCCAGCAGTCGTGGACAGCAGATTCAAATGTTGGAGAATTAAAAGTATCACTTCATACCCTCTAATATCTTCTAACAAATATTTAACATTATTTATAAAGGTAAAAATTATTGAAATTGATCAAGAAGTTGATATTCATGTGGAAAGACTGAAATGAACTTACTGATGTTCTGCACTATGTTTTTTTTTTGTGTGTGTGTGATCCGGATTCAAGTTGAAGATCTAGATAGGTGATGAGCCAGACCCGTAAGGTGGTGTGGCCAGCTTCTTCCAACTCTCCCAGTGGATTCTTCTTGTAATTTTTGTATCTCCAGATAGAAATTTTTATATTCGTACAGTCTACCCAGGGTAGTGAAAATACGTTGAACAAAGGGAATACAAGGAAACAGACTCAAAAGGACATTTGAGTATTTGTTTTATATAAAAGGAGAGCTCTATTTTTTTATTTTGTGGTTTTACATTTTAGAAGCTGTTGAGGTTGTTGTCATTTCCTGCTCAACCACAATAAAGCTGCCAGCTGTTCACTACGTTAAATTTTAATTTCTTCAAATCTGCTCTTCAGAGCCTAGTTATAAGTTAGCAATTTGGTACTACACTTAGCACCAGTGCTACACACACATACACTACATATACTGTATATATATATATACTGTATATAACATGGATCAAGTTCGAGGTTCAAATGCCATTTTTTAAAATTATCATTTCATAAGCACAGGTGATGCCAGGTATAGTTTCAGAGAGCACTTTGATAACCTGATACATAAGTTCAGAATTTGTTTCTTCGGTCTTCAGAGTCACTCTTTCTTTGTCCCCCAGATTTATTCATTCATCTCTCACATCTCTCACAGGTATAATGATACAGTATCATACACATGACATATATATATATATATATATATTTTTTTTTTCAAATCCCCACCACCACCCAGTCCTACGTACAGCTGTAGAATGTGAATAAGTACCTAAACAATAATAATAATGATAAGCATTAATCAAATACATTAATCACCCGTCCTTTCCAATAGAATACATGAGTCCATGGCAAATACAAACTAGCATGGAAGTGATTGTGTAAATGACAGTAATACTAAGAAACCTGTGTTGACATGTATTGATGTCTGCATGATGAAGTGTGCATCATTAGTGAGCAATTAATTTATCCTGTAGTGTCTAGAGTTTGGTTATATAATCAAAGGGCCCCAAGCAGTCTAAAATTTTCCAGATCATCCTCTCAAATTATACTGATTACCTTACTAGTGCTCCTTTCCTCATCAGACCTGAAGTCACTCGTCTTCATAGTCCTTCCCAACATTCATTTGCTTCCTAACAAAGAAAAAATATTCTATTATTCTATTATCTGAAAATAATAGAATTGTTTTTGCTTAAATCATTTAGTTATCAGGTCACATTAAATCATATCAGCATATTCACTATTCATTCCTGTCTTCCCTTAGAATATACTGTATATACCTGTCCATTGTTTCACATATGGTGACTCAAGATTTAAAAAAATGCAAGACTCTCTCCACCTTGTCGTAGAGGGACTATATCTTGTGTTTTACAGTGGGCAATAGTGGTCAGGTTAAAAATTGTCACTTTTTTGTTTTAATGTGAATTATCCACCTATCCATTCATCAGTTTTCTGCTTCTTATCCAAGGCTGGGTCATGGGGGCAGCAGCTTAGATCTTAGCTCTTCCCAGCAATGAGGAGCAGCAGCTCTACTCTGAGCCCCTTCCAGATGACCAAGCTTCTCACCCTATCTCACCCTGCAGAGGAAACTAATTTAGGGGCATTTTGAGCAAACTCCCATGCACCCTCCAGGACCTGTAGAGCTGGTCCACCGTTCCACGACCAGGATAAAAACCACACTACTCCTCCTGAATCTGAGATTCAACTATCTGACGGACCCTCCTCTCCAGGGCCCCTGTAAAGACCTTACCTAGGAGGCTGAGGAGTGTGATTCCCCTGTAGTGGGAACACCCCCTCTGGTCCCTCTTTTTAAAGAGGTGGACCATCACCCCAGTCAGCTAATCCAGAGGCCTGTCCGCGATGTGGCAAAGGCATGTCAGCCAAGACAGCCCTACAACTTGCAGAGTCTTAAGGAACTCTGGGCGGATCTCATCCACCCAGGAGCTTTTTAACCACCTCGGCAACCTCAGCCCCAGAGATAGGAGAGCCCACCTGAGTCCCCAGGCTCTGCTTCCTCACAGGAAGGTGTGTTGGTGGGATTGAGGAGGTCTTCGTACTCTCGCCACCGACCCACAATGTCCCAAGTTGAGATCAGCAGCACCCCATCTCCACTATACTCAGTGTTGACAGTGGATGTGAATTATTTGTCTGAGAAACAACTACAGATATCAGATAATTGTAAGGAGTTAATGAGTACATTATTTTTTGGCTCCCATAAATGCAGCCTTCAGTTACCCAACTGCTATTTTGTTGTGGTTAAATACTTAATTGTCCTGATAGGGAAATTCTTCCTCTGCATTAAACCTTTTCTCTGCTAAGAACCTTTGTAATATCAAGCAGTGGGCAGCTACTGAGCAGCACCCATGGAGTGATTAGGGTTTCTTGCTTGCTCAAGGATAATTTGACACACAGCCTGGGCAAGTGTGGATTGAGCCAGTGGCCCTTTGGTCACTGGGCTGTCACTGTAACCATTGAAAATGTATTTCTGCTGTTCTCCTTTATTCAATATTGTAAGGCCTCAGTTTTACTAAGTAAAGTGCACAGAAATAATGCATGTTGTAATTTAGTTCCACACAAATAAAAATGATTTGATCTGCTCCAAAAGGGAAAATGTATGAAATAGAAATACTCAAGTTAAACACCATGGATTTGTACTTTAGTAGTTAATTTAGTGAGTACAGTTTCTTAAGTTACTTGACAAAACACATAAAAAATTACTGCAGATTTAACATTTATACTTCATTTATTTAGTGTCATACATAAAAGATACAAGTGGAATAACTTTAAAATTAAACACACAAGGCATGACTTGAATACTATACAGTGCGTATCCATAACTGCACATGTGTCATGGATGTTTATATTCACTTGGACTAGATTTTAGTGAAAGGTGAGGAACTGGACCAAATGCTTCGACTGCCATTCACAGTGAAACATTTCAATCTTTAACACCTAAATAGTGTGAGTTGCAAAGCAAAGCTTAGTTGAGCTTAGCCTAGCATTACAAATTCCACAGAAAACCATAATGTTGGAAAATGAAGGAACTTAATTCTTCAATTCTGTACAATCATACAAAATAGTATTTATGAGGGGGGAAATTTTAATAATAGAAGTTTGGATGGTTGGCTGCACTGCAATGATTAATTCGTACACCAATTTGAGTTTAAAAAAAGAGATTACTTAAGAAATTAAAGGTGAAATCCCACCTCCACACAGACACCTTTTGATATAACTTTCACAGATAAGGAAGTTAAGCATCATAGTTTTCCACTGCCTCTCAAAGTATATTTAGTACCATAGTACAGCAGGTGCAACATTCATCAGCAAACCATACTTGTACATTTATTCATTAGCACAGGTGCAACATTTAACACATAAGAAATTAAAAGATATGTAAAATGTAACAAGAAATACAGCAGACATTTTGTTCGTATGGGGAAATATACGTTGTATATTATGCTTAGTGTATTGCTTTTTTGGCATTTCAGAGGATCAATAGAAATGCTCTCATAAATCCCTTTCATAGCTTATTTGACATATTTCCAGGCTGAACAAATAAAACATCTATGCATTTAAAAAAAGATTTAATGAAATGAAACAACTTCATGGAAGCATGGAAGCAGCAAGTCCATGTTCAGAATCTACAATTGTAACATCTTCTTCAGTTAATAAGCTGTTAGTAAGTACTGCTTTAAAGTACCAACAACCAGGAAGGCCAGAAAACATATTTTTTTAAATTAAATCTTTTTGCAGGATTTTGCCTCAAAGAGTTTTATGCGCTGTTGCACAGTTAGTCCCTCCTTCAGGCTCTGTTAAAGATAAGAAAAAAGGAAAAAATATATTTTACCAAATGATCATGCACAGACAGGCTTTCAAAAAACAGACACCAAAACAGTTGTGTTTTATATCAGGAACCCTGTTGGTGAGTAAAGTCAATGCCTGAGAAACACAGCAAAAATAATGGCTATACAGCAATATCATAATGGACACAGTACTGTGTTTTAAAGCAAACAGAAAACTCTAATAGGTTCAGCCACATTTCTTTCAAAGACTAAAAGAGACAAGAATCATCAGAAATCTTATCCCTTAAAAATCTAATGCATCTATAAATGTGATCTGTCCACTGTGGAATGACCATCTACAAATTAATTTGGATATTAAAATTAATGTTCTTTCATTAATTTTAATATCATCAAGTCAAACAAATTGTCTTGGGACTACAGAAAAATACTCAAAAAGACAACTTTATTACACAATAAAAATAAGTTAAATTTATGACAAATATCTGGCTCCTTTTTTTGGATACAATATATAAATATATATCTGCTACGATGTAGTCAAAAAAATATTATTCTACCTGCCCCTACTGAACATTTGTGTCCATGGAAGAATGATAAAGTATTATTCAATATTGAATGTGAAACTGTCTGAAGTTTTGAAGTTTTGAAGCAATCCTCTGGTAAAAAAAAAAAAAATAATAATAATAATAATCATCTCCATTTCCACTCTAAATACTAAGCTGACTACTGGCTAACCTTTGTTTAAACTGCACAACAGCACATTTTATCATAAATTAATCTAAATCAAACAGCATTACACATACCAAGAGAGGCGCAGAAGCTCCCTCTAGTGGTACTTGGAGCTCTCACAGCCTTAACAGGAAATAGCATCCTCAAGGTGCATTAAAGAACTCTTCCACAGATTCTCTTTCTGACCCACTGCAGTATTTTTATACTTCTCAGCTCTCAGTCAATGTTGTAATATAATGATATTAATACTACCATCACATTTCTTTTTGCTTAAGTTTAAAATAGTACCATTCCTCTCCCTCTAATCTAATCTAATTTGTCTCTAATCACACTCAAACAGACACACATGAACAGCACATGTAGCACATGTAGACTTGTAACAGAAACATCTCTACCACCAGATTTATTCAAAGCTATTATTTTTACTGCTGTTGTGCTTTTGAATACAGCATAGGCACATTTAGGCGGTCTCTCTCTCTCTCTCTCTCTCTCTCCATACCCTTCCTGAGCTGGTGCACGAGGTTGAGAGGTTCCGACTAGATATAGTCGGACTCACCTCAACACACAGCTTGGGTTCTGGAACCAGTCTCCTCGAGAGGAGTTGGACTCTATTCCACTTTGGAGTTGTCCCTGGTGAGAGGTGCCAAGCTGGTGTGTGTATTCTTATTGCCCACCAGCCTGTACACTTGGGTTCACCCCAGTCTGAATGGGTTATGTTTCGTGCCTCCATTGTTGAGACAGCTGGCTGGAGTTGCGGCCATAATGTGGTCGGTGCCTGTTGTGGCGGTAACCCCCAAACCCTTTGGTGGACTCCGGCGGTCCAGAGTCTGCGGACCCAGAGGTGGGCTCTCCTATCTCTTGGGCTGAGGTTACCAAGATGGTGAAAAAAATTCCTTGGTGGCAGGGCCCCAGGGGTGGATCCGCCCAGATCCGCCCAGAGTTCCTTAAGGCTCTGCATGTTGTAGAGCTGTCTTGGCTGACATGCCTCTGCATCGTGTGGACATTGGTGACAGTGCCTCTGAATTGGCAGACTGGGGTGGTGGTCCCCCTCTTTAAAACTGGGGACCAGAGGGCGTGTTCGAGCTACAGGGGAATCACATTTCTCAGTCTCCCGGGTAGGGTCTTTTCGGGGGTCCTGGAGAGGAGGGTCCGTCGGATAGTCAAATCTCGGATTCAGGAGGGGCAGTGTGGTTTTCGTCCTGGTCGTGGAATGGTGAACCAGCTCTACACTCTCAGCAGGGCTCAACCAGTCTACATGTGCTTTGCCTGGATGTGAAGCGGCTGGGATGAGAATCAGCACCTCCAAATCCGAGACCATGGTCCTAAGCTGGAAAAGGGTGGAATGCCCTCTCTGGGTTGGGGATGAGATCCTGCCCCAAGTGGAGAAGTTTAAGTATCTCAGAGTCTTGTTCAAGAGTGAGGGAAGAATGGAGCAGGAGATTGACAGGTGGATCGGTGCGGTGTCCGCAGTAATGCAGGCTCTGCATCGGCCTGTCATGGACAAGAAGGAGCTGAGCCGAGAGGCGAAGCTCTTGAATTAACTGGTCGATCTATGTTTCTACCCTCACCTTTGGTCATGAGTTGTGGGAAGTGACCGAAAGAATGAGATCGCGGATCTGGCAAAAATTAGTTTCCTCTGCAGGGTGTCTGGGCTCTCCCTTAGATATAGGGTGAGAAGCTTGGTCATCCGGGAGGGGCTTGTTTGGAGGTTGTTGCTTGATCTTTTTTTTTATAAAATCTGGATTACTTTTTGAGTTCATGATGTCTAAAAAGAGGAGTATGTTGTTATTATTGGCTCTTTTCTGATACAAATTCAACGGTAATTTAATTATTAAATAATTTACTTGTTGTATACTATATCCAGATGTGATGGCTTCATTAACACTCCTTTCACCTAAAGGTTCTGAGGCTATCAGCAAATTCTCCTTCACTTTGTCAATGTCACAGTCAGCTTTTGCTTTCACAATGCTGAGCTCTGTATACATGTCCTTATATTTGTCTGTGGCATATTTCTTGTCCTGGTGAAATGTGCCAACTTTCTGTTTAAAGACATGACAAATTGTTAGCAATACCTTTTTGTTTTTCTTACCCTTAAAGCAGACTGCAATTCATCTTTCAAATAATGGATTTCCTGTTTAAAACCTCTGACTCCTTAATGCGCAGCAACACCTTCAAGGTTTATATAGTGATGCACAACATCAAATACCAAATCATCAGTGTGTGTATATATCTGTGCATGTTTTGTGTTAACACTACCTTCAGTTCATATACATCCTTGCCCTGGGTAAGTGAGGACATCCGAGTGATCTCTGCAGTCAACCAATTATTTAGTTCCTGCTGGACAGAATAGACTAACACTGGATTACTTTGGACATAAAGTAGAAAACGTAGTGAGTGAGTGAGTGAGTGTGAGTGAATATGTACATGGATGAACATTCAAACCTGGTTGTGAGCATTTAGTTCCTGGTTATCTCTCTGACACTGCCTGAGGGCCTGCCTTTCAGCGTCCAGTGCCTGGGCAAGGTGAGCATTCTCCAGACATTTCTGAGAATACTGCTGTGACAACAAGTTCAGTTCTCTCTGGATGGATTGTAGCTCCTTGCTACACAATCATGAAATCAAAAGATATCAGGGAGCATCTCAACCACAAAATATTGTTCTTTTCTTCCTCTTCATCCTGTTGAGTAGCCATTAGCTACATGCCACTAGTCATTCTAAAATTTACCCCCATGTAAAAAATGTACTAATTTGTACCACTATTGCACCATGAGTTCTTCTTACATGAAGAAGAAGAAGATGCCACCTACAACTTAAACTCTACAACTTACGGTTCACGTAACGTATTGTTTTGTCACTTCCTGTTTTCACTGGTGTTACGCTGTGTTTCTCCTGCTCTCTACTGCTGGAAAACTTTTTCTAAAGTCACAATCTAGTCTCTGAACTAGCGTTTGTTCTGTTAATTGTTTATTGCCTTAAGCTTCTGTTAGTGACACCTTCGCTTAACTCTATCTCTCACGTAGAATCACACTCTGTGGTTTTCCAAGCTTAACAGTTAGCTTAGTAGTGATGGCTTCTCTCTCTCCTTCTCCTGCTCCCTCTTGTGTTGTGTGCCACATGTTTAGCTACTCCTCTGCCTCCTTTACTTGTAATAAATGTAGCTTGTTTGCCAGGATGGAGGCGAGACTTTGCGAGTTAGAAACCCGGCTCCGCACCTGTTAAAATAACTGTGAAATATTGTACTGCACACATTCTGTTTCAGCACACATTCTGTTTTGTTAAACATTGTACTGCACTCACATTCTACTTCAAGGACACAGAGCAATGGAATCTTCTAATTGAGAGACACTGTTCTTGCTCTCATCACTCCCGCACACTCTGTGATAACTACCCACACATCCTGAGATAACTACAAATCAACTTTATTATAACAACTCCATATATGGGCAGTCGGGAGTGGCGATGGCAACACATATATTCCTTTACTGTTCTTTGTTCTGGGTCTGTTTGCCCTGATTCCTAGAGAGGGAGACACGATCCCATTGAGGTGACCTGTCTGTCGGACCACAGAGATCTCTGTCTTTTCAACCTGGCCTTGAAGCGCCACCTGTCTGATCTCATTCTGCCAGAAGGGGTTGAACTTGTCCAATATGTTGATGACCTTTTGGTAGCTGCTCCCTAGCTGTGCATCATCTTGCCTGGCAGCCACCAAACTCATTCTTTGCCAATTAGCCAGTGCTGGCTATAAGGTTTCTCGTTCAAAACTTCAATGCTGTCGCCAGTCTGTTACATTCTTAGGCAGACAGCTGACACCTACTGGTAAATGTCTCACGATGGACCAAATGACTTCCATTCTACAACATGCCCGCCCTGAAACTGTAAAACAAATGATGTCTTTTCTCGGTTTGGTCAACTACCATCGCACATTCATTCCCACTTTTACTGACCTTACTGAACCACTTCGACAGATGATGAAGGATGCAGGTTATTCCTGTCCTTCTGCACCTCTTACCTGGTCTCTTGAATCTGAACAAGCTTTCCAAGATTTGAAACGTTTCATTTCCAACTCAGTGGTCATGTCCACCCCGTCCTATGATAAACCATTTTACCTGGATGTAGCTGAAAGAGACGGCATTGTTAATGCCGTTCTCTTCCAACAGAGAGGGAGGGCTGACCCCGGAACTAGATGAAGGGGAAATAAAAGGGTTCACACCAGACTACTGGTGCACGATAACTAACTCCTTAGCTCAGATTCGATCTTTCAGGTCCAGTAACACTGTCCCTGAGTCTACTGATGACCCACCTGTAGATACACCCGGCTGGGTGTACATAAAGTGCCAGAAGCGCACCTGGACGGAACCCAGGTGGATTGGCCCATGTAAGGTTGTTCAATCTACATCTCACGCTGTGAAAGTTGAAAACCACGACGTCTGGTACCATCTCCGCCGCTGTGCCAAGGCTGAGGAACCAGACCGGGAAATTGTGGTCCCGACAGACACCTGGACCTCTGACGAAGAAGGTGATGAATCTTGAGGTGCAAAAAGGGATTTCAGGGCACATTACACCCCTGAGGTCTGAAGACAGACACTGTTAGTTCCAGGTGTGTGGGCATCAAGTGCTAGAAACCTCTGAACCCACACTCTGATTCTCACTCACGGACGAGAACAGATGTCACATATAGACATATAAAAGGTCACCAGAAGACGTCTCTACAATTGCTGTAGTGGGACACGGTGCAAGACCGACCCCACACCCATGAACTGTGTTTAAAGTTCCTATAAAAATTATGTTTTAAGATTGAGTTCTGATTACATTTATAATTAAAGTTTCTGTTTTTATTGATTAACCATTCTTTCTTTTCTACAGGTGTTTATTACATGACATTGAACACAGTTTTGGCGATTAAGGGTTTTAATGATCAGTCGTGTTTGATAAATGAGCAGATAAGGTGTTGGCAATGGACAGACGACCATGGAACCCCCTTCGCCCATACTGTGGTATGAGAAGAACATTGCACACATTCTGTTTTGTTAAACATTGTACTGCACTCACATTCTACTTCAAGGACACAGAGCAATGGAATCTTCTAATTGAGAGACACTGTTCTTGCTCTCATCACTCCCGCAGAGATAAGACACTGTCCTTGTTCTCATCACTCCAGCACACTCTGTGATAACTACCCACACATCCTGAGATAACTACAAATCAACTTTATTATAACAACTCCATATATGGGCAGTCGGGAGTGGCGATGGCAACACATATATTCCTTTACTGTTCTTTGTTCTGGGTCTGTTTGCCCTGACTCCTAGAGAGGGAGACACGATCCCATTGAGGTGACCTGTCTGTCGGACCACAGAGATCTCTGTAAGTTTGTGCACAAATAAATTGTATCTGTTGAAACTTTCATTCCATTGTTGTGCCTTGGATTCTCTAGTATTAACCAAAGGTTTTTCCTGTTTATCTCTGATCACGCACCAACAGGCGGTTGGGCCCGCGGGTCCTGGAGGACCCCAAAACCCAACACACCATAGAAGCTAAATCAGTTATCCAGTCCCCTGTAGCCGGTGCGGACCACATAGCGGTAGCATTAGCTCCCCCAGCAGCTCCAGTGCAGCTGGGAGATCAACAGGGTAGCTGGGTGACTGTCCATAATAAGAGGTGTAGTGCTAAACAGAAAAGCCGGGTTCACCAACCACTTCACACTTCCAACAAGTTTTCCCCACTCAGCGAAACACAGGCTGAGAAGCAAACTCTGGTCATTGGTGTCTCTATTTTAAGAATAGCGACGCCAGCGACCATAGTCAGGTGTTTTCCCGGGGCCAGAGCGGGCGACATAGAGTCCTATCTGAAACTGCTGGCTAAAGATAATTCAGTAAGGTTATTCATGTTGGCAGTACCCAATTACATCACAAAGATTAATGTTAAATCTGTGTGTAGGTACGCTAAGTGAATGTCTGACACCATAATTTTCTCTGGACCTCTTCCTATGTGACCAGTGATTACATGTATAGCCGCATGTCATTCTGGCTGTCTCGGTGGTGTCCAGAAAACAACATTACTTTTATAGATAACTGCTTCCTTGAGTCATGATACAAAATGAATCACTTCCTGTACATGGCAACAGGTTGTGCAGGCCGTCAAAAGATCTAAACACTGATACACTGAGAAAACACAGAGTTGTGTGGAGTTGCGAGGCTTTTTCAGCTTTGTGTGACCCCTTCTGGCAATAGCTTAAAAAGGATCAATCAAAGAAAAAGTGAAATAACATGCATATCTTTTTGGTTAATTGCACCCACCAAGGATATGATTTTTTGTACATGATTGTTAGTAGCTAAACAATGTATAGAGTATGGATTTAAATAACATTTTCTGGGAATGTTGATTATCACAGAAGGGAGAAAACATTCAATTTTGGTTTGGAACCTGAAAAACAAATGTGGATTTTTAAAAATCATTTATTAATCTTAGAGGAGACTGCATTAAAATTGTGAAAAACTGAGTGGCCTAGGTGGGTGTTTGTGCCCTTTAAATGTTTTCTTTTGTAGATAATGTTCTCATGATCATACATCATACTCATATTGTAAGCAAAGCTCATCAATGTCAGAGTTCCATTTCCTCCCTGTGTGCATTTTTCATAGCTTCAATAGCAATAGATAACCCATATTAGTAATATTATTTTTTATGTTCACGTCTGGCTTGAGCTGCCTCTCCCTTTATTCTTTATTTTCAAGTGTGTTTTGTTTAGTACTTGTGTTCCTGGGGAAGTGTTCTGTTCTTTTCTTTTCAGAAGGCTGGCTGGCAGGTGAGGCAGGAGGACTAATCACCACAGCTGTCCCTGATCTGCTCATCAACCCCTCTCTACTTAAACTGTGACTTCCTGTTTCCTGGCGTCAGCACGTCCCCTTTCAGTGCATGGGTAACCTGCGCTGAATCAACAGCCACTCTTTACCAGAACCTTTTGCTGGTGTTTTCAGTTTACCTTTTTCTAACCGTGTTTTTTTGTGTCCCTTTTTTCCTCTAGTTGTGGTTCCCTGAGTCCTGCCTTGCCAGCTGGCCAGCCTCAGCGCCTTTGGTTCTTCCCCCTTTTTGTTTAAGCCCACGTTCCTGTGTCTGGCCCTCCTTTAGTTTTCATTTTTTGTAATAAACCTTTGTTAACTTATCCTCGCCACATGCACCACATCATTACAATTATAATCATTATTATTATTATTATTATTATTATTATTATTATTATTATTATTATGCCTACAGGGCTGAGTTAAAATCCATTTTTCTTAATTTCTTAAAGAGGACATTGACTGAAAAATCAAATTTCTGATGTTTTTTGGTGTGTCCCCATGTCTTTCCCATATCTGAACATCACTAAAGTGTCACAATAAACACTTCAACCACTTCTGAGAAAAAAGGGCTTCTCTGTTTACCTGTGCTAGTGCAAGCACTTTTGAAACATCGAGTTTAGTTAAGCAACTAGCACATTTGCCATGCATTTGACCCTCCCTCAACAGCTACTCCCGGTTGTGGGTGTGGAAGAAAAAGAAACGGAATCGCTCCCGCCATTACAACTATTTGTATCTGTTGAGAGCAACATGTCTCAGAAGAAAGGTTCAGTTCATTGTTGCTCTGTTGCTGGTGTCAAAAACAACACCAGACGCTTCATAGACTCCTTTCTAATGAGGAAAAAGAGCAGAGTGGATATCTTTCATTTTTGATGGTAATATCCCTGCTAAGCTTCCTAAAATGTTGTTTGTTTGTAGCAGTCGCTTTGAATTGAATAGTTATACAAACTTTGGGCAATACAAAGTGGGACTCGGCTCGAAACTTCATCTCAAGTAGGGAGCAGTTCCAACAATCTTTAATGGATTTCCTGAAGGCAATGTAAATATTTCCAAATGAAGTAATAATGTCTTTGTGAGCTTGACTGCTTCTTGTCTTGTGTAGCAATAGTTAACTAATTGCAGCCGCATTTGAAAGGCAGTATATGTATTCGCCTTTTCTGTTTATCTCAGCAGTGGTAGAAAATGAGTGACTGAGAGTGAGTGTTTGTCTCAGCTCCATGTGACGCTGTTTACAAGCGAACCGCTGCACAAGGTGTGTGTCGGCGAGTGTCTTTCAGCTCGGGTTAGCACCAGTGTTCCTATGCTAACTACTGACTGTGGCAGGCAGAGATCGGTGTGAATTATTTTTGAATAGGGAACAACTTATATTAAAATTGTTTATTTTACATGATCCATATTATTGTTATTTTGTATTTTCTACACTAGGGTAAATTAAACCACTCAGGCACTTAAACTGACGCTCCTGCGGTTCGGGGGGGTGAAGCACCACAAAGCAGTCTGCTTGTAGCTGGCCAATCACAAACGAGTGCGAATGCAGTTGGTAGCTGGCCAATCACAAGTGAGTGCAAATGCAGTTGGTAGCTGGCCAATCACAAGAGACTCAGAGACTCAAAATAGAGTGCCTGTTCAGATGCTGTCAGAGAGCAGCAATAAATTGGCTTAATCTGGAGAGTCTATGAGGTTTTTGACCATAAATATTATTTAATTTATTTAAGTAGACATCAGTAATCTAAATTTTTGGTCCAAAAAGACCTATGTGACCATTAATAATAATATATTTTCTGATTTATAATGGTTTTGAAAGATCCGATATTGACTTATAAAATCCTAAGACTGAAATTTTAATATGTACATTTCCTGTTTCTGGTGCACAAATCTCACGAGATTATTGTGGCCAGGTGAGCTATGCTATGGTGTCAATATTGTCTAATTGGGGAAAATTTAGTTCGTTTGTGTCCTCAATTGTCACCACAGAAAAACATTTTTGTCTTCAGATTAGCAAAAAGGGGCCTGGATGCAGGCCAAGCTGCACCCTCTGCCAGACAATTTGTCAATTACTTTAAAATATTTGATGGCAATTGTAGGATTTTGATCAGGTTTAGAGTTTGAATTATTAATTATCTACTACTGTACTGAAGTATTGCACAGTGTGGAGTTATCACATAAAAAGTTTATTAATGTAATTACCTTTGGGGTACATTTTTTATGGAGGAGTTTAGAGAGACATACATTTTATACAATTTGTAGTAGTTTTGCAAGTATTTTTTCAGCCAAGAAAAATTGCTATGGAAACTGAAATATCTCTAAATAAAATTAAGTGAATCAATTCAAAATCAAAAATTGAATTGAATCAGGACTTCATGAATTAAAACAATGCAGCAGGAAATCAGCAGCCCAGGAGTACCCAGCCCTGTGCCTATACTATGATTGTTTTGTTTTAAGTCCAGCAATTATGGGTAGAATAAATGTATTTACCAGCAATTGTTGCAGCAGTTTCCTCAGCCAGCAGTTTTTCTTGCTTTTCCATAAGTTTAGAAATCTCTCTCTGGTGCTGCCTCTGGAGGTCATCTATCACTCTCTTGTTTGTTTCTTCTATTGTAGCAAACCCATGTTCACATGTTGACTACAGAGGAAAAAATGACATAATTCTAACATCACATTGTTA
This sequence comes from Brachirus orientalis, assembly GCA_016785285.1. NCBI lineage: Eukaryota > Metazoa > Chordata > Actinopteri > Pleuronectiformes > Soleidae > Brachirus > Brachirus orientalis. The sequence continues at coordinate 2,718,466 of JAFBJR010000234.1, read as the reverse complement.
AATTTGCACACACTTCAGCACCAATATTACATTTATCGACAAATATATTCTGTGACATGGCTAATATTAGTTCACTCATTGTGTCATGCAAAGTCTGTGATAGAAGCCATGCAAGATTTAAATTATATAAAACTTAAACTATGCTCAAAGCCACAAAGTAAGTAAAATTAACCTTCTTCCCTCTTTTTTGAAAATGGGAGATGGTATGAGTATTGATGTCCAAATGAACTATAAGTATTTTGAGGAAATTGTATTATATTTATTGTAAGAATGCACTCAAGAACTGTAATAACTGTTCTGCTTCATTAAGTAAAAGAACTCTGGATGTCCTAAAATGACACACAGTGTCACATTGATACAGTGATACTGTATATGAAGAATAATGATCAGGGTCGGGTATTTCATGCAAATGTTTATGTCCTCTAAATGTTGAGTGACGTTTAATGTTGTCACATTAACACAGGATTAAACATTTGGCATGAATGTTTCTACCAAATCCATGTCAATCCATTCAATATTTGTGGGGATTTTACATTTTACAGTCTGAACTGAAAGTGTCATTCCTACATCACACTGCTAACATGGCTGGAAGTCTTAAAAAATTACTGCAGGAAAAACAACAATATAATAAGTTGTTTGGGACACTCCTAGAAGCTTCATTTACAAATGTGTTATAGTTTGCACACAAAAGTTTTCTGAAATACCATTTCCCAAATCCAAATTGTAAAATCCAATTTGTAAATATAAGACTGATGTCACTACTTATTTACTATCTCTCTCTTACAGTAATAGTGAAAGAACAAAAACCTTAAGACTGTCAAAGTCTCTCTGGTATTTCTCTCTTAGGCTAGCCCCATCTCCTTCGAGGTGGTTGTTCTCCATTTTGACTGTCATGATGTTCATCTCTGTCTCTAGTTCCTGGATCCATTCCTTCAGAATCCATACTTAGTCCACTTTTATTGAGCATCAGCAACTATCTCCATGATGCACAGCTGTCCATGTCGAAGCTGTTTCTTGTGCATCTGCTTCAAATCTTCGGGATCCTTTTGGTTATGATCCTCCAAAAGGGGTCAGCTGCTCCTGCTGCTGGTAGAGCAGGTTCACAAGTTTGCAGATCTTGTTCTTAAGTGTTTGAATCTCTATTTGTAGAGTGGTCACAGTCTGTGAGAACCTCAGATGTCCCTCCTGTAAAGTGGCTTCATATTTCTTTTGAATTGCACTAATATTGCGAGCATACTGCTGAATAACAGCATTCATGTTCTGACTTGTCTCATGTATGGCCTGTAACCTAGATAGTCCACCTGAGCATGGATAAGTTCTTTACGCATACACAGAGAGGTGCTTAAACAATTATGTGAAATTTGGTGCCTGAAAAGACTATGGATCATTTTAGCCAGTTCAGGGTGGTTTTCACCACTTTCTATTTCTTGAGCATACTTATGGGTGATTGCTGCTTGTCTCTGAAGCTCTTTAGCAAGGTTATCATGAGCATTTTGGAGTAGCTAAATAGAGTTAACACCAAAAGGCAGAATTCCTACATTCAAGTGTCTGTCTACAGCAGCGGTGTCAAACTCAATTGCGGGGGGGGGGACATAGAGGAACATACATGTAGAAGAGCAGTCAATATTATGGAATGTTAGATGTTGGTGGTTCTCAATACTTTTGGTGCCAGGTTGTCTGCCAGGATCTGAACATCCATCAGCATTGAGTGTTAACAACTGTACACTTTAAAAGCCTTTCTGCTCTTTTCGCACTTCAAACCTCCTTCCAGACAACCCTCTGCTGCTCACTGGCTCTACTCAGCTATGTCAAATATACAACCTTTGTTCTTTCACCCATCTTAAAACCTTCAGTTTCCCCCCTAACCACACCTACAGACCTTCTCCTATTGGTTACACCTCACTGACATACTCTCATAGGTAACACTCAGACTGGGAAACCATTTCCCCAAATGGGAATATAAACTACTATTCCATTTCATAGCTTTCAGAGTTTTGCCTCAAGAAAGCAGGGTTTGCCTCAAGATAGTTTTGTCTGTAGGAGAATCAGACAAGAAAGGAGAGCAAAAACCTTCTCCAGTTGACACTTTGTGCATTGATGCTGTTCGTTTGCCTGAATAAACGGATCTTTTGCCAACCGGCTTCCTTCAAGTCTTTTGCCTGAATCCATTCAGTTTTCAGCAAGGAATCTTTTGGAGGAAAACGAAGTTTCTTTCACCCAGCTTTTCAGCAGTAAATTTACAATATGAATGATTTTCTGTTGAAATCAACAGTATAGTAACACAATTTTGATCTGTCTCATTTGATTTCCTTTGCTGTATTCCAGAATAACAGCACTGTACATGTATCTAAGCCAACAATTTCCTCTATTCAACAATAATTTTAAAGACATATAAAGCTAAAAGAGAAGGAGCAAAATACAAACGAAGGACTGAGCACCCTTATAATCCCCCTCTGGTTCCAGCTCTGTGTTTTCAAAGTCCATATTTCATTTATTTGTTTTATGGGCGAAGAAAGTCATTGGCAGAGCAATAAAGACATAACACATTATCTCATTGACTGGATACAATTGTAGAGTGGAGTGTGTGTGGCCCTCAGGCCTTGGGTTTGACACATGTGGTCTACAGTGTTTTCAGCCAGTTCTCTTGCTGCATCCATTTTAATCTGGTCCATATAAGGAACAAGCTCAGGGGGGTGAATGTCAGCTAATTTTTGTTTACTAAAGAAAAACTTATTTTCGACTTCCTTTATTACGCTTTTCAAATCAGGCCCTTTGGCAGCTTGAATAATTGCTTTCAGAGCCATTTCCCGTTGATATATGTTACTATGAGCTTCACTTAACTCTCTTTTCAGTATTTTGAATTTCTCTTCAAAGCAAAGTTTAAGGTTTTGAATTGAGTAGACAAGCTCTGCTTTAATTAAAGAGTTTAAGATAGTGGCATCAACATCTACATTAGCTGAAACACCTCTATTTTTAAATTTAGAAACATCTGTTTCAAATTTGTCTATTTCGTTCCAGAGTACACTCTCTAACATCATCTTCCTGGTCAAAACATCAGCATAAACTATAGCCAAGTAACCTTTTTCTCTCATTTTCCTGTTGTCTATGTCTTCCCATATCTCTGCAACGTATTGCAGAATGTCAGACTTCGAAGACTGTAAAAACAAAGCTATCTTATTCAAAACTACAGCCTTAAAATACAAGGTTTTGGCATAGAGCTGCAATGGTATGTTACCAGGAAACTCTTGATTTTGCTTTTGGACAACTGGTTTATGCTCTTGAATCATTTGTCCTTGTTGGATGTACAGTGATGCATTGAATAAATAATTTTCTCTATCTGACAGCGAATGTAGCTGTGAATTAGTGGTATAATGAGAGCAACCAAGAAAAGCTTTCACTTTCTCCTGACCATTTTCCATACACAGCAAAGCATTTATATACTGGTTATTGGAAGCACTACTCTGTATCATACTACCACAACTAAACTCTTTTCCTGAGTAATGGTTCTTTTCTTTTGTCATCCTGAGATCCGTCTTCATTATTTCATCTACTTGGGTAGATCGCTGCTCTTTTAAATTGTGTGTCATATTTCTTAGCTTATTCTCAATGGCCAGCAGTTTAGTTTCTAAGGCATGCATAAAGGAGATAAATTTCTCTGGGTCACTAGTATGTGGCATATCAAAAGCAATATTTCCTGCAGTCAAATGAATGCCTTCATTTACAGTTTGGTCAACATTCTGTTCTTGGCCCACCAAAGAACTGCACACATGGCCTCTGACCGGGTCCTCTAAGCTGATGAATTTGTTACACTGAATAGTAGAAAAACATATCTTTGACCTCTCAGTTTGTGACTCTTCATCTGAGGGATCCGCTTTCTTGGATGTATGTTCTGTGTTTGGCGATAAGAAGGCTGATGCATTAAATCTTCCCTGTTCTGAAGTTTGCCATCTTCCCATGTGAAGATTAGCATAGCCCAACTGCAGGGCATTGATATGCTGCTCTAACTCTGCAATATGGTCCTCTGCAACCACAAGCTTGGATTGGAGATTCCTTTCACCACTACAGGGCTTATCTGAGAGACGTTGACTCATTTGACAGAGAAGCTCCTCCTTAGCTTGCAACATCTGTTCTGTTTGCGCCAAGCTGTTGCTAAGAACTGTCATTTTAACAAGTGCCTCTTTTAATTCACCTTCTTCGTGTTTCATCAACCTTTCATATATCTCCTTTGACGATGTGATCTGTTTCTCTTTTTCTCCATGGAAGTGGCTCATTTTTTGAAACTCCTGGGTAGATCTCTCACAGTGCTCCAGTGTGTATTCAGCTGCTTCATATTCTAGATATTTGCAGAGTGTATTCACCTCATATTCTGCGTCTGCAGTGTGGTTGAGAGGCTCCTGGCAGCGGGAAGTGAGATGACTTTTCTCTTCTACCTTATGCATACTGTCTCTCAGTGTTTCAACCATGTCAATCTTCTGGGTCAGTTCCTCTTCTAACTTGTATTCTTTTCTTTCTGAGTTCTGTCTGCCTCTTAGCAAAGCCCTTCCCTGATGCTCAGCTTCCAGCTCTCTGTTCTCCATATTTTTTTGTACCATGTCACCCTGAGTTAATCTTCGACGCAGACTCTGTCTTTCCCCGTCATGACTCTCTTGCATGCTGTGCTGCTCCTTCCTCAGGCATTCCTCCTTAACAGCATGTCCTTCATTAGTAGCACTAAGTCTAGCAGTCACCCCTTGAAGTATCTCATCCAACCTTTGTACCTCTCTCATGTGATCTCTTTGCAGGGTCTGTTTGTGTTCATGATGCCTAAGGGTCTGGTTCCTCTCCAATAAGCAGGCCTCTACTTCAAGGGGTCTGTCTTCACTGTCCTTTAGCTGGGCACATAGGATGGCTTTACTATGTTCATATTCCACTCCTTGTTCCTTTGAAAGTGCCTGTTCTAGCTTATGCATATTGCATATTCGAGTCACAGTCTGTTCACTAGCCATCAAAAATGTTAGTTCATGCTGCAGAACCTGAATATTAGCAGTATGGTGGTCTACAGCATCTTGAGCTTCAGTGTTGCTTCTCTTTGATGTCTGAATCTGCTGCTGAGCAAGGTCTTGCTTCTGCTTTAGGGTTTCCAAATCACTCCACAAATCTTGATTAAGTTTGTGCAAGTGTCGCCATGGCACTCTGTGTGGTGAAGGTGGAAGGGGTGTTGTAGTCTTGGAAAAAGATTGATGAGACAGTTTCATTAATGATATAACCTTACTTTCTCTACCTGACATGGAGAACTACATCTCAAAGGTTACCAGGAGGTTATCAAATAGTTTTTTCCAACCCTCAACTTATTAATTTTATTCCACAAAATGACATATTCACAACATTCAGTAGGTTACTGACAATGGCAGATAATTAATGTGCCCCCCCAAAAGAAAGTTAATGTATGCACTTCTTAAACACCAAAAGACATGCTAATATTAAGCTTGGAACTGACATATAGATAAAGCACAGATGGAAGGGAGAAGAGAAAAGAAACACAGCACAAGGCCTATTGATTGAGATGCTTACCTTTAGCACATCAAGAAAAATCTACAATTTTCTCAGATGTGGAATGACATAAAAACAGTTATTGAAGCCACACATGCCACACACACTACAAACATGCACAAAAGTATAAGAGTAAGTATCCACACTTTTTAGATTTATATGTACTGTCGATTTATAAAATGTAACTATCATAAGCCAGAGCACCTATTGATAAATCAGATACTGCTGTACCAGTATGTGTATAATATTTTGTTAACCTTACAATATCATTCTGTATATAAAGATCAACTTTATTTGTCAAAAACATGTTGTTAAACTATTTCTACATAATGTCAGTTTTAAAACGAACTAATACCGTGTTATGGATGTGAGTATAGTAACTGCAGTACATAGCCCTGTCTGGCACTAAGTTCTCTTCCTGGTGCATCTTCTAGCTTCTCTTTTAAAATGTTGTTCTGCTTCTGTAGTTGATCCAGCTCCTCCTACTTCTGTCCCAACTTTACAAAACATATGACTCAAAGAAAGGTACAAGATGCTCTGATAATCAAATGCAATATACTATATTTGGCCACATTCAGTGATATACCTTCAGTGATATAGAAAAAGACATACCTTTTTGTCTAGCAGCACAACAAGCTCATGGGCAGGGAGTCTGTCAGAGTTAGAGTTTCCTAATGTTGTGGTGATCGGCACTTGCTTCTCTTCTCTCAATGGTGTGCTCTCCATCTGATGCCATCGCTGTTGAATCTCTTCATGGACAACTGAGAGTGTGCTGTCCTTATCTTCAATATGATGCAAGGATGTAAGGTGGTGCACTTCCTTTTTTCCCTGTTCTTGGCTTTCAGGTAAATATATCATGTTATTCAGAGTAGACATCTCTGTAACAGCAGTAGTATTTGGCATATTATTTGCACTACTTGTGCTGTGTAGCTGGACTCCCCTCCTGACATTCTCCCTTCCTGTTGGGGAATCACCTGATATAGAGCTTTGGAAGGAGGAGGTAGAGATAGGAGATGATGCTGATGAGGAAGATGAGAAGGGAGAAAAAGATGAGGATGTTGTACAGCTGAGGTCAATTGTGTCTCCTTGTGCATTCACAGGCTCTTCTGTCTGTTCCATCTTAAACTCAAACCAATCATAGGCCTCAGAGTATCCCTCTAGTCTGTGCTCACAAACTCCTTTACAGGATTCAAGGGAAAACACAGAGGATTGGTTACCAGGTGGTTGTCTGTGGACATCAGACTTGGGGGCCTCTGGAATGAGGTTTTGCTCAACGGTTGCCTGCAGACACGGCTTCAACATCATTTGGGTTTTTATCTTCTCATCAGAGAGAGATCTAAATAAAAACAGCATATATAAAAGTTATATAGGCAGACATAAACATAACTTGTAATCTAGTTTTTTGTGGATACACCACCTTAAGTTATTTTACATAAATCTTATATGAAACAGAAAAAAAAACATTTCATTGGACTGGTGACCATTGATGGACTGGTGACTTGCCCAGGGTCTTCAGGAATGGCACCAGCAGTCCCACCCTCGTGGAGGATAAAGTGGTAGTTGATCAATTCAATTCAATTCAATTCAATTCAATTCAATTCAATTCAATTCAATTCAATTCACAACAATCATTATCTCAAGGCACTGTACGTAGTAAGGCCAAAACCTTTACAATATTACAGAGAGAAAAGAAACCCAACAGTTCACACAATGAGCAAGCACTAGGCATCAGTGGAGAAAAAAAACTCCCTTTTAACAGGAAGAGATCTCTGACAGAACCAGACTCAAAGATGTGCGGTCATCTGCCTCGACCAGTTGGGGTGAGAGGAAAGTGGGGGACAGAGGAGAGGCGGAGGACAGAAAGGGGGAGAGAAAGAAAAAAAGAACGAGGTGAGGGAAACACCGAAGAGAGAGACCAGGAGCAAATATACAACAGTTGTATCAAGTTTAGAATCAGTTGTCATGTTTATAGAACTAATGTGTCATTTATGCAAGCAGCAGCAGAGATTATTTATAAGAAATTGTACTGATGAACTTTTAAAGCATAATATTAATGACAGTAGTATTATTGTTAGTGATAATAATAATAATAATATCATCAAAAATTGGATCTGGATCCTGCAGCCTGCAAGATGAGGACAGAGAGAGAGAGGATGGAATGAATGAATGAATGAATGAATGAATGAATGAATACAAATTTAATTAAACAATAATATTGACACTTCCATTTTTTCATGCCCATTCACCAAACCACTGTCAGATCTTCAAGGCGGGACAATCAATCCTAGTAAGTTTGGTTCAGATTAAACATAGTTTGGTGAAGTTATAAGATTTTGTTTTTTTTGTCACAAAAAATCTGAATTTGCACCATTGTCATGGCAACAGCATTTTACGATGCATCATGATATTCAACACACCTATTCTGCCATATATGATTTCACCGATTTTCAGTCAGATACCGTAATTTATGTAAAAGTTATTCCCAAAAACGTGAAGACTTTTGATGAAGAATTTTTTGTATTTTCTGTCACCACCTGGAGGCGCTGTTATCAAACCTGACCGTTTTTGCATAGACATCTTCAGCCTTTGCCCATCATTAATTATAGCAAGTTTGGTTTGGATCGAACCTGCCATCGCAAAGTTAGAAGAGTTTTGTTATTTGTGGCAAAAAATCGCACTAAAGTTCTAGGACAAGTGCGTTCAAATACGAAGTGCAAAATCACCTCAAAAAAAAAAAAAAAAAACTCAAAAACCTTCCTGTTGGGTTTTGTCCATGGGCTACCATTGACTTTTTTGACTGTCCCTACCTAATAAATGCGTATAACAACTTTCATGATTAAAATGTAGTTTATTATTGTCTTAAATGGCACAGCTTGACTCTCATAATGTGTAGGGAAGGTGCAAAGTTTTAACAAACCGTGACTCTTTTTTGTTGTGAGTAATTACACAAAATTTTGATGACATTCCATGCTGTGATATGAGGGGCTCAGAACAAGCACCCAACTTCTGCCATGAAAAGCTGAGATTACTCACAGTATATTCTGCAATTAATTTTGTATGTTGTTTGGTAACAATTTGCAAATGTTATTGAATGCAAGTATATTATGGATTGCAGGTGTGCATGATAGACTGATGTTTGCTTCTCGGTACATCCTTGAAGCTGGCAGGTCATTGAGAGAAGGTTCCAGTTTAAGGGCACTTTCACTGTGAACCGTTTGGTCCAATTTAAGCAGACCAGTGTTTGTTTCCTAGAATAGTCCGCTTCATTTGGACAGGCGTGAAAGTTCATCTGAACTCTGGTTCACCAAAAAAGTGAACTCTGGTCTGCTTAAAAATGTGGGTCTCTGTTTGCAGTTCGCTTACAGTGGGAAAGGCAAAGGACTATCCAGTGAACCAAAGAGAGGAACTGAACCAAAGAGGAGTAATTAAAATGATTTATAGACATATATTTGATCTGAATGCCATGTCTGATCTGGGTTGCTCTTGTGTTTTTCACTGTTACTTCCTGTTTTATTTTTAATGCCCCTTTTGTTACTTCCTAGGAGTACTGCTCTGCTTTGTTCTAGGAGTCTGGGTGACAGGTGAGGCGGGACTCCAATCAGCACAGCTGCTCCTCATCTCCAATCAGTGCCTGCCTTATTTAAACCCGGATTTCCCGTTCCTCCTCGTCAGCGCGTCTTCTCTGTTCAGTCGGGTAACCACGTCACGTCACTCTACCTCGAGTACTCGTACTGCGTTCAGTGTTAGTTTCTTTGACTTCTTTTGGCTTACTCCTAATGATTTTTGTTTCTCTTTTTCTAGTATTCCTGAGCTCCGCCTCACCAGCTGGCCAGACTCAGCACTTTTTGTTAATCATGGACTGGTTCTATTTTTGGTTTTGTTTTCATTAAAAAGACTGTTATTCCTTTTTATTCAGTCTCCGCTCTCGGTCCTTACCTTAGTTATAGCAATTAGCACGTCGTAGTGTCTCGCTTTCTGCTGTCTTCTTCAATATTGCGTCATTTTGGGCAAGCAGCTATTGTAACTGCGTGACGTTGTTCAGGCGGTTTGGTCAGCTTACAAAAGTGCAGTGTGAAAGTGAACCAAAACAAATGGTGATTATTTTCAGCATTCCACACCCAATTGAACTTGAGTCCTGCCGACTATCCTGGTGTGAAAGTGCCCTAACAGGTGGGACTGCCAGCAGACTCTTCATGCCTCTTTTAATAAAGCTTGAAAATGGCACAATTATTGTATTTTGTTGCTGGTGTTTTTGTGAGTTGGGACGAGGAAGCTTTTTCATTCATGCTAGGCCTAGGTTATACCAACTACAAGGTTGTAAGAAATTTATATTCAAATCACAGTGGTGATTAAAATTAGTCTCCATTGCTGATGAATGCAGATTGGTTGAATTATTCTAGTATGCTGGGGAAAAGCTGACAGGAACACATTAATCAATAGCTATAATCAATCAGAAATAATCATTTGACATAGGGTAAGGTGACATTGTGACATTTTACTTAGATAGAGAAAGACAAAGAGTGGGGGAAATGGAGGAGGGAGAATTTCAAACCAAGTAACTATAAGAAAACAGTTTTATTACCGGGTTATATTGGGGGCAACAGTAGGTTGCACATTCTTCATAATGGCCTGAATCCATTTGCGACGGATTCCAGAGGTCATAGCTGACAGTGTGCATGCTCCACCTTTGCACTGAAAGCAGACAGTCAGGAAATTAAAATCATTAACACTGGATGATAAAACATGTTGACTGAAGTTCCTTTTTGATAGTGAAGTTCCTTTTTGAGATGAATGTATGAATCAGAAACAGAAACATTTTGTATTACCAAGTACGTAATATGCATACAAGGAGTTTGCTTTGATGCATGAGACAACACAATATACAAAGAAAACTGAAATATTTAGGGTCCGAGCACACAAGGTGCGGAGGACTCTACTGATATATTTATTATTAATGAATTTTCGTTCCTTTTCACGAATGTTCAGGGGTTCAAAATTGACATTGAAGACAGATAAAAATAATAATAATAATACCTTGAAAACCAATAGGTCCTCGCACCACTGTGTGAGTGCTTGGGCCCTAACTAAAGCTGCAAGCAGCATTGTGTGGGCCCTCACAGCCACTGCCCCGTGACTCTGTGCTGAGGTGTTCTGGACAGGTCTTGCATATCACATGTGAAGTTTTGATTGGATTGGTCAATGTATTGCAAAGTTCCAGGTCACTTCCTGGCTATACTGATATACTTCCTGTGTGCAGGTAATGGCTTGCAGATCTGATCAGGGTGGGCCTAGGATGTCATATATAAAGTTTCGAGCCAATTGGTCAATGTACACCAAAATTACAGGCCACTGCCTGTTTCAGTTTACCTACTTTCTGTGTGTAGATAAAGGCTTGCAGACATGTTCAGGGAGGGGCCCTAGTCTCACATGAGATTTTGACCAGATTGTCCAACGTGTGGTAAAGTAAAAGGTCACTTCCTGTTTCAGATGATCTACTTCCTGTGTACAAGTCATGGCTTGCAAACATATTTGGGGTAGGTCCCTGATCTCACATGTGAAGTTTTGCTCAAATTTGTCAATGTACATCAAAAGTACAGGCCACTTCCTGTTTCGGGTGACCTTCTTCTTGTGTGCAGGTAATGGCTTGCAGACCTGTTCAGGGAGGGTCCCTGGACTCACATATGAATTTTTGATCAGATTAGTCAATGTATAGCAAAGTTACAGGTCACTTCTTGTCTGGGCTGATGTACCTCCTGCGTGCAGTTAATGGCCTACAGATGTCTTCGGGGCAGTCCCCTTATGCCACATATAAAGTTTCGAGCCAATACGTCAATGTACATCGAAATCACAGGCCACTTCCTGTTTCAGATGACCTATTTCCTGTGTGCAGGTAATGGCTTATAGATATTGTGCAGGGTGGGCCCCTGGTCTCACATGTTAAGTTTCGAGCCGGTCAGTCAATGTACGGCCCAGTTACAGTGCATGTCGTTTTTAACAGTGAAACGGTGGCGCAATTCAAAATGGCTGACTTTGTGGTGGATCAAGTTAATGTACGCAGGTCTCTTGTGTCATTGTATGGCCAAGGTATAGGACACTTCAGGTTTCGTGGCAAATAGTCAAAATTCAGCAAAATACCAATGGTTGCCATGACCACGCCCTTTTGAATTTGCAAAAGTTTTCAATAATGTTTCATGTCATGGTGGCCACACCTCAACAAGCGAGGGTCAAGCGAGGACCCGTTCAGGACCGTTCTAGTTGTTTTCAGCACCGCTCCTGTGCATGTCAGGGCAGGTAGCCACTGCAGCGTGTTGGGCACCCCGATTTGGTTGCTCAACACGTTGCAGAGCTAGGGTCCACCGGTCTCCTGTACAAAGTTTCGAGGCAATCACTCACTGTACATAAAAGTTACAGTTCACTTCCGGTTTAAAATGGCTTTCACTTTATGTTTGGTCAAGCTCGTGTCCATTGATATATTCAGGGCAGTTCCCATAGATTGGTTAATATACAATGAAGTTATATGGCACTTCCTGTTTAGAATGGCTGACTTCCTGTTGGGTCAAACTCATGTCCATAAACATGTTCAGGGCAGTTCTCTTGTCTCACATATCAAGTTTCGTGCAGATCAGTCAATGTATTGCAAAGTTACAGTTCACTTCCTATTTAAAATGACCAACTTCCTGTGTGTGAAGTTCATGTCTGTAAACATGTTCAGGGCAGATCTCTTGTCTCACTTATCAAATTTTGTGCAGATCAGTCGATGTACGGCAAAGTAACAGTCTACTTCCTGTTTTGGATGTTCCATTTCCTGTAGCAAAGTCATCCCTTGCAGACATGTTTAGGGTGGGTCTCTGGTGTGATGTATGACGTTTTAGGCGGAGACGATATTTCCTTAGAACAGCATGAACAATTGTAAAATGTCATGTTTTCTGTCTCCACCAGGGGGCACTGTTTTCTAAATCAAAAATTTTCATAAGGATGTCTATAGTTTGTTCAAATACCAGAGCATGAAAAATTGTAAAATGTCATGTTTTCTGTCTCCACCAGGGGGCACTGTTTTCTAAATCAAAAATTTTCATAAGGATGTCTATAGGACGGGACCGCTCGCGGTATTAGTTAAAATGTCATGTTTTCTGATTCCACCAGGGGGGCTGTTGTCAAAACGGAATATTCTTATACAGATGTCCCCAGGACAGGACAATGATCAATCCTAGTAAGTGTGGTTCAGATTCCACCTGCCATTGTGAAGTTAAAAGGGTTTGTTACCTGTGGCGAAAAAAATTGGAATTTTGTCGAACTTTACCGCTCCCTATCTCATATGCCATGCGACATTAAGAAAAACTTTCAATAACTTTTATATTCTCAACTTGTCCACAGTGATCTCACCAAATCTGAAGATGATCACACTAAATTCATCATGATATTCAACACACCTATTCTGCCAAATATCTTGAGTGATTTCAATGAATTTCAGTTGGATACGGTAATCTGTATAAAAGTTATTCCCGAAAACATGGACACTGAAATCTTGTGTATTTTCTGTCACCACCTGGAGGCGCTGTTATCAAACCTGACCGTTTTTGCATAGATTTCTTCAGCATTGGGCCATCATTAATCATAGCCAGTTTGGTTCGGACCCGCCATCGCAAAATTAGAAGAGTTTTGTTATATGTGGCGAAAAATCTGAATTTTCTCAAAGTTTGCTGCCCCTTATCTCATGCCATGCGACATTAAGAAAAACGTTCAATAATTTTAGACAATCAACTTCCATAATCTGCTATATGTTTTGAGTGATTTCACCGATTTTGAGTTGGATATAATGATCCGTGTAAAAGTTATTCTAGAACACGTAGACACTGAAATTGTTTTTATTTTCTGTCACCACCAGGAGGCACTGCTATTAAACTTGACCGTTTTTGCATAGACGTCTGGCCCATCATCAATCCTATCAAGTTTTGTTCAGATCGGATCTGCCATTGCAAAGTTATAAGATTTTCATTGCCTGTGATGAAAAATGGGAATTTTCTCAAATTTGCCACTCCCTACCTTGTACACCATGTGACATTAAGAAAAACTTTCAATAACTTTAGATCTTATACTTGTCCACAGGAACCTCACCAAGGTCGAAGATGATTGCACAAAAGCTCTAGGACAAGTTCATTCAAAATTGCCAAAAAACGGCTCTGAATCGGCCCTCATTTACTGTTTCGACCATCCCTACTTAATAAACACATGTACCAACTTTCATTTATTAGTTAAAGGTGGCACCAGTTGACCAAACAGAAGTTTTTTGTAGCCCTTCCCACTTCCATTTTTTTACACCTAATCACTGAACCACTTTCAGACGTAAATTTTCACCAGGTCTGATGTCTTTGCAAGTTTTTAAGCATCTTTAGACCCTCAAAAATGTGATTCATTTGGAGGAAAAAGAAGAATAATAATTACCCCTTGAGCTTTAAAAGGGTCCTCCGCACATTGTGCGCTCGGACCCTAATAATTCCTGAATTATGAATGTTGAATGTATAATTATAAAATGAATGTTGAGAGAACTAGGACTAACTAGTACTGCAAACGGTTCTGAACGGGTCCTCCTCATGTGCATAAAAGAGCACAGAGACACAGGTATCTCCTTCAGAAGCTAAACAATGAGGTTACAGGATTCATATCTGCTGCTGTACTTCTGTCTCTTTAAACTGATCACGCATCTTCCTCGCACACTAGCCAATCTATCTCCTCCACAGCAGAGCATCATTCACTTATCAATTTTCCTACATTTGCCATTTAAACAGCTATGTACCTTATACAAACACACCTGGATTTTAAAGTGAATGGCAAAAGATTGCTTTAACTGATAAACCTAAAACGCACATAATTCAGACAAATAATACAACCCCTTTGTACCATGCATCTTTCTTTGCACTGAGATTATGTGCCGTGATCTGTGGATTGATATACAAAGACTTTTGTACCTTCACATTAATAGCAATTAACTGATGTAACAGCCAAACTTCTCTTATGAACTAGTCAAAGAAAAGGAAATGTATATGTGAGGTTATGTGTCGCAGCTAAAATACTATGGTATTTTGTATAGGATTTACACAATGTGGCATATAGAGATTTGTTTAATGATTATTATTATTTTCAAACCTTTATTTGTGGTCCTTCAGTTACATCATTTATGTCAGTGTGGCCCTCTGAAAAAAAAAAAAAAAAGTTGTCCACCTCTGCTCCATTTGGTGTCAAAATGGCAGTCAGACCGTGTGACACACAAAAATTCACTTCATTTTAATTCAGTTGTATTTGTATAATGCCAAATACAACATACATTAACAAATAGCACTATACATAGCAGGGCAGAAACCTTACAATAGTCAGCTGGGTCAATTAGTTGAGCTGGCCATTGTGCTTAATGTGCTTCAGAAGGTGATGGAGCTGTATGTTAAAAGTCTGTGATGACACAGTAATGAGGTTTAAAAGACCAAGTAATTAATTCCAGTTGGATTGAAATTTGTGTTTATCTATACACTGAAGTTTAATGATGTACTCTCAGATGTCAGATAATAGTCAGATAATGGAGCACAGACAGTGGATATAAATACTAAGTAATTATTTTCACTCAATCCCCCACTGACATATGAACAATGTCTGCATTCCATATTACTATACATGTCCATTGTGCATTTTACCTGTAAAGACCTAAAAAAAGTTTGATAGTCAAAGGATTATTCATAAAAGCTAAAAAGCTCAAAAGGTTTACAGTAAGATTTAAACATGTACAATAGGTTCAGAATAACATGGCCATGCACATGAATGGATTTTAAAATGTAAATGTTGCTAAATAAGTGTGTACAAGGAGACAGATTGTTAAAGAAAGAGGTTAGGTGAACACACTGTGAAGGATGAGGGGCACAAGGGGTCAGTGTTGCAAGCAGATTTTGAAGCAGATTTAAACCACTATGATGTCAGCATTTAATAGACATGACAGATGGAAAGACTAATGTCATATTTCATGTTAGAAGTATTGTTTCAGAGATGAAAGCAGCAGAGGGAGACAATGAGTGTCATTGTTTCTGGGCATTAATGACACAGGACAAACAATGACAGGATGAATCAGCACTCACTAGGATTTGGAAGCCGTAATTCCTCTGAACTAAGAACTCTTTGACATCGTAACACGTGGAAAGGTCAATCTCACCATCTAGATCTGAGACCTACGGAAAAAAGTAAACAAGTTACAGAAATGTTAACAAGCCTTAAAATGTATTTGAAAAGAAAAATTACGATGACTTTGAAGATCATTCACACCTCCTCAGCTACTGAGTCCTTGTAGAACCGCAAACTCTGGTCTGTCAAGACAAACCAATGTTTCTTCCACTGCATGGAAAAAGAGAACACTTAATCTACAGTATGTGTTTGTAAAAATAGATGGCCATTTATTTAAAGATAACTTATTACCACTCCATCGTCATACAGCTTGGTCATCCATCCTTTTTTGAAGTTCAGCAGATATGGCTGCATGAGAGAAAAACCAGAGTAAAGTGATAGTACTTAAAGTACATAAATAACATTTTCAAAATCAATAATGTTAAATTCAATAACCAGATTATGTAACAAATCCAACAAACAGGTTTGGTGAGATCAAATTGTAAGAAAACAACAGTAGCACTCAGGGCTATGTTTAATAGTGAAAGTAAGAGCATTTCCACACAGTGTGAAGGGAACTAAAGGGATTGGACTGAACAGCCGTGTAGCCTTTAGAAAACTACTAATCAGTGAGGCCAATAGGGAAAAAAGGCTGCAATTTGCTAGGGAGCATAAAGATTGGACTCTGGAACAATGGAAGGTCATGTGGTCTGATGAGTCCAGATTTACTCTGTTCCAAAGTGATGGGAGCATCAGGGTAAGAAGAGAGGCAGATGAAGTGATGCACCCATCATGCCTAGTGCCTACTGTACAAGCCTGTGGGGGCAGTAGAATAATCTGTGCTTGCTGCAGTTGGTTAGGTTCAGCAACATTATGTGCCCAAAGAATGAGGTCAGCTGACTACGTGAATATATTGAATAACCAGGTTATTCCATCAATGGTTTTTTTTCCTGATTGCACAACCATATTCCAAGATGACAATGTCAGGATTCATCATTTTCATTAAATTCTGAAAAAGTAATTTAGGGAGCAGGAGACATCATTTTCACACATGGATTGGCCATCACAGAGTCTAGACCCCATTTAGAATCTCTTGGATGTGCTGGAGAAAGCTTTGCATAGTGGTTCAACTGTCCCATCATCAGTACAAGATCTTGGTGAAAAATTAATGCAACATTTGATGGAAATAAATCTTGTGACATTGCAGAAACTTATTGAAACATTGCCACATCGAATATGTGTTGTAATCAAGGCAGTCCAACGATTTTTTTTTGGTGGCAACTTTTTTTGGCTGGGCAGTGTATATTACATTGATAACTGTTTCGTATAAGAAAAGAAAATGGAATACAAAGGGACTTTGGTAGAAATACAGTCGGACACTTAATTAGGAAGTGAGCTGACCCTCATGATCGCATGCTGCTCCCTGACATTATCAAACAAGATCTTTTGTTATTGTTCTGAATTAGAGGGAGACCCCAAGTAGCAGAAAAGACAAACTGTGCATTTAAATTTACTTTTATTATCTTATGCAATGCACTCTTCTATATTGTACTGTTCACTTTTGCATCCACCCATTTCTCAGTTGAATGTCTTTGTTGGTCATAGCGTTTACCCCAGCCATTTTAGATGCTTACTACTACTATACAGATGAACAAACCTACTCAGAATTATTATAACTGGCTGAAAAGGTATTCATTTAAGGTCAAATGCTGTAGCGCGTAACTCTTAAATATAAATGAATGTCATTCAAACCATTGTCAAATGAGTTAACACAATGCTGATGAAGCCTAAAATCTCCACATGACTCTGAGTGAAGTGGACTCAGTGTAGCTTTAAGCAAATATATTTTGGTTCATGGTAGCCAGAGGTTTTTAAATTATTTTGCTATTTACAATATAAATTTTTACCTCACTTCCTTAAGGCTATATACCATTTTTGGTGTTATTGAAATTTAAGAAAGTATTTTATTTTGATTCCTCATATTATTCCAATAAATGGTCCAAGAGACTTTATTGTGAAGAACAGTAACCTGCCTGGATGTGTCAAATATCACATCAGTTAGACTAATGTTTGGTAAAATAAAATCAAAAATCAAATTTCTGTACCATAAATACATTTCAATCATTTAGCTGATTAGTCCTTTGATCTAGTAGCACTTAGTTCAACTTTAGCTAATGGCAATGATAGCCACAGCAAGAGAAAAATTATAATTCTGGCCAAAAGGTTTTAAAATCTTCTTTAAACCCCACCATGGTTAAATCATTACCAGTTGATACTGAGTTGATTGGCAGATCAACATTAAAGTCCCATCACCTCATGAAATTTTTTATGCCATTTTGCGCACAACCCAACCCACATATGTACACCAAAATTTCAGGTGAATCCTGCATAAAGCTTTATAAATGAGACCCCAGAACAGCTCAGACCTGCTAACACACAGGCAATTTAAATAACAAAGTTTATTTAAATTATTACGAACTATAGTACTTATACGAACGTAAAATTTTACTGTGTATAAAGTGAGATTCAGAAATGATTGACTTTGAATCAGAAAATGTCGTAACAGAAATGTTTCTTTGATAATATCCCATAAAGCAGTCAATAAACAATATTAGTGCAGTTCCTAAACATTCTTCATTACTTGTTTTAAGGAACTTAACAAGTCTTGTCGCTTTTTTGCCTTTTTCTTTACAGACCTCCCCCTACAGTCCATGAGTACATGTTTTTACAAAACCACCATAAACAAACCACCAAGTCAGATGTTAATTTCTATGTGGTCCGTTGCTCAGCGAGTCTGTTACTCTTCCTCGCTTACTCTGACAACAGTTTTCTCTTCTTCTTCTTTTCCATCTCTGCCATGATGAACATCTAAAATAACACTATCATTGCCTGGATCTTATAGCCTGGTATCCTGGTTCAGGTGTGCATGTAGTAGTGCAAAGCAAGTTGCGTTGCTTGTGAGACCCTCTGATTTTTAGGTAACCAGGTTAGCTTTCCTGACTTTGTGTGGCTGCTTTTCCACTAACAGACAATATGGGCAGGGCCTATCAATCTACTAGCCCCCAATCTCCCCGCAAGAAAGTGTTTACCCACACTGTAAAAAAAATCCTAATTTTACTGTATATGACTATTTTTTTACAGTAGTTTTTCTGTTCTTTAAAAATAGTGTACAAAATGAAAATTACAGACATTATCTGTAAAACGAGTAGTGACAAACTATATTCATTTTTCATAGATTAATTTTACATTATCTTTTCTGTTTTTCATGTAGAATGACAGTAGTTATAGTAGTATCTGTAAATAAGTATGTAGCTTAGTATATCAAAGTTTATTTCGATGCTAACAATCTTAACACTTTTCTCTGTAATTTTAAGGTAAATATTATTATATAATATTAATATATTATTTTTATATTTGCATGTAATTATACATTCAACTGTAATTAAATATGTAGCTTAGTATATCAAAGTTTATTTCGATGCTAACAATCTTAACACTTTTCTCTGTAATTTTAAGGTAAATATTATTATATAATATTATTAATATATTATTTTTATATTTGCATGTAATTATACATTCAACTGTAATTAAATATGTAGCTTGTTATATAAAGGTTTAGTTCCATACTAACAATTTTACATTTTTCTCTGTAATTTTAAGGTAAATCTGATTAGTTTTAGATTTATGTGTACCTTTAAGTTAAAACATTGTAATTAAATATTGAATTGAATTGAATTGAATTGAATTGAATTGAATTGAATTGCCTTTATTGTCATTGTAACGAGTACAATGAAATGTCTTCCACACCATGCAACAAAACAATTGGTCCACAATTATTACTGGTTGAACATAATAATGGAACATGTCAAAATTATACAACAGCACATAGACATTTGATTGTGTATGTACCCTAACTTTAAACAGTCCGTTATCCAAATATGTAGCTTTTTATATAAAGATTTATGTCCTTACTAACAATCTAATGTTCTACCGCTTTTATCCACTAAGGGTCGTGGGGGGTACTAGTGCCTAACTCCAGCTGACCAATCTAATGTTTCTCGTCGTAATTATAAGGTAGAAATTAGTTTTATATCTGTGTAATTTTACATTCAAACTCGGTTAAAAAAAACAAACATTTAGCTCATTATATAAAGGTTAATGTCCATACTAACGTTTTTCTCTGTAATGTTAAGATAAATCTTATTCACAATCTTGTTCATTAGTACTTATATGGTATGTATAAAAGTACTGGTGTAGACTTGTACTTTAATATTCAACCTGTAACTCTAAATCAGACAAAGAAAAAGAAAGAGATGCTTGTAATTGAATATATCAGCCTATGAATAAAAATAAATATTTATTTTAGTTTATTTATTATCTTTTCTTGATAAAGAAAACAATACCACGCTGATACAATTGCTATTGGTCTCACCATGTTGCTTTGAATGTGACTGTCATCAAGAAAACTGGCCAATGAAAACTGCATGCCGTCTTTGAAAATATGCCATTTTCAACTGAGTATGGAGCTACCGTCAGTCAGGCTATATGAACAACAATGGATTACCTGGATTATTACCTGGCTTATTTTACATCTGTTTGCCATGTTTTGTTTGTTTTTTTCCAAGTTGTGAGATTTCAACAGAGAACAAAAAATGGAGTACGGATGCAGTTGAAGGGTCAGATGGATCCATTTGGTCAGCTAACATTAAATGAACTTCACAGTTACAACTGTTTTCCTGCTATATCAGGTAAGAAAACATTTCCCTGTTATTTACTGTAAATTCATAGCCTAATGCAATGTTTGTGTTCAGATTAGCTAACCTTAAGTAACGGTAAATTAACAAAAGTGACAAGTGACAACATTAGTTAGCTTGTTGACCTGATTTATGATTTTAATATTGAATGTGGTCGCAAATCGCTCAGCTGTCTTCATCTCCCAGCCACAGCTGGACAACCTGGTTTTGCAGTATATTGTCAGAGACCTGCAGTTTCAGTGTTAAAACTGATAAAATAATTGCTGTCTGTGCTTCTATATGGGCTGAGGCAATCATTTTGAAAAATAATAGCTTGCAGCAACATATAGAAAAATTAGAACTTTGAACTAGTTCATTTTTGGAACTGTGAACTTAGTTCAAAGTTTTGAATTATGAACTATGAACTGAAGTAGTTCATTTTAAAATTTGTGAACTGAAATTTAAACTAGTTCATGTAGAAAGTGAACATTCCCAGGACTGTGTGTGTGTGTGCGCGCGTGTGTGTGCATTTACACAGTAAAATAAGTAAAGCAGTAGCACTAATCTGCCAGGAAAACAAGGTGTAAATGTCTAAAACGTGAACATGATATGAGCAGCAGAGTATACGTTACATTACATCGTATCTGTCAGAAAATAGTGACGAATATTGGTCGCTGTTTCACAAAGACCAAGGTGACGTCCTCAAATGTCTGCCTTAAACCAATGTCTGTCTTACATTACTTTAGTAGCAGTAAGTTAATATTAATTCTTTGGTGAGTTTTTCTCTAAATGCTGACTGTAAATGTACATTAAATGAAATGTAAATTAATGAAATGTACATTTTACTGTACATTAAAACAACACTGGAAACTTTTGTGTTTATGTTCCCTGCCTATCCCACCCTTATAAGCTTTAGATGGACCTATTTTGCACCTTGTTTTACCAGCCAAAATGCAACTTGCTTGATGGATATTTTATTAATTTAATGAATAACTAGCAATACATCCAAGTTAAAATGATTAAAAATGTATATTACGTTCCATGTACTTATATACATACTATATAAATTCACTGATATTCTAATTCCAGAGACGCTCATCAAGGCAAGGTGGCGACTGTCAGATGGAAAGGTAAGTCATTTATATATGCAGCCTATACTACAGGTCATTCTAAGACAATAAAAGATGTGAATGTTTTCAAGTTATTTACATAAATCATACTATTTGCCCCATTAAAAAAAATCTTGATCAGTCTAAGAGATTGAATGACTGTGTCTGCTTAACACAACTACCATCCTCATTTCGCATTTGGTGTTGTTCAAGTAGTTGAGAAATTAGAAGAAAGATAAACATGACCTATCCTGTCTCTGTCCTTACTTTCTTTGCAAAAGGGAAAATGCAGCATGAGCTCCAGAAGTGCCCGGGAGTTGCTGTGATGTATTGTGGGGTTGTTAGTTTCGCCAACTTCACTGCAGGCCTTCACTCAACCTGCAGGTAATACCCTTTCCTCTTCTCACACACATCCAAACACATATTGACACAATGACACGTAAATAATTAATTTACTCAGTGGTGTGAAATGTTTTCTATTTGATCTGAAGTTTGGTGTGTGTAGGGTAGATGGCATGGTTTATAACAAACTAAAATATATAAAGTAATATTCTCAATTTTGAAGAAAATTATACACTACATTATTTTAAAAAAATCTAATCTTCACTACATATGTTATATGCATCTTAACACACATGAATGTCAACTTCAAAATAACGTCTGCGAGGAGACATACAATTGCCTTGAGGTATTTCTAGTTATTGTCTTGTATTGTGACAGGCCATGTGCAATGTATTGCCACATACACACACACACACACTCACTGATATCGACAGGTGACCAGGCAGTTCACAACCATCAGGAGAAAGGGACACTTCAACATGTGGACATCTGATTGGACGACCACTCTACCCCCTGAGTCACAGCCGCCCTGATTCTTATTCTAATGCAGTTATATGCTTAGAAAAACAGCGTATGAATACTATATTCCATTTCTGTCAGGTCCCCTATATGGACTAAATACCACTAAATATGACACACTGGACTTTGATATCAACTGCTTTGAATATTTTTGCATCAGCTCCCCCTAAATTACACAGAAATACAGTATATGATAAGGCTTATGCTTGTCTTGGAAAGATATTACAGAGATGTCATATTTGGCCTTATGTATGTGTGTTATGTATGTGTAACTGCCTGTTACTGCTAATGATGAGAAATTTGCTTATATTTTTGGTAGACCAAGCATTGGAACAACAGAGGGGCAAGTCTACCATTATCAAGTATCAAATGCAATATATAATACAAGATACTGGTCAATGTTATCCACTATCCCTTACATTATTATGGAGATTTGTAAGTGTAGACAAATCTTTGAAAGCATTGGCAGAAAAAAGTATTTTGTTCCAAGAGCTGGAAATACAGACATCAGTTACAACTCACATGGGCCTCTCACTTAGCTGTCCTTTCACACATGACTTTTGCCACACTTCTGCCGCAGTAGATTTACAAATGTGTGTGTTTGAGATAGACACAACTCTCTGTATACATTTGTAAATAGTTTTCAAACTCCTCATGGTTGTTTAAATAAATGGTAAAGAAAGAAAGAAAGAAAGAAAGAAAGAACTGCTGTAGTGATGAAATGTGTTTTCTGAAGTGTTCCTGAGCCCAGTGGTAATATCCTAACCTAACCTGATTACCTAACCTGTTGGTTTTTAATGCACTGAAATTAACAACTGTGGGATCAAAAGTCACAGGGAGCCAATGTTGGTTTTTGGCCTTGCCGCTTACATGCAGAGACTTCCCTGGATTCTCTGAATCATGTGATGGATCATACATACATCATGTGATCATACGATGAACAGTAGATTATGGAACCCCTAAATTCCTCGCAATTGTATTTTAAGAAACATTGCTCTTAAACTGGTGGACTATTTGCTCATGCAGGTGTTCAGAAAGCGGTGAACCTCTCCCCATCCTTACTTGTGAACGACTGAGTCTTTTAGGAATGCTGCTTTTATACCCAACGATGACACTCACCTGTTACCAATTCACCTGTTCTAAACAAGTGTCCTTTGGGCATTCATCAACTTTCCCAGTCTTTTGTTGCCCCAGTCCAAAGTTTCTGAAATGTGTTGTAGGCATCAAATTCAAAAAAAGTGAATATTAAAAAACTTATTATGTTTATGAGTTTGAACTTTAAAGAGGACTCACTCACTCACTCACTCACTCATTTTCTACCGCTTTATCCACTAAGGGTTGCGGGGGGCGCTGGTGCCTATCTCCAGCTAGCATGGGGCGAGAGGCAGGGTACACCCTGGACAGGTTGCCAGTCCCTTTAAAGAAGACATTCACTGAAAAACCAAATTTCTGATGTTTTTTGGTGTGTCCCCATGTCCCTCCCGTATCTAAACATCACTAAAGTGTCACAATAAACACTTCAACCACTTCTGAGAAAGAAGGGCTTCTCTGTTTACCTATGCTCAAGCAATTGATTTATTGATTTTGATTTTGTAGTCATATCATCGTTGGTAGACTCCGGCGGTAAGGGATGCTGTCAAACTGAAGGAGTTCTATCGGGCCTGTGGGACTTCACAGTCAGCTAATAGGTACCAGCAGGCCAAGCGAAATGTGACTTTGGTGGTCGCTGAGGCAAAGCATGGAAGGAGCGCAGTGACGAAATGGAGAACGACTTCTGGACAGCTTCCAGAAGATTCTGGTCAGCCATACAGTGGCTCAGGAGATGGAAGCAGTGCACTGTCAACACTGTGTGCAGTGGAGATGGGGTGCTGCTGACCTTGACTTGGGATGTTGCAGGTCAGTGGCGGAAGTACTTCGAAGACCTCCTTAATCCTACCAACACGCCTTCCTCAGAGGAAGCAAAGTCTTGGAAGGTGAAGGTGGACTCGTCTGTCTCTGATGCTGAGGTTGCCGAGGTGGTTAAAAAACTCCTTGGTGGCAGGGCCCCGGGGGTGGATGAGATCTGCCCCGAGTTCCTTAAGGCTCTGGATGTTGTAGGGCTGTCCTGACTGACACACCTCTGCAGCACCACGTGGACAGTGCCTCTAGCATGGCAGATCAGGGTGGTTGTCCCCCTTTTAAGAAAGGGGAACCGGAGGGTGTGTTCCAACAACAGGAGGTTCACACTACTCAGCCTCCCAGGTAAGGTCTATTTGGGGGTCCTGGAGAGGAGGGTCCATTAGGTCAAATCTCAGATTCAGGAGCAGTGTGGTTTTTGTCCTGGTCGTGGAATGGTTTACATTCCAGGTTTACACTTTTGGCAGGGTCCTGGAGGGTGCATGGGAGTTTGCCCAACCAGTCTACATGTGCTTTGTTGACTTGGAGAAGGCGTTCGACCGTGTCCCTTTGGGAGTCCTGTGGGGAGTGCCTCAGGAGTATGGGGCACCAGACCCCTTGGTAAGGGGTCGGATTAATTTCCAGTGAGGTGGCTCGGACATCTGGTTAGGATTTCTCCTGGACGCCTCACCGGTGAGGTGTTCCAGGCACATCCCACTGGGAGGAGGCCCCCAGGGAAACCAGGAGTCACTGGAGGGACTATGTCTCTCGGCATAGTAACAAGATCTTGTGATGTTGCATAAGCTTCTCAAAACAATGCAACAGTGACTGTGTGCCTTAATGAAGCTAGTGTAGCTAGTGTTAGCCCCCTTTTGACCAGACCAGAGGCTTTTCAGTCTCTAGATCATTTGAATATGAGACGCCTGAGTTACTGTGTCAGTTTTTATATCCCTCCTAATATATATATGCTCCATCCTTCATCTCAAAATGGGCTCTAATTCAAATCCGACGATAGGTCAGGGGCAGGAGTCCCCCTTTGTAGGGCACCCAATCTCTATTGCTCCCTGGGTACAGATAAGTGCTCCTGGCTAATGTGTATTCTCTACTATTGTGTTAAAAAAAGGATGGGTTGAATGTTAAAGTCAAATTCACTAATTGGTGTGTGTAAAAAAAAACAAAACAAAAAAAACGAACAAAACTAATTCTAATTTTATTTAACACAAACTCCCTCTGTGCTTAGTCATTCACTGCTGCAGTACTTCTGAACTGGAGTGACATGCTATTAAACTTGGCAGTTTTCTTATGTTGTGCAAGTAATGCAGGATCACAACAGATCATTGTGATTTAGTCCACTATGCCCTTTACATGCTGTATTGTTGGTACTCACATTATTTGGAGACTCAGTGACTCTACGGTCTAGTGACTTGGCTCTTCTTAAGTTGTCAAAAGTGGTACTAGACACATTGGAGGCATCCAGAGACATCTCCTGTAAATACAACATTTTAATTACAAATGAAAAATACTACAATATTTAATTTTATTACATTTACAACATATTATTTAACCATATTGGCAGCTACATATGTCTAATTCTAAAGCCATACACTGCATGGCCAAAAAAGGTCACTTACTGTACTCCAACATTTGAGAGTCTAACTTACCAGCCACTAAGGGCAGTGTTATGGTCCGGGGTTCCCTTTGATGGTCTGGTCTAGGTTCAGTGATGTTATACTTATATATATAATACAATATACCTAAATATACCTTCCTAAATACGACCAAGATTTTACAGGCACATTCTAAGATGACAATGCCAGGATTCATCAGCCCAGTTTGTTAAAGGATGGTTCAGAAGGGATGAGTAATCACTTTCAAACATGGATTGACCTCCATGGAGGCTAGACCTTAACCACACAGAGTATCTTTTGAATGTGTTGAAGATTTAAAACACAAGCTCAAAACATTTATGCAACAGTGGGTTGAAGAAGATCTTGTGATCTATGTTGCATAAGCTTCTCAAAACAATGTGAATTTTTGCCTTAATCAAGCTAGTGTATGCCCTTTTTAGGCTGGACAGTGTTTGTGCTTTTTTTTGGCCATTTTTAGAAAATATTTATGATAATACAAAAACATTTCTTTCATGTTAAATGGCAAGATAGCATACATGTTTATGAGCCAGATTGCGTCTTCCTCTGCGGCTGTGTCTCTGGATTAGCATCAGCTCACTGCAGTTGTTTGTGTCCTTTTCCTCTACAAGCTTACCCTCGTCAAACCTCCTTAGGATTTGAGAACGCCTGGAAGACACAATCCAAAGTCACAATACACAGTTAATGCTTCACTAAACACTAAACAGGTCTTTGTCTGAGAATGGGTGGAGCAAGTTATAACCTTTTTTAGTGGCCCTTTTGGTTTGACTACAAATGTTTTTGAAGAGTTAATTTTGTCATAAATCAAGGCAGTTCTACTTATTTTTCTGTTTTTGACAGTATAAAAATAACCAGTGGTTTTACCATCACAAAGGCCCCTTTTTAATTATTGATGCCAGACAGTACAAGTGTAAGGCATAACATGAACCATACCATGTCATATGAAAGTAAAGACAAATGACAGTGGTAGGACATGATACAATGCTTTGCTAAATGGACTGTGTAAGAACAGGTTGTGTATCACTGTCTGTGGGCTCTATCTTACATCTGGTGCAAAGTGCAGTGCAAGCTCAGTTGCTGTTTTGTTTTGTTGTTTTTTTTTTTTTTTTTTTTGTTTTTTTTTTACATCCTGGTCTTAAAACGAGGTGTAGTTAGGGGCATTGTAGGTAAATAACTACTATACTGTATCTTGAGACATCAGGCGTCAGTGGCTTTCGTGCCATTGTCTATAATGGATTTAACAAACCATAATTAACTGCTTTCTTCTACATTCACTCATACCATAAGTAAGTCTAATACTGACCAGACCAGAGGCTTATCAGTCACTAGGTCATTTGAATATGAGACCCCTGATTTAATGTCAATTTTTATAACCCTCATGATAGGACCAAAAAATGTTTTTGTGCATGTATACTGACAAAACTAGTTAACACTGAACGCCAGCTGCTCTGTTTCCAGTGTCAGTCTCAATTATATGCACTAAGAATGTTTGTGTGCTGATATAGTCTTGCTAGTGTGACTTAGCTGAAAAATTAGGTTTACCTCTGAGAACCATCATTTTCATTCTTTACTTGCAGTTAATTTTTCTCTCTCTCCTCACAGCAGTGCTATATATTCCAGAGAAACCCCCAGTGTAGATTAAAAAAAGTGCATTTTTTGAAGCAACATTGGTATGTATGCAGTTCAAACCTCACATATGGACTTGAAGAAAGCAATACAACATTTTTGAAATCAATAAAACAACTTTTGAATCTATACTTTGTTCCCAATTATTTGTTTTCTTAGCAAGTATCTATTTAGCAGCTGCAGAGTGAATCATCTTTCAAATGGAAAGTCAATGGTTCGATTCCCAAATTCAGCTAATCTACATGCCAAATTGTCCCCTGGCCAAGACTCATAATCTGAAACCCTGGATTGGCAAGAAAAACTGTAGCCTAAAAGCGTTATAGAAGTACAAATTATTTACCATTTAATAAAAATACACAGAGAGATCACCGCATGTGTGTGCCAATATTTCTGTTGTTTATGTTGCTATTGACATCTGTAGAAACTAACCTTTTTTGCCACAGATGTGTCAGTTCTAAATAGAAAAGCTGATTAACAATCAAAGAATGATTATGAGTTCAGTTTTCTAGAATCATGTAGAATAAAAAAAAATGTAATCCAGGCTACTTAAGCAGGGAAATTTTGAGTTAGATTGAATAAAAACATTAGTGTTGTAAGCCAAGCAGTTTGAGCTGTATACATTTAATTTTCTAAATTTAAAGGTCAGATATAGGAAATGTACAGCTCCTCTGACCTTCACCTTTTTCAAATTAGTAATAAACAGGCCAGTTGTAGAGGGCCATATTTAAATAGGCCATGTTCAATTCTGCTAGTCACATGGCATGTAATCTAAACACAAATTAAGACACAAGGCTGGTTGTATTTAGGTCTGAATTATCAATGAAGCCAATCACAGTTTTGCTTGTCATTAGCTGTAAAAGCCAGTTGCTATTTAAATGGAGAATAAAGTAAATTATTCTCTGCAGAGGAGACAGATACACTCATGCGTCTTTGTGTGCAAGCACTTCCTTTTGGGCCAGACTGTTCGGGAAGCAGGTGAGGTGGGTAGCTGCAAATGAAAAATGGGGAAGTAGGAGTGGTAGTATGCTGTAGTATCACGAGACTTGCATGAGACCTGTGCAACTCAAACATGGTGGCACTTTCTTAGACCAAACATTTTTCTCTATTCTACATACTGCTAAATAAATATAAATTAAATGGAAAAAAGAAGCATTCATCAATCATACTTCCTTGTTCCACTGGAAGATGGAAAAAAGGAGAAGACTGGAGGATCTAGAGGATTACATTGAAGAGTGTTTTCACCGATTAGTAATGGGGAAAACCAAAACACCAGTTACCCCCTCCTCCAAAAGAAGCTGACCGAAGTACTCACCCAGAGCTGCTTCATTGCCAGACAGCAAATTTATGGAGATCCTTACCTCCATAAATACAAAATTATCCAGCTTTGATGTCTGACTTTCGTTGGTGGAAGTCTTGCACAAAGAGTTTCAGTCGCTGTGGGAATCTCTGGAGTTCAGCCAGCAACAGGTGTCCTTGCTTGCCACTCAAAACACCTCCCTTAAAGGATTGTTAAAATCACTCACAGAGCTCCGTAGGAGGTGCTCAAACACGTCCTCTGTAGAACCAGAAGACTAGAGGCGTAGATTTAGTATCGCGAGATTACGCGAGACATGTGTAACCAAACATGGCGACGCACATTTAGACCGAAAAACTTTGTCTCATTTACGAAAATAGCCAATAAATCAATGCTAAAATTTACAAAAAAAGGGAAAAAAGGAAGTCTTTAAATCACGTTTTCTTTCCCTTCATGGGAACAAAATAATAGGAGGCTGGAGAATTTAGAGGACTATATTGACGAGTGTTTTCACCGGCTAGTCATGGGGAAAACAACAAAAACAACAACCACTCCTTCATCTAAAAGAAGCCGTGTGGAAGACTCACCAGGAGCAACATCTTCCCCTGACAGCAAATTTATGAAGATTCTTACCTCCATAAATGCAAATGCAAATTATCCAGCTTTGACGCTCGACTCTCTTTGGTGGAAATCCTCCACCAAGAGTTTCAAGCGCTGCGGGAGTCCCTGGAGTTCAGCCAACAACAGGTGTCTCTACTTGCGGCCGAAAATTCCACACTGAAGGGATCCGTAAAATCTCTCACAGAGGAACTCATCAAAGAATCCCTAATTGATCACGCAGTATGAAAGATAACCTGATCTTCGCTGGGATCCCAGAAAGCTGCGAGGAACGGACTTTAGCGTTAACGACCAGTTCCCTAAAGAAATTCTGGAGCGACGCAGGAGACTGTTCCCGCTGAGGGAAGTCATCGCCGTGGACAAACTCTACGTAAACGGTCAGCTGTACCGGGATAAGGAGGTAACCCCCTGGCTCTTCTGAACTGCAGGTTTGTGATCCATCAACAAAACAAAATGATCTCCCACTAATTCAAATGATCAACTCTTCCTTCTTACTATCCACAAAAATTAACCTCAAAACCAATACTCACGACGAGTATATAAATACACGTCTCAGTAGTGTAAAAACGACCACACCACGGTACTTGTTCAGCTTACACTCTGTGCTCTGTTTTTAATTACGTATTCCTTAATGTGTTTCCCCCGTGTGTTCTGTTATGTTACTGTCTTTTTATTGTCTTACATTTCCCATTATTATTCACCATATGTACATTATACCTAACAACCACATTAAGATTAGCACCCTGTCCACACTGGCACAAGCGCATACACTCACACACACACACACCACAGGCAGGTGTCATACACACATACAGACACACAAACTCAAAGGGACATGCACACACACTTACATCCACATACTCACATAGGCTCACAACCTCAGTTATACAGAGAAGTTAGACAAACACACATAGATACTCACGCACGCACACATACATACTCACGCACACACGCAAACACACACACACATTACACTACATACGTGGTTAAGTCTAAATGATACAGACACTCAGAATCGGCTCTAAGCTCAAAAGGCTAAAAGTCCTCAATCACTTAAATAACCTACAAGCAGACACTGTCTTACTACAAGAGACTCACTTATCTAAGTCAGATTGCCAGTTCACTTCACCACAATTCCCTCACATTTACTCAGCGACCTACAACTCTAAACAGAGAGGAGTAGCTATCATAATCAACAAAAACTTAAACTTCACACATAAAAGCACCTTTATAGACGCAGAAGGTAGATACATAATACTTAACCTAAGAATCAGTAACACAGACTTCTGCATTTCTAACATATATGGTCCAAATGTTGATGACCCCTCCTTCTTCCACAATTTTTTCTCTTCACTGTCCACCCACTTAGACAAAACACTCATAGTGGGGGAGACTTCAACATGGCACTTAACCCAGAACTCGACAGGCTTAGTCAAGCAGGAACACCACGGAACTGGCAATCGACAGAAACACTTAAACAATACATGAGTAATTACGGTCTTTGTGATGTTTGGCGCTGCTGCCATCCAGCTATCAAAGAATACACCTTCTTCTCATCTGTACACAATTCCTATTCACGAATTGACTACTTCCTGATCAATAGCACAAGCTTATCAGAAATCACGGGCACTCAGATACACCCTATCACTATTAGTGACCACGCACCAGTTTCACTGAATATAATGAAAAAGGTTTCCACTCCACATACTAGAAACTGGAGATTTAATACATCATTATTAAATGACCAAAATTTTCATCAAATACTTTGAAAGGGAGACAGCAAAAGCAGTAATGAGGGGTAAAATAATCTCTTACTCCACATTTGAAAAGAAACAAGACTTAGAATTAGAATTAAAAGAAAAAAGACATACATTTGCTGAACAATGAAAGAAAATTAAAATGTGAGTTGAATAAAATTATTGAAAGAAAAACACAGTTTCAATTGGAGAGATTACACCTGGAACACTTTGAACATAGTAACAAATCAGGCAGATTCCTGGCTAATCAACTCAAACTAAATAAGGAAAAAACAACCATTCACTCATTAAAAGACTCAGATGGGAAGCTAACCCATATGCCGGAAGAAATCAATATAATTTTTAGAGATTTCTATAAAAACTTATATTCATCCAGCAACAACTCATCTAGTACAGACGTAAACACATTCCTAAACTCTATAAATCTACCAGAGCTCAACAATAAACAGGTCAAGATCATGGAGTCGCCTATCTCAGTGACTGAACTCCATGAAGCTCTCCACCACATGCCAAACAGGAAAGCCCCGGGACCGGATGGATTCCCGGTAGAATTCTACAAAACATTCTGGTCTATACTAGCACCTCTATTCTACAAAATGGTAATAAAAACTAAGGAAAGTGGCTCTCTTCCCCCAAACATAAACGCAGCACACATCTGTCTCCACCTCAAACCTGATAAAGACCCCACACTCCCATCCAGTTATCGCCCAATATCACTCATAAACGCTGACCTTAAAATCATCTGTAAAGCCTTAGCAAAGAGACTGGAAAAAATTACCCCTTCTATAATTCACCCAAACCAGACAGGATTTATAAAGGGCAGACACTCAACAAATAACACACGCAGACTAGTAAATATAATAGACTATTGCGCAATCAATAACCTTAGTCCAGCTGTCATTTCACTAGATGCAGAAAAAGCATTTGATAAAGTAAACTGGAAATTCCTTTTTGCTACAATGCATAAATTTGGATTCAGTGAATATTTCATCTCCTGGATCAAAATTTTATATAGATCACCCACAGCCTCAGTCAGGACTAATGATCAAACCTCTCCAAGGTTCAGCCTCTAGAGGGGTACCAGACAAGGTTGTCCACTCTCTCCATCATTATTTGCCATTTTTATTGAACCACTTGCAGCCGCAATCTGAGCAAACAGAAATATTACAGGTATTAAAACAAAAAACCTACATCACAAAATAAGCTTTTATGCTGATGATGTATTACTTTTCCTTCAAAACTCACCAAGCTCTCTCTCTGAGACTATTACACTGATTGATAAATTCTCAGCAGTTTCTGACTACTCAATACATTGGACAAAATCAATCATCCTACCCATCTTATCTGACTTCCAGACATCCCCAACCACTCCCTTCAAGTCAAGTAACATTAAATACCTGGGTATCAATATCTCTTCCAAGGTGTCAGATCTAACACAAGTGAACTATTCCCCACTACATAAGACAATAGATGACGACCTCCTACGGTGGAACTCCTTGCCCATATCACTTATAGGAAGAGTGGCTACTATAAAAATGATGATCCTACCAAAAATCAATTACCTCTTCTCAATGATCCCCACCAAGCCGTCTCCAAACTGGTTTAAGACATTAGACTCTGCTATCTCAAAATTCCTATGGAAAAACAAGCCACCACATATTACTTTAAAAACACTACAAAAATGAAAAACTGTGGTGTCTGGAGCTTCCAAACTTTTATAATTACTTCCTGGCAAACAAACTAAAGTATGTTCACAATTGGATCAAACCTGACCCACTGGACAATCAATGGCTGGATATTGAACAAACATTTTGTCAAGAAATTCAAATCTCTGACTTGCCCTTCATCAGTACACTCATCAAACGACACTAGTGCTATAAAAGCATAAACATAAATTCCTCCCTGTCAGCCTGGTGGGAATTTATTAAAATTACTAGGTCCTCACACATTCCCTGTAAATTTACCTCAATCTGGAATAATCCAGACATCCTGCAGAATAAGGTAATGTTAAACTTCGCATCTTGGAAAGAAAAAGGAATAAGGCACTTGGAACAAATATTCCAAGACAACAAATTCATCCCATTTCAGAAACTGGTAGAAATATATGATATCAATAACAGTAAATTTTTGGAATACATGCAAATTAAATCTGCAGTCCGGGGAGGTTTAACACTAGCAAATTGGACCAGGTCTGGGCCACTTGTGGGTTATAGGTGGGGCCGGGGGCTATCCGCGGTGCAGATCCCGCCGGCATCTGGGGGGCCATGGTCATCGGGGGCCTCCCTCCCCTGTGGACTGGGGGGGGGTCTTGCTCTTTCACTGCGGTGGTACTTCCGGGGTCCCACGGATGGCTCTGCCTGGACAGGCCTGGCCGCTTCTCGGCTGGGGATCGGGGTGGGAAGGGGGAGTGTGGGGCTGCCAGTCAGGAAGCTGGCACCCTACCAGGGTGGTCGCTTCTTCTCACCCCCATGTAGCCACCCCAGGACTGGTACATTCCCACACATATACACGAGGCGTTGGGGGAGGCGCGGTCGGGCCACTGGGGGGGTTGGGGGGTGGGGGCACCACATGGTGGCTTCACTCCCCACCTCCTCCCCTGTTGGGCGGCTGCTATCCCTCAATTTTTATTGCACAATAGACACTAGGGTATGGGGGACGGGACGTGTCGACAGCTCCACTGTCTGCCAGCGGTGGAGGGTCTGTGCCACAATCTCTCATCCCCAGTTTTAATTGCACATTAGACATAACATAACATACACACCTCACACATGACACACACACACACAGACACACACCACCAGGCCCTGATGGGTGATGGCAGGGGGGGTGGGCGGGAGCGGTCACCCGGATCCCCACCTCCTCCCTGGCCCTCGGCTGGGTGGGGGTTGGCGGGCTGGAGGGGGGGGTCTGGCCCTCGCTCTATCGGGGGGTGACCAGGGTGGGTGTGGCCGTTGCCCACCTTGATGCAGCTCTCCAGGAGTGCTGCGATGGGTGGCGACCCGCCCACTTGGGGGGATCTGCTCCTGCTGGTGGCGGGCTGGCCCCTGGCTGGGGGCCTGCGTGGGTGCTGGGTGTGGGGATCTTGTGCCCCCTGGGGGGGGGGCTTCTGCCCGGCGTCCTCCCGTCCGGCCGTCTGCGGGGCGGAAGGGCTGCTATCTGCTATCCCTGGGGCTGTGGCCATGGGTCCCCGCTGCCCCGTGTGGCCGCTGGGCGCTTTATGCGTCTGGGTCTCCATCGGCCTGCTGCTGGGGGGCTGGCTGGGCACGGGTGCATTCCCCCACTCAGATTACACCACCCATCCAATGACAACCCTCACACATATACACTGTTGCGCGTGCTCTCACACACCAATGGACATACACGCACCTTGCTTCTTAAGACTCTAACTCAAACTGATATAGCTGTTGTGGACTCGGTCAGCTTCTCTCTATGTGGTTGTTAACAATCACTGCACTTACTACTCACATATATTAAACGTAATATCATTGCTGTTATAATGTCTATGTCATATTATGGTACCCTGTACTGGGCTACCACTGTATGTCATGTTATGCAATGTTATGTTATTTTGTTATGCTATGTTATGTTATGTTATTATGTTATGCTATGTTATGTTAAATGCTATGTTATGTTATGTTGTGTCATGTCATGTTATGTTATGTGTGTTATTTTTGGTTGTGTTAGCCTGTACTGTATTGTTCTCTATGTGTTTTTCAATGTTTTTGTACTTTTGTTCTACTCTCTGCTGTCACCATTAGTGACCATGCACCAGTCTCACTAAATACAATAAAAAAAGGCTGTCACAATACCAACCAGAAACTGGAGATTTAATTCATAATTACTAAATGATGCACATTTCATAAAATATAAAGAGAGTGGACAATATTTCTAGAAACGACCTGCCAGGAACATCATCATGTGTTCTCTGGGAGGCGGCAAAAGCAGTAATGAGGGGCAGAATAATCTCTCTATTCCTCATTTAAAAAGAAGAAAGAAAAATCATTAGACCTAAAACAAAAAAATAAAAACAATGGAGACTGCTTATGCCACATCCCAAGATGAACACATGCTGAGCAATATAAGAAAATTAAAACTGGAATTAAATAAAATAATCAAAGGAAAAACACAGTTCCAACTGGAGAGATTACAGAATCTAGTATAAATACTTAGCTAACCAACTTAAACTGCACAAACTAAGCCATACAGCTGAAGAAATAAATAACATTTTAGAGATTTCTATAAAAACTTATATTTATCCAACTATAACTCATCCAGTACAGAGATAAACACTTTTCTAAACTCCATAGATCTACCAAAACTTAACAATGATCAGGTAAAAATCATAGAGTCCCCTATCCCAATGAATGAACTCCATAAAGCCCTCCATCACATGCCAAACATTTCTCCCAGGCTGTCATTCCTAACACAATTGAACTATACCCCTCTACTTAAGTCAATAGAAGACAACCTCCTACGATGGAACTCTTTGCCCATATCACTCATGGGAAGAGTCGCCACTAAAAATGATGATCTTACCAAAAATCAATTAACTCTTTTCAATGATCCCCTCTCAACCATCATCAAATTGGTTTAAATCATTAGACAAAATTCCTTTGGAAAAACAAACTACCATGAATTTGTTTAAAAACCTTCCAAAAGGCAAAAATTTATGGAGGTTTGGAACTCCCAAACTTTTGCAATTACTTTCTTGTAAATACGCTGCTGTATATCCAAACATGGCTAGATATTGAATAAACATTCTGTCATGAAATTAAAATGTCTGACCTACCATTTATCAGTACAACCATCAAACGGCACCAATGTTTTAAATGCATAAACATAAATACCTCCCTGTCAGGCTGGTGGGAATTTATTCCACTCACTAGGTCCTCACATATCCCATGCAAATTTACCCCAATCTGGAAAATCTGGAATCCTGCAAAATAAGGTAATGCTAAACCTTACATCATGGCAAGAAAAAGGAATAAGACATTTGGAACAAATAATCGAAGACGGCAAATTTATCCCATTTGAGAGTCTAGTGGATCTGCCGTCTCTGTCCTCTTAGTGCTGACCCTGGACAGGGTGCACTGCAGCCTTTATGCCTCTGCCCAGCCTTCGGTGGGGTGGATGCGTGGCTATCTCTGCAGGTGGTGGCTGGGGGTGTCTGCTGCCCTGGGTGGCTGGTGACCGCTCGGCACATCTGGATCCCTATCAGCCTACTGCCGAGAGCTGACTGGATGGTGTCACGGTCTCCCACTTTTTCCCAATTAACTTATGTAGTTAATTTTCTGTTGTTTTTTTTTTTTTCCATAAATCAAACCTCTAGTCTAGGGTCTTATTGTGTTTCTGAGTTTACTCATGTTTTTTCTCAAATTGAGCCCACTGACACTTCTGGCTCACAATCAATGTGATGTGTCTCATGAATGTGCTTTGTATTTAATATTATTTATGTTGTTATATTCATGTGTGTCTTTTTCTTATTTGATTTTAACCTGGCACACTACCTGCATCCAACCTCTCAAGTAGTATTATGCACATTTTGCACTTCACACAAATAATGTATCTTGTATACTGTTGATTCATGAATGGTTGTTCATCTATTCTAAAAAAATCTTTTGAGAGGCATCTTTTGTTGGAATTTTAACGAAAGAGTATTCATTATAACCTTATTATAATTATTAATTAACCTCATTATAATTTATTATAACCTTTATGGATCTAAATACTAAAACTAACACTAAAACTAATACAAACTAAACTGCTAGTTTTTATTAGTTTTTTGTAAATACTTATAAACTCACTAAAAAAAAAAATAAAAATAATAATTATCTAATAATGAGAACTAAATGAATTTGAAAAACAAAAAGTAAAAGCAAAATAAGAACTAAATGACCCCTGCAAAATATCCAGCCAATATAACCCCCCCATCCTATCCTTGCGATGAATTAAAAAAATGTTAAATTATATAATATTATATATAATATTAATCATCTTGCATGAATAACTTGTCGATTTTCTTTATTGCCAGCAAAATATTAGCATGTGTAATCATCTGGTAACGTAACCCCACCCCCCTGTGCAGAATAGTTGGTATTGACCAACAACTACAGTCTCTCCTGAGTGTTCACTGTTGGCATAGTTGCCAAGTGGGCTCATTATAACCGACTTCCAACTTGTTTTTCTGGAAAGTTGCTTACAAATATTGGTAGTCGCGGGTTGCAGGTTTTTTGGGCTTGTTGGTAAAGTGTAATTGCGTTTTTGTCCGAGTTTGTCCACTTGTTGGATCGATCCACAAACTCGTTCTCTAAGTCTGCCAAATAAAAATTGGTATATCAATTTTTGACAACATTAATAATTCTAAATGTCACAAACCTTTAAATCCTAGATATTAATCATGTTCTTAATGGCCCCCAATAAAGATGGGTTGAAAAAGCTTAATGGCTATATTGAAGCCAAATAATCTGTGGCTAATTGATTAATAGTAATCATATTCAGTGTTAACCTGATATAGCAAACAGCAGGCCCAAGAAATTGAAATTATCTCCTTATGAAGTATGCAAGTACGACACTTATCAATAACCTCTCACCTGCGCTCTTCCCCAAACAGCCGAGCAACCTCCTCTCTGCCAGGACTACATGTTTGTGGTTGCAGCGCTTGGTGCTTATTTTCTGTGTGAAATACTTCTTGACAGGTCAGTCTGCGAGCCCATGGCACATGTGACAGCACAGTATACTCCCTGCCAGACAAGCCCAATCTGCTTCTTCCTTCAGTGACAGTATTAGTACTGCTTTCACCAACACTGCACTCCCAGGTGGGCTTAGTGTCACTGGGTTCAGAGTCTACTGAGCTCTGAGAGATACTGATGGTGGAGTAGCTGGGCCAAACAAGTGCACCTTGTGAAGGTAGTAGATCTTGGGAAAGTTGACAGGAAGGAGTTGAAGGATCTGTCTTGGATTTGTACCTGGGACTAGGAGCTCCTAATGAAGAGGAGGGTTCTGAAGCGGAAGGGATCAGATGCTGGGGTGGCTGGATATGTGCAAACTGTACGGAAGTCTCTGACTTGGTCTTTTTCAAAGAAAAGTAGCCACTTTCCACTCGCACTTTGCGTCCACCGCTCACAGTGCCACCATCTGAAACATGGACACGCTGTCAGTGATATGAGACAACCGAAACAGTACGTAGATAATACTAAATTTAAAGACCTAAATGTCTCAAAGTTTAAAAGGTCACTAATTTGACTAATGGTCAAATGCCTTAAAAAGCTGGTGACAGACAAAATTATCTTAATTACTTATTTGAGAGTAACACATAAGTTGAAGCTTAAATGTTTGAGAATTGAAGATTTCTTACCATCTTGGGTCCTGACATTGGAGTCTGTTTGGCCCTGGCTCAGCTGGCTGAGACAGGAGGCGCTACAGCTGCAGGGAATAGTGCCCCTGCTCCACTGGCCCTGATCCTGCAACAGGGAGGCATGGGTCATGGGGACAGACTCACAGGCTGTACTGCTGACAAGGCATGGGATACTGCCTCCACTGCTGCTGGTCACTGTCACCTTGGCAGGGTCAGGCTCCTGGACAGGGGTTTATTTTGGAAGGAGTGGAGTGGAGTGGAAGAAGAAAAAAGCATATATGATGTAAGGTCACACAGAGATTACATTGAGGAACGAGCAACAAGAACAAGATAATTTTTGACAAAAAAAGTCTTTGTCCTTTGAATTCATATACTTCACAGTAATCAAAAAGGATAGAGGAATGGGAGAGAATAATGATGAGAATAAAGGGCAACTTCCATCTGTGTTAAAGAACTTCAAATTAGAGGTGGAAAAGATCATGAAACACACACTGAAACCACACATTTGCTAAATGTGTGCAACAGAAGCCCTCCTTGCTGCAGCAGGGAGAATTCAGTGTCACAGGTTGAGTTTGTGAATAGTTTTATTAGTTGTTCTTGCTTGTTTGCTGTACAATTTAGTAGAGATGTACCAAAACTTCAGCCACTGAAAAGACTTTTACCACCAAAACACAATGATCAAAACAGGATGTTGTGATGAGGCATGCAAAAATTATGGCCAACACGCACTTGCCTGGATTACATCATCACATCATGTAATCATTTTATAGGATTTTTTTTTTTTTTAAAGAACAGGGTTTTGAGAAACAAACAATGAAACCTCATTAACAAATCGGATTCATTTGTGGTTCTAAACATTACTTTGCGTCCATTGACATTATTTCTTCCCTACAGCAACCATTACAATTCCATACACATCTGAATGCACTTTTTTTGTAGTAGTCCAACATAGAACATGTTAAAATGTTTATGACTGTAATGTATATTTAATTTTATAATTTTTCAGAAGTCAGTTATAAGCCTGTAGGCTATTCGGGAGTGTAGAATGAAATGTCAGTATTCAGTACTGAATAAAACCAGGGACAGTTTTGTATATTAACATAAACCAGTAAATTTGCAGCAGGTGGGTAATGATGGCCAATTAAGAGAAGATTATAGCATTTGTTTCAGAGTGCAGAGTGGTAGAGGACATCAAATTTTTGGAGCAAGTCCCTGCATGCTGGTCTGTAAATGGCATCACCATAATCGGATGTGGGAAAGATGGTCATTTAAACCAGTGTTAGTCTAGCAGAGAAAGTGTAAGAGGAGCACATACTGTAGAGTGAAGCTGATTTTTGATTTAACCTCGGACTGTAATTTGTCCTTTTTTGGTTTGAGAAGGACAGAGTGTTGTCTAGCCAGATTCCCAGATATTTATACTTAGTAACCTGGGGCCTCATTTATAAAGCTTGCATACACACAAAAGAAGGTGCACACCACTTTCTTCACAAAGTAAAAAACAAACTTGACGGGAAACGTGTGGTAATCTGACCCATGTATACACACATCAGCAGGAGAGAGGTGAAACTGCAATTCTGTTGGCAGAAGGATGAATAACCAAAAGCTACAGTGCAAAATCAATTTTATTATTACTGTTCATAGGAAGATTTTTTTTGTACACACAGTCGAGACATATTTTTTAATATAAAACAAATACTTGCGTGGACTGATACCCCTGAAAATGCTTTATTTTTGGAAGAAA
The DNA here is from genome assembly GCA_016785285.1 of Brachirus orientalis. NCBI lineage: Eukaryota > Metazoa > Chordata > Actinopteri > Pleuronectiformes > Soleidae > Brachirus > Brachirus orientalis. The sequence continues at coordinate 2,678,183 of JAFBJR010000234.1, read as the reverse complement.
AAATGCTGTAATTACTTAATACTTTTGTGCTATGAGACAAGCAAAATAGTTCATTTGTCTCTGCTAGAGGACAAAGCCAATGGTAGCTTCAGAGGGAGATCATTTTCAGGGAACAGTCAGATCTGCTGGCCAGTGAGATAAATGCATTGTGCGCCAGTTCAGACTTCTATGCACTGTCCTGCTGGTTCTCTGTGCCAGACTGGATCCAGTGTCAGCACATACAGAAACTGGCTTCTGCATGGTGATTACTGTGCAAACAAATCCACTTTGACAAACAGCTCTCTGCCACATTGTGTCACTTTAAACATCTTTTATATTAGTACTGAGAACATTGTATAAAACTTTATTTTTTTTCACCAGGATTTCTGATTGTGTGAACTTCCTCTTCCTCTCTCTGCATTTGCCATGATTTTCAGCTAACTCCTGATCAATTAATATTAATCAGGGAGGGAAACTAGAGTCAAAGTTGCATGCAAATGGTTTTATAAATCAAAATATTTATTAGTGTAAACACTTTCTGTTTCATACGTACGCCAATTTTTCAGGCGTACCTACGCACAGTTTTATAAATGAGGCTCCTGGTCTAGAGGTGTCCCAGATAGCCCGCTGAAGTATACTGAAACTAAGCTGAAGTTGACAAACTATCCAGAGAGGGGCCAACAGAGCGGAGGATCGTGTTGTCAGCATAGAGATGGATCAATGAATCCACTACAGTTTGCTGTATTATTAATGTAGATAGAGAAAAAGGTGGGACCAAGGAACAATCTCTGAGACACCTTTAGTGACAGGAAGGTGCTGAGGGGCTCTGATATCACTCACTGTACTCTTTCTGTGAAATAGTTTGGGAACCAAGACAGAGATTTACCAGAAAGCCAACAGTGCCAATCATCTTCACCTGATTGATTGACAGTAATTCAATTACAAACACTTGATATGGTGTCAACACTGTTTAGCAAAGATTTCAAAAGAGCAAAGTGACATTCAAGCAACAACAAGAACACTGCTTACTTCATCATTCACCTGAATTGATTGGGAGTTATTACTGCACCTAGGATTTCAAGCTATTGAAGGTGAAGCAAGCTGAACTCACTGAATGTCCGTTCATTTCTCCAGTGGAAAAGTGCTGCCTTTGAGTAACTCCACCTTGCCAATCAAAAAATGCCCTTGATAATTATCCTTGCTTGAAGTGCAAACTATGATCAACACATACATCCAAAAATGTGTCCCAGTAACTACTTCAACATGTTTTTTTTTTTTTTTTCGTAAAACATGTTTATGTGTTTAAGTTATGACAATTGTCTCTGTGAATGCTGTATATCTCCAGTAGAAGTTGGAAGAGAGCCTTCAGGTAGAAATGCAAAATGTAGAAAGTGTGAGTCTTAATTCATACTTTTGTGTTTATCTTTAACATATTTTTGCACTAAATGAGACCATTTCTGCATTTGTAAAGTTCATTGTCTGGTTCCTCTAATGGTGGTGCCCTGATCACTGTAGTTTTCATTTTTCTAAATTTTAACAGTTTCACAGCTTTGGGCATATTTACGCAATCACATGGCAGAGTCTACCGTTTCCTGTGGCACTCCGATTTGTGAGTTTCCAGGCAAGGTTACAAAAGAACAGAGCAGAATGGCCAAAAGTGAAGCAGAAGGCAGTGAAGTGATGTTAGACATGACCCGCTATACAAGTATAACTGCATCTCATGGTGAGTTGTCTCATAAATACCTGTTTACAAACACACAGTGCCCAGCAGTCCTCCACTGTGTTCTGTGTTGTCATCAGCAGACAATAAAAGAGAGCCGCACTTGATCTCAACAACTTTATTAACAAATGGCTACTGGATGTAACATATTACATTGTAGATAAAGAACAGAAAGTCAAGAGGACTCGGTGCAGAATGTCCATACCACTGTACTGATGACTGCTGTATGTTATTAATACTCTAACACTAGTACCACTATTAATAATTTAACAATAATTGAAACTGTTCATAAATTAAACAAAACCGTGAGTTGGACAGAGTAAAGGCAAAGCAGCCAACAAGTGCTCATCAGCTCTGGTAACTCCCTCAAGAAGGTTCAAGGTGAGTACCTCATGAAGCTGTTAATAGAATGAAAAGTTTTCTACTGTGAAGAATCTAAAATATAAAATATATTTCTTATCACTTTTTTGTTTACCACATAATTCCATATGTGTTCCTTTATAGTTTGGATGTCTTCAGTATTAATATACAATGTAGAAAATGTAAGATGGTGTGTCCTTTTGACTTCTAATAATTAATTGTGATCATCCCTAATTTACAACACTCCATATAAAAATACAAAAATGTGGTTGCTTACTGCTACAAAAACTGTTAGCAATATATACTGTATATAAAAAAACATTTCACTGAGTATAGTGTGTATAACTGCATTACCTGGCGATTTGGTGATTCAACCTTTCGTTTTTTCTTCTGGTTTTGCTTGTTGGTTGAAGGATACACAGCAAGAGCCTCCTGCCACCTAAGAATAGTAAACCAGTCAACAGTTTCTTTGAAAATAGAAGTAAAATCTCTGTAATCATTGTAACTCAATATTCAACTCTCCTAGAGTAGATATCAGCAAAAATAAATAAACTAATAAATTAAAGTTTGCACAAAATCAGTATCTTTGAAATGAGAGATACTTGTAGGGTTGGACAGATTAATAATTATTGTTCGATAATTATTGCTCATTGCTCCTGGCTGAGGGATGTTACATTGTGTTGTAACTCTCATGCATAAAAAGAAGGTGATACATTAATTACATTTTTCTGGAAATGGCTGGTTTACCTCTTTAGAAAAGTTTTTGGTGTTACATAAGCATTTTGGCACGCACACATTTACTTCTGTCATGATCCCAGTATGTTATGACAGTAAGGAACTGGATAACACTGGTTTGCCATCTGTAAAAAGGTTACTCAAGCCCAAGGTTACTCAAGCCCAAACGCATGTCACCTTGACTTTGTATGTAATACTATCACATTAAAGATTTCAATCACATATGATGGGAAAACACAGTAACAGCTGAGTACACACACATATTCATATAAAAACGCTCTCTCAGACATGCCTGACAGTAGTGCCTGGCACAGTAGTAGAATCCATGAGACTTCACAGTCATTCTCTAACCTGTTTATAGCCATCTTGATTTACTAGCCCAGTGTTGCTATTGTATTTCTCTGTCAAGTGTGCAGCATGGGAATGTTGCCAGATAACACAAGCGCTAACGCCCCCACTATAGTGAAAAACACAGAGCAAGGGACAAAATTATTAGCCCCCCTGAAGAACTTTTATAAAGAAGGGAGAGGCATATAACCCAAAGAACACTTCCCTACAGTGAAACATGGTGGTGCAAGTATTGTGCTGTGGGGATGCTTCAGTGTGTCTGGAACTGAAGCATCTGGAAACTTCTTTCATGAAGAAAGAAGGATATGTGAAGATTTTGGAAAAAAAACCTGAAGCAGTCAGCAGCAAAACTGGGTCTGGGTCATCGCTTTGTCTCTGGCTCTGCTTTGTCCCTGCTCACATCCTACGTTAAGAAGAGGACATACAGAGTAACCTGGAGGGGATCTTTGTCATAACCCTGTCCCTCAGGGCTCTGTCCTGGGCCCTCTCCTCTTTTCTCTGTACATTAACTCTCTTGGCTTGGTTATCCACTCTCATGATTTTTCTTATCACAGCTACGCAGATGACACCCAACTGATTTTCTCTTTTCCCCAGTCTGAAACACACGTACAGTAGCTGAAAGGATTTCTGCTTGCCTGACTGATATCTCTCAATGGATGTCTGAACATCACCTGAAACTCAACCTCAACAAAACACAGTTACTTTTTCTTCCGGGAAAGGGCTCCCCTCACCACAGACCTGACCATCATCCTCAACAACTCGGTGGTAGCCCCCACTCAGACTGCAAGGAACCTGGGTGTGACACTGGACGACCATCTCTCCCTCACTGCCAACATTGCTGCAACAACTCGATCGTGCAGATACATGTTGCACAACATCAGGAGGATACGGCCTCTTCTTATCCAGAAGGCGGCACAGGTTCTGGTCTAGGCTCTTGTCATCTCACGCCTAGACTACTGCAACTCCCTCCTGGGCAGTCTGCCTGCGTGTGCCATTCGACCTCTGCAGCTCATCCAGAATGCTGATGCTCGTTTAGTCTTTGACCTTCCAAAGTTCTCTCACACTACGCCGCTCCTCCCGTAGCTGCTCGCATCCGCTTCAAAACTCTAGTGCTTGCGTACTGTGCTACTAATCGATCAGGCCCAGCATACATCCAGGACATGATCAAACGCTACATCCCAGCTCATCCACTCCACTCTGCATTGGCAAACCAACTCGCTGTCCCCTCACTGAGAGGAACACAGAGGTACTCGACCAACTCACAACTTTTTGCTGTCCTGGCTCCCAAATGGTAGAACAAGGTCCCTACTGACATACTGACTGACTGATACTCTACACATCTCTTTTGACTAAAGCTTGACTAAGACAAGATTAAAAAAAAAAAAACTTGTACACTCTACACTTATTTACACACGAGTAGCACTCTATAGTTTGGCTTACTTTAAGCACTTACTTACTTCCAGCTCTTGTTTGTACCCAAATGTTGAAATGCACTCATTGTAAGTCGCTTTGGATAAAAGCGTCTGCTAAATGAAATGTAATGTAATATAATGTAAGATGAAGGGCCAGAAGGCCCTCAAATCTGGATGTGCTTGAGAGATTTGCCAAAGAAAAATAGGCTGGGATTCCTCAGGAGACATGTCAGAGATTTGTTGAAAACTACAACAACTGACTGCAGGAGATTATCCAACAAAAAGGATACACAATTGACTATTAATTGGCTAATAATTTTGTCCCTGGCAGTTTTTGGTTTTTGTGGAATAATTTAATTTCTGTGTGCAAAGTCAAATAATAGAAGCATCCAAAATAAAACTAGGATGTTTGAAAAAGCTGTATTAAAAATTCTTTGCTTTGTTTAACAGCACGTGGGAGATGCGTAAAAAACAGTGACATTTTCATGGGGGGGGCTAATAATTTTGTCCTCAAGTGTACTCTACCAGTCAAAAGTTTGGACACATCTTCTCATTTAATGTGTTTTCTTTATTTTCATTGTAGAAAGTGTGAAATAACTCTAAATATGTTTTATTTTTTAGATTCTTAAAGTAGCCACCCTTTGCTTTGTTGACAGCCCTGCAAACCCTTGGCCTTCTCTCAATGAGCTTCATGATGTAGTCACCTGAAATGGTTTTCACTTCACACATGTGCTTTTTCAAGGTTCATTTGTGGAATTTCCTGCCTTCTTAAGGGGTTGAGACCATCAGTTGTGTTGTGCAGAAGTCAGTTTGGTACACAGCTGACAGCACTATTTATTTAGAATTCATATTATGGCAAGAACCAATCAGCTAAGTAAAACTCTGAATGTGTCAAAAGGTTAGACACACCTTTTGACTGGTAGTGTATATATAGATATATTTATTTTTGACATGGTCAAATAAAATCAACAAATAAAAGAATAATTAATCTTTGTCCAGTTATAAATGGGTTTGCAAACACAGTTAGAGAGCACAGTACAGGAATATGTACTGTTACTATGGTGTAGACTGAAACTCTTTAAAGGTCCAGCAAACAGCAAACAACAGCTAACCCAAGGTACAGTCCAAGAGACACAGTAGGGGGCAGAGGGGTTTTGGATGCCCCTATTTTACATTTTCTTTACATGTGCTAAAACTTAACACATTGTGTCTTGGTAATTTCCACATTAACAGACACTATATACTCTTACCCATTGATGACATCTTTACATTCTGCTCTTATAAAGTGTTCGTTCTCTGGGGTCAGGATGCACAGGGAGTTCTTCTGACCTGTCCTCATCTCTCCATCGATTACATCAGAGCACTGGTTCATATTAATTGTACCCTGGGGTAGAGTGCCGGGCTGGATGGACACAGCAGAGACAAGCAAAATAATTAAAAAAATAATAGATGTTTATCCATTTATCCATCCAAATGGCCTTCCTGTCTCCCAGCATAACCAGTTACATAATCATAATACAATTCAGGATTACAATTGTGTTGCTTAATTGTCATTTTGATTTTCTATTTGCTCCCTCTGTTTTTGCAAAGCAGTCATTTAGGTCACATGTTCAGTATTCTGAGTTTAAGATATCAGTGTAAATTTACATATTTCTACATATCACTGCTGAGGGAAATGTTATGGTATTGAATCTGCCATCCTAACACTGATGGCATACTAACACTCATTTTCAGATGATTGATATATATTATTAAAGTGACCTTAGTTTTTGACTACAGTTATTACATAAGTTAGTCATTTGATTTAACTTGTAATTAAAAAGGCCTAGATTATCTGTCCATGTGGATGAGTTCAAAATCACATTTTTTTTTAAATTTATTTTAATTTTATTTTAAATTCTTTGTTTTTCTCCACAAAAACGACAAAGTCATGTAGAACTCAAAGCCTTTATTCTGAAAAAAGATGAACAGAGTCAACGGGCAGTTTTATACAGGAGTATAAATGTAGCAAATTCCAGTTACTTTTTAAAACCAACACATCTGACATTTGTCATTTTTGAACAATATTGAATAGTTTAGATGAGAAGAACAAAAGGGTTGGAGAAAGAAAACGATGAAGATATGATGTTGTAACCCTGTATTCAATTTTTGAGAGAAAATTTTGGCTTTATGCCAAATTTACTTGCCAACCCCTAGCCTAGATATGTTGACCAAATGACTTCAATTTGTTCAGATACATAAGTACTCAGTAACTGCAAACAAGCACATTTTTTCTTAGTTTTACAAAATAAATAAATAAATGAAAAAAAAACACTGCTTCCAAGCTGGAAGTTTCAGTTAACTATTAACAGTTTCAGTTAAAAGTTAACTATCACAGTGCATCAGGAGATAGTGCTGGTTGGCCAATGAGTAAATAATCTAACTCAAGCACCCAGTTTGTGCAATGTAAGCTTAGGCAGTTGGTAACAGTGCAATTATGGATGGCCTCTTATTGTTACCTGAGAATTTAACAGTTCAGTTTGTAGCAATCAAATCATGAGGACCAAGGCGATTCTATTATTTCATGGTCACAATTAAGTCATGAATGTCAAAATGTAGCACTGCAACAAAGAGGAAACTTGGCCTAAATGGGCCAAAAGTAAGAAAATATAATTTAAAATTAATCAAAGAAATACAGCTTTACCTTTAAATACTGTATTGTACTATACTGTAGACATTATGTTTTGCTTAACTTCTTATGCAGTGACCTTTAAATAGTCAATCATCGAAGGGCTTTTGACAATGAGGTAAGAGTCCAGACAAACAGCTGGGCTTGGCAGAAAGACAGACAAAACAGACATTGGGACAGCTGGGCAAGGGTTTAGGCCTGCTTCAGACTGGACAGAGAGACAAGCGTCAGCTTCAAGTGAGAGCCCTGTCAATCTCAAACAATGAAAGGAGGTTTGAAGACAGAAGGACAAGGACAGCATGAGAGATGGAGGATTAAGTTGCCAACTCATGGTCATGTGGGACAGCAGAACAGCAGGAAAAAATAAGGACTGTGACTTTTGGGAATTACAGCCATCCATGTGTAAACAAACCAAGAGTACAATACACATAGCCTTGTTTTGAGCATGACTAAGAAGGTAATAAAGCAAAATATTTTTAATACTGGGAATATTTAAAGAAGAAGCAGTTTTACAATCAGTGGTAGATTCTTTGGGACACAGAACATACATCACAGACCAGGGCTGCCAACTCTCACGCAATGAACGTTAGAGACACTCTTTTGACTTCCTTCACACACTCTCATGCCACAGCTCAATATCTCATGTCGAAAAAGAAATCAGTATCTACCTGATCTAGGCATTAAAGCTAGCAAACACCACACATGATTAAAACTATGCCTTGTTCTCAGCTGAACTGGCACAAAGTATAGAACTGGTCTTTCATTATGTAATGTAATATACAGCATATGAAAAAAAACTCATATTGAGATGCTCATCTGGCTTTACAGGAAGTAGCAGCAATAGGTCTGTAGCTTTACATTTGTTGTTGCATGTGCTGTGAGCATGGAATAAAAGTGGCCTTGCCAGAGTTCTAAGACCACACGACTGTGGACCTGAATTTAAGCACACAAAGGCGAAGACAATGCATTCTTTTACCACTCCCCTATGGACCTTCTTGTGTCTTCTTGTTGATATTTCTCCTCATGTCAAATTTCTGCTGAGGTGGGAAAAGCCTTCAGTGAATAATAAATGTCCTTCAGTGACTACTCTTGTTTCATTTTTGACTAAATATAAATCATGAAATGCTCTTTAGAATGCAACAATTAATGATACCCTGATCCCACACCTCTGTCTGCTAACCTAGACCTGTCCCCTCTGTCCAAGCCACCATGCTGGACAGAGGTGTCGTTTCTTTTCATATGCTCACTTTTTTTTTTTTTGAGTCATTAGAGGGTCTGAATAATCGCTAAATATAGCAAGAAAAGACAATACGTTTGCAACACAAAAACCACTGCAAAATGTGTTCCACACACCCTGCCCCTCCAAAGTTCCTGGTATGGGTGGGCAATATATCGTCTGTGATAGGATCGTGGTTGTTGTTTTAACGATGTGCAAATTTATTTGTTTGATAAAGATTAAAGACAATAAATAGGAGTGTTTTCCTTAAACATTTTAATCATTGTAGTTATTGTAATCTTTAAGTAGGTATTACTCAGAGAATTCCAATCACATCTTTGAAAATATCAACAAAATATTGTTATCGTTAAAATCCTAAAATCCTATTATTATTATTAGTTGTTTTTTTTGCCCATATCACCCACCCCTAGTTCCTGGTAATCTGAAAAGTCCCTTTTTGTGAATAGGTACTAAATTTATCTAATTTAAGTGTTTACAAGAGTAATATTTACTGGTGGAAATGCACCAAGTTTTTTTAATTCCCCGGGTAAACATTTTTTTAAAAAGAAAAAGATCCCACCATTTACTCTATCTGTATAATATCATCAAAGATTCAGAAAATCTCTGTGCAGCTTACACATCTGGAAAGGCATCATCAGTATTTCAGCAAGACAGTATTAAATCAAATACTGCATCCATCACAATAGCATTGCCTCGCAGGACAAGAGTAGGGTGCTGAAATGGCCTGCCTGCAGTCCAGACCTTTCTCCAATAGAAAACATTTTGTGCATCATGAAATTAAAAATCCTCCAAGAGGAGTTGGACTTTCTTCCACTCTGGAGTTGCCCCTGGTGTGAGGCACTGAGCTGGTGTGGGTATTCTTATTGCCCCCTGGCTGGGGGCCTGTACACTGGGGTTCACCCCTGTAGACAAGAAAATAGCCTCCCTTCGCGGCTTATGTGGCTTTGCTCGCTGAGGCAAATACTTGGACGTGACAGAGACAAGTACAATATCAGCGAAGGTACAGGTACGTGTTAAAGGTGACATAGAATGGTCTTTTTGAAGCAAAAATCAAGACTACAGATGTCTACTTATAAACTAAATAATATTTATGGTCAAAACCCTCATAGTCTCTTCAGATTAAGCCACTTTATTGCTGCTCCGCCCCCAGCAGTCTCTTGTGATTGGCCAGCTACCAAGTGCATTCCCACTCGATTGCGATTGGCCAGCTATGAGCGGAATGACTGCTTTGTGGTTCTTTGCCCCCCGAACCGCAGGAGTGTCAGTTTGAGTGCCTGCGTGGTTTCATTTACATGTAAAATAAACAATTTTAGTATAAGTTGTTCCCTATGCACACAGTTTCTCACAGCTCATGCAGTGGTTCGCTTGTAAACAGCGAGCCAAGACAAACAGAAAAGGCGATCACACAATCTCTGCCTTCCACAGTCAGTAGTTAGCATACGTACTAAGCAGTCACACTCACAAAAATATTATTACTTCATTCAGGAAATTCATAACGGATTGTTGGAGCTGCTCCCTACTTGAGATGAAGTTTTGAGCCGAGTCCCACTTTGTATTGAACCTTTCTTCTGAGACATGTTGCTCTTAACAGATACCATAGTTGTAATGGCGGAAGCAATTCATCTTCTTCTTCTTCAAGTTGAATGTTCACACTCACGACCAGGGGTAGCTGTTGAGGGAGGGTTCGTTGCACATCAAATGTGCTAATTACGTAACTAAACTCGACTTTTCAAAATTGCTTGCTTGAGCACAGGTAAACAGAGAAGCCCTTTTTTCTCAAGCGGCCGAAGTGTTAATTGTGACACTTTAGTGATGTTTAAATACGGGAAGGACACGGGGACACACCAAAAAAAAACATCAGAAATTTGATTTTCCAGTGAATGTCCTCTTTAACATCATGATAAATGACAAATGACAAATTAACAATCATAAATTAAACTTTCACTTTTTTAATACTTGGTTGCAAAATATTTGCAGTCAATTACAGCCTGAAGTCTGGAACACATAGACATCACCAGACGCTGGGTTTCATCCCTGGTGATGCTCTGCCAGGGCTCTACTGCAACTGTCTTCAGTTCCTGCTTGTTCTTGGGGCATTTTCCCTTCAGTTTTGTCTTCATCAAGTGAAATGCATGCTCAATCGGATTTAGGTCAGGTGATTGACTTGGCCATTACATAACATTCCACTCCTTTGCCTTAAAAAACTCTTTTTCGCAGTACGCTTCAGTTCGTTGTTTATCTGCACTGTGAAGTGCCATCCAATGAGTTCTGAAGCATTTGGCTGAATATAAGCAGATAATATTGCCCGAAACACTTCAGAATTCATCCTGCTGCTTTTGTCAGCAGTCACATCATCAGTAAATACAAGAGAACCAGTTCCATTGGCAGCCATACATGCCCATGCCATGACACTACCACCACCATGCTTCACTGATGAGGTGGTATGCTTTGAATCATGAGCAGTTCCTTTCCTTGTACCAGAGTGATGGGAACATCACTCTGGTACCAGAGTGATGGGAACTGATGGGAACATCACTCTGGTAAGTTGATCTTTGTCTCATCTGTCCATAGGATGTTGTTCCAGAACTGTGAAGGCTTTTTTAGATGTTGTTTGGCAAACTCTAATCTAGCCTTCCTGTTTTTGAGGCCAAAAAGATTAGAATTCTGTCGATGTCCTAATATTTATGGACCTGACTATGTGTGTTGTTACCTTTTTCCCCCAAAGGTAACAAGTGAAAAGCAAACCCATTTTTACATGAAGGATGTGACATCCAAATAATGGAAAATGTTGTTAACAAAAACTAAATGAAGGCCATTATGAAAGAGTCAGTGATGTTGCATGTTGATGGGCAGTTGAGGTCCCTGTGGTACTTAGGAGGATACAAAAGTGATGATACCACTTTGGCTGAGACAGTGGAGGAGAGAGGCACAGTCAGAGTGACATGCAGCTCGCAAAAACAAGGATGACTTAGGGCTGCTCTGGGCAGTCTCTTACCAAGCAAACATGCAGTGACAGGTTCCATCAGTGTTGCGCAGGAGCAAAGAGAGTGAACCATTGGTAGTTTGTAGAGACACTGAAAAATAACATTAATTCTAAATGCTGAACAAATAAACCAATAGACTTTAGGAGTTACGATGTTGCTGTCTTTTTTATTTATTTATTTATTTATTTTTCATAAAAATGTTAATTTGGCACTCCCTGTGCTGTATGACATACTTTTTCATCCCTATCCCTTTAATACTTTTTATAAGAAAGATTTAGAAATATTATTTTCTTAACATATATCACAACATGATATACTGTATATGTCTTATCCAGGTTACAGTTTTGTGTGATACATCACCAGGCTCAACTCCAAGACTGCACATTCTTTCTGCTACAAAAATATCTTTGCTGCAGATTGGCAAGCTAAGGTTATAGGTTACCCAATACATATGCAGCTGAAAGACAATACAAAGCTCTGAAAGACGTTTCACAGCAGCTGTGCCATACTGCAGGCTATCATAAGGTAGAAGCTTAAAAGTCCTCCTTCCTCCTTTTAAATCCTTTAAAATAGAAATTTCCTTATTCCTCCATGCTGCTCTCCATTAATGTGCTGGTGAGGACTGATCTAATAAAATGTATGCTCTCTTATGAAAGGACCCACTAATTCTAAACAGAAACAGTAGCTTGATCATTTATGTTTCAACTTATTTTTACAAGTTATACAATCTATTAGATATCTATTATCTAATAGATATCTATTAAATGTTTATCTCAAAATTTAAGAAGTCATTTGAATTCACTGTATTTGCTCTTTGTTTCACTAAAAGAACTTAAAATTACAGTTCAGTTAACATGACCGTATTGTGTATTTAGTTGTAATGGACACTAGATGAGAGAGAGATATCATCACCGAAGGGTCAAAAAGTGAATAAAAATGCCCTTAATATGTTTACAACTACAAATGAAATGCCCAAGTAGAAGAAAGCATTTTAGAATGCTGTTAAGAGCGGGAACAAGTTTCCAGAGATTTTTCAAATGCCCTTAAAGATCTCTTGTACATACCGGATGCCCTTCCTGACGCAACCCTCCCCATTTATCCAGGCTTGGGACCAGCAATAGCAGTACACTGGATGTGGGCCCTCCAGTGGCTGGATTAGGATAGACAGTATGCTACACCACAAAATCGTCATCATCCTCATCGCCAACTGCTGATCTGGAGTTGGATCGCTTGGTAGCAGCTTTAGCAAAGACTAACTCTGGCTGTGGAATGCCAAGGTGCTCTCAGGCCAGTGAGGAGATGTAATCTCTCCACCTGGTCCTGGGTCTGCCCTGGGGGCTTCTCCCAGGTGAATGTGCCAGGAACACCTCCCTAGGAAGGCGCCCTGGTGACATCCTTATCAGATACCATGATTTACTGCCAATGTACTGATGTACAGTGACCTTGACAGCTCTGAAAGGTGTCTCAAAATAAAAAGTATTATTATTAATAAGTCTCTCCCATGTGACTGAGCTTCTCACCCTATCCCTAAGGGAGACCTCAGCCAACCTGCGGAGAAAACCCAATGCGGCCACTTATATCCGCACCCGGATTTCCTGTTCCTCCTTCTCAGCGCGTCAAATGTATCTCGTCTGGTAACTTCACATCACTCAGCTCAGCTACTAAACTTATGCCTCTTGTTTGCTGTTTTTTTCATTTCCTTTTTTTCTTTCTCTTTTATTGAGTCTTTGTTTCCTTTTTCTAGATTTGAAATCCTGAGCTCCGCCTTGCCAACCAGCCAGCCACAGCGTTTTGTTTTTATTTCATGGACTGGTTACCTTTTGTTACTTTTTGTAATTAAATCTCCATAAACCTTTTAGTTCTCTTGTCCCAGCCTTTTTTTGGTCCAGCCTAAGTTAAATTCTTTCTTACGATTCTAATGAATCGTTACAGTGTGCACTGACCAATTATGGACCCTACAGAGACTGAGAACATAAGACAGGCGTTCGCAACGCAAGCCGCAGCTGTTACCCGCCACGAACAAACATTAGGTGACATCATGGACGCCATCCAGACCCTCACTCCAGCACCCTCCTGGATGTGAGGCAGGAGCCTCCTCCAGCACCCTCCAGATGTGCCGCCTCATTTGCCGCCATTCACCCTTTACCTCCTTCCGCTCCGGAGGATCTGGAGCTCACCGTCACCTGCTACTTATGAAGAGCCCCCAATTCTGACGCTGGAATGCTACTGGGGGGACGTCGGGACATGTGCCCTCTTCCCAAGACAGTATAAGTTGGTTTTTGTTCAGCAGCCAATCATTAATAAAAGCTAAGCTTTTATTTTATTAATAACCTTGTTTGAGTAAGAGGGGCTCAATGGTTACATGCCCTGTGGGAAGCAAACTCTCCTGTTTTCCTGTGATTTACTGTTCACTGAGTTGATGAGAGTGTTTGATACTCCTTTAAAAGACTCTGGTTCAGCTAATTGTTTATTGTCGCTATCCCAGGGTAAAGACTCAGTTGCTAATTAGTCCATAGACTTTTTTATACTGGCCGCCGAGAGTGGCTGGAACAAGCCAGCTCTCAAGACTGCATTTATCAGGGGGCTAAATGATCAATTAAAAAACAAACTCACCACAAGGGACGAACCCAGATCCCAAAAGGAGGTAATAAGCTGCAATACGTATAGACAATCGGATGAGAGAGAGGGACAGAGAGAGCAGATTATCCTGGCAGATCTGCCCCCACCCGAACCAGCCTGCTCAACCGCTTCTGCCTCGGCCATCTGCCGACTCATCCTCTTTCATCCTGTTCACCTCTGACCTCGCAGGGGCGGCTCACCGGGAGAGAAGGGCATCCTGGTGAGTAGTAGAGATTCTTAGTCCTGCTCTTCTCAAAGGACTTCTTTATCTGCCATTATCACACACCAGGGCACAGCGCACTCCCTTCACATTCTCATTGACTCTGGAGCTGACAACAGTTTTATTGACTCAAACTTTGCTAGACATCTTCATCTCCCTCTGACTCCTGTTGTACCCCCCCAGACATGTCTGTGCAATTGAGGGTTCCTCTTTCTTTACCATCTCCCATCAGACCAACCCCAAGTCCCTCACACTTTCTGGTAACCATCATGAGTTAATATCCCTTTTCGTTATCCCATCTCCTTCCTCCCCCATTGTGTTAGGTCTCCCCTGAATTAAGCTGCACAACCCTCACCTAAATTGGTCCACGTCCTCGGTTATTAGTTGGAGCACATTTTGTCGCACTCACTGCTTACATTCTGCTAGGCCCGTCTCACATCCCTCTCCCTCACCTATCACTCCACCCAACCTCACCCTGGTGCCCCCGAGTATCACGATCTAGGTGAAGTGTTTAATAAGTCCCAGGTTCAATTACTCCCTCTGCGTAGACCTTATGACTGCCCTATTGACCTCCTTCCTGGCTCAACTCTACCAGCTAGCAAATATGTATATGTAATGTATAATACCTCCTGCCAATGGTATTAGAGGGAGGCAATGAAGAAGTATATTTCCGAGTCCCTTAATTGCTACCGGCCTTATCAGACCATCTTCCTCCCCCTCTCGTGGCTGGATTCTTCTTCGTTGCTAAGAAAGACAAAACCTCCGACCTTGCATTGATTACCATGGACTGAATGACATAACCGTAAAAAACAAATATCCTCTGCCGCTTATTGACCCCTCTTTTGAACCCCTCCGTAAAGCTACTGTTTTCAAGAAACTGGACTTAAGGAACACGTATCACTTAATCCGTATCAGGGAGGGGGGCAAAGGGAAGACTGCTTTCAACACAGCCCTAGGACATTTTGAGTAGATGCCCTTTGAATTAATGCCCCAGCTGTATTCCAAGCGTTGATTAATGGTGTCCTGCCTGACAATTAATGATGTCCTGCCTGACAAGCTAAACCAGTTTATTTGTATACCTTGATATTTTAATTTTCTCCTCCAGCCAGGAAGACCATAGGCAGTATATATGACTGGTATTGCAAAGTCTGCTAGAAAATGCGCTTTTTGTAATGGCTGAAAAGTGTGAGTTCAGTGTTCCTTCTGTAACTTTTCTGGGTTACATCAAAATCACTAAATATATGTCAGAGTAAGCAAAGGAGCTTAGCAGCTCAGGAGCAGGTAACAGAAGACAGAGGTGAGGAAGATGCAGCTGAACAGCGACACAGCTGAGTTGTCATTCATTGCACATACAAGCTCATACAGTTCCATTTGATGCAGTTTAGCTAAATGTGTGACAGGATTGTTGTATTATCACCTTTACCAGTGTTGTAAGAGTGCTGTGGTGACTTTAGGAGCTCTGTGTAGGTGTGTGTGTAAGTGGGTGCCTTATAGTGCCTTATGAGTTGTCAAGCAAGTGGCAGTTGTGTGTGCTGTGAAGGATGAGAAACCGGTGACCAGACAGTGTTAGGATTAGCCGAGGCGAAGGCAATAATGGAATATTCTATGCTTGAAATAATTGTCCAAACTCCTTCTGATCAAGTGTCCATATGTTCATGACCCACTTGTAAAAGTAAGGGTGTTACTGGAGGCAATCTCCTCTGTGCTTTTAAACTACGATCTATAAGCTAAGCAGGAAAGTAAACACAAGCAAAGAGACACTCAGATCTTTCCTTAGGATTAGAAACTGCAAACAAGTTTATCAGTTTGTAGACAAACTGATAAAAGTTTGTCTACAATACTACGGTACTTTTAAAGTTTGCCCTGGGGGCTATTAATTACTGGGTTTTAGTATTTGACATCCATATTGACAGTTGTGTTAGCCATCATTGCTAAGCTAACCACTAAGATAGGATGACCCCCATATGTGGATATACTGTATGTGTAACACAGTTGACAAGAACCTTATTAAAAGCAAAATCAGTCAAGTTATGGAGAACTGTACAAGATACACACATATACACACACAGAGCAGTTTGATCTAGTCTGTTATGAGACCCTTTTGTTATTTTCTCAGTTGTCCCTTCTAATATCTTCTCATTCAGTGTGATTGTGTTAACAGCTGCTGTAAGGCATTAATTTAATTCTAGGTGAATCAACTTATGTTTTTGTATAAGCTTTTCTTTTTTTTTTAACTTATTTTATTTTCCTTAGTCACCCTGACTTTTTTCTGTCTGTCTCTGTGATCATATATGTTATATCTTTACTATATGTTACTAATATAACAATGATTTCCCGGACCACGACGTAACGTTAAGGATTTATTTATAGCGGCATAACTTCCAGTACAGGGCTAGTACGTGAACAACAACAACAACAGGGCGCGGTTACCCGTCATGCCCCTGCTACATGACCACTACGGGTCCTATTATAACCCGAAATACACAACAATATATGCATACTTATTGGAATAAAGCTTCATCTTAAAAAATGTTTATACACAGTGCACATTCCATATGCACATGCTCAAAGTCTTTAGTGGCTTAGTGTACCCACGCACACATGGGGAGAACATGCAAACTCTTTTTCGAAAATCCTACTTTTATTTTGAATGCTTCCATTTGACTTTGCACACAGAAATGTAGTTATTTCACATAAACTAAAAATTACCAGGGTCAAAATCATTAGCCCCCCGGGTGCTAATAGTAAATTGTGTATCCTTTTTGCTGGATAACAGCCTACAGTCATTGTAGTTTTCAACAAGACTCTGACACGTCTCCTGAAGAATCCCAGCCCATTCTTCTTTGGCAAATCTCTCAAGTGCATCCATTTGAGGGCCTTCTGGCATGGCCCTTGATCTTCAGTTCACCCCAAATAGTTTCAATGGGATTTAAGTCAGGACTTTGTGCAGGGCAGTCATTAATATTCACTTTGGTCGTCTGGAGGTAGTTCTTTACCAGGGGCCACAATGTTTTGGGTCATTGTTGTCATTATTGTCATGTTGGAAGACACATTTATGAACCAGACCCAGTTTTGTTGCTGACTGCTTCAGATTTTTCTTTCAAAATCTTCACATATCTTCTTTCTTCATGATTCCTTCCACCTTGACGAGATTCCGAGTTCCAGAGGCACTGAAGCATCCCCACAGCATAATACTTGCACCAATGTGTTTCACATGTTGAACAGTATTCTTTGGGTTATATGCCTCTTTCTTCTTTCTCCAAACATAAGCAATGTCTCGTCAAGCTCTAGTATCGTCTCATCTAACCAAAGGACATGCTTCTAGTATGCATAATCTGTGTTAAAAATTCTCTGCTCTGTTTAAAACACTTGGGAAACACATTTAAAACAATGACATTTTCATAGGGGGCTCATAATTTTGTCCTCAACTGTATGTTGTTGTCCTCCACCCTGTGTTATTGAAGTCATCCTGCCATCTTGTCCATCTTATTCATGAATTAAATTATTCAGTCACTGTGCATACAATGAGCAGTAGGTTATATATGCCAGCTACAAAATGCAAGGTAAGCAAATTAAAGTACAATCATACTTTTTTCTTTTTTCCCCCGGGGTTATTGAAAACTAAAATAATATAATCATATATGTGTAAAATGCTATAACAGTACATAAGTACATAGTCTGAAGACACGGTAGTTTGTACATTAGAGGTGCGTTACCTTGACACATACTTTACGATTGTTGTAACAAATGATATCATTTACCAACTGTGGGGGGGAGTTTATTTAAGGATTTAAAAGCAAATAGAATAATTTTAAAATGAACTCTAAAGTGCACAGGCAGCCAGTGAAGTGAGGCTAAAATAAGTGTTATGTGTTTCCTCTTACATGTGTTTCCCTTATTATGTACAGTGCCTTGAGATAATGTATGTTGTGATTTGGCGCTATACAAATAAAAATTGAACATGTTCCATTTAAACGACGCGCAGCAGCATTATGAACAAGCTGAAGACATGAGAGTGGCTTACTCTGGCTTACTCCAAAATAAACTGCATTGCACTAATCCAGGCAAGATGTAATAAAGGCATGGATTACTGACTGAAAGTAATGTTTTCAAAGAATATGTTTAACCTTCGATAACTTTCTCAAGTGAAAAAAGCTGGACTTCGCTACAGCATCAATTTGACGGTCCAATTTAAAATTGCTGTCCATCTTAAAACCCAGATTTGTGATTGTAGGCTTAACATGTAGTTCCAACGGGCCCAGGGTCAACAGAAGGGGACACACATGAGCTATTTGTTCCAGAAAAGACCATAAACAATTTTCTCCAAACTTGTAGAGATAAAAGGCAACTTGGAAATGGGCCTATAATTAGCCAAGACCTGATTTCTTTCAAACTGACTGACTTATGAAAGGGAAAACATCTCTAAATAATTGAGGAGGAACTACATCATAAGGGGAACCAGAAGGTTTGATATGGCCAACTGCATCCTTTAACATCGACATACTCACAAGCTCAAACTGATCAAAGACAGCAGAACAAGGAACATAGATGGCGGGGTCAGAAACAGGTGATAATATGAAAGATTTTTACTCAGAGCAAACAAAAAAAACAACAGCTGACAATTAAAGCTTTGACTCACCATTTCATCCAGTGCATAGCGAAGTAAGCCATGCTCATAAAGGATGAAGAACCTCTTCTGCCATTTCTGTTAAAACAAGAGCAAAATTCTTTTTATAATTATAAGTATTCAGACTCTATAAAGGCTGAAGCAACATTAGCAAAAATATTTAGCAAACATAGTGTTGTGGGGGTCAACTGGCACCAGCACCCCCCTGCGACCCTTAGTGGATAAAGCGGAGTGAGTGAGTGTTGTGGGGTATGATGAAAGGTATATCTTTTTCTAAATTATTTTTAATAAATGTATTTACTCATCTTACAAGTATGGTAGAGTGACAAGTAGTGAACAATAGTAAGATTTTCATTCATTCATCGTCTATCCTCTGTATGAGGGACTTGGGGGCCACTGGAGCCAAGCCCAGCTGAAATATGGCACTTTTCTGTCATGTACCACATCTGGCTTGAGCTGGCTCTCCTCTCTTTTTGGATTGTTCCTGTTTTATTTTGTAATTCTTTGTGTTTCCTGGGGAAGTTGCTTTGCTTTGTGTTTCAGGAGGTTGGCTGGCAGGTGAGGTGGGGACGCTAATCATCTCAGTTGTTTCTGATCCTCTTATCAGTCCTCTCCTATTTAAACCCTGGTTTCCTGCTCCCTGGTGTCAGCATGTCTCATTCAGTCATCGGTAACCTGTGTGAATCTACTCATTGCTCGTAGCTCTAGTATTTTGAACCTTTGTCAGTTTTTTGTTCCCTCTTTTTCTAACATCGACCTTTTTCTCCCTTTTTTCTAGTTCCTGGTGTTTCCTGAGCTCCGCCTCACCAGCCAGCCAGCCTCAGTGCCCTTAGTTTATTCCCCTTCAGAGGGGGGAAATCGGCGCCTGGTCCCATTTTCTCCAACAATGTAAGTTGTTTTTTGATCAACAGACAAGCTCTTTCTCTTCTGATAGCCCCAGTTAGCATTTGCGAATAATCTTGTCAGAGGAAAAGCTGCTGAATGGATGAACACTCTGTGGGAATCTAATTCTTCTGTTTTGAATACATATGACTCTCTGTTCTCAGAAATGATTTGAGTTTTTGATACCCCCGCAAGAGGGGCTAAGACTGTCAACTGTTTGACTTTAAGTCAAGGCAAACACTCAGCAGCAGACTATTCCATAGATTTCCGTATTCTGGCTGCCGATCCGGTTCACCAGGAACTGGATGATGGTCCCCTCTTTCCCCCTTCCTGTTTCATCTGTGCCACTTCCTGGGACAGAGAGAGGGTTGTGGCTCAGATCGCAGAACCAGATCCTGGTAACGGACCACTGAACCGTCTCTTCGTCCCAGCCGCTGTTCGCTCTCAGGTCCTGCAGTAGGGTCACTCCTCCAAGCTGGCTTGCCATCCCGGGGTGTCCAGGACCCTCCACTTTTTGCAGAAGAAATTCTGGTGGCCTTCCATGTCTGGGAATGTACATGAGTTTGTTGCAGCCTGTTCCACCTGTGCTAAAGGAAAGTAGTCACACCATCCTCCTGCTGGTCTCCTCCGCCCTCTTCCCATCCCCAGCCGTCCATGGTCTCCCCAGCCGTCCAAGTCATCTCTGTCGTCATTCTCACTGTGGTTGATAATTTTTCTAAAAGTGTACATTTCATTCCTCTGCCTAAACTCCCGTCCACCCTAGAGACTGCCAACCTTCTGGTGAACCACGTCTTTCAACTCCATGGCATTCCAGAGGACATCGTGTCTGATCGGGGTCCCCAATTCTCCTCTCAAGTCTGGCAAGCCTTCTGCCACACCGTGGGTGCAACCCCCAGTCTCATCTCTGGCTATCATATGCAGTCAAACAGACAATCTCAGAGGGTGAACCAGGATCTTGTGGCTGCCCTCCGCTGTGTTGCTGCTCGCCATCCAGCTTCTTGGACGGCCACAACTCCTCTACCAAGATGACCCCATTTATTGCCAGCTATGGCTTTCAACCCCTTTCGTGTCCCGGCGCCGGAATACCATCCCGGCAACAAGGTCTGGCTCTCCTCCCGTGAACTACCTCTACAGGTTGAATCCAGGAAGTTGGCACCACAATTCATTGGGCCATTCGAGGTGGACCAGGTCATCAACCCTGCAGCTGTGCAACTCAAGCTCCCTCCTTCCCTTAAGTTCCACCCTACCTTCCATGTCTCTAAATCCAGTCTTCTGTTTTTGCCCAGGCATTCCTAGTTTGTTCTCAGTCTGGCTTTTTTGATTTTGTATATTTAACCTATTATCTCGTTTTACTTCCGCCTCCACTTTTGGTCCTTTCTCCTCATTTTTGAATGATTGCACAAATCATTACACTTTTCCACTACACAATTTCAGTATGGCTCAGCACGGCTCAACTCTACTGTTTTTTTTTGTGCTTTTCCACTAGTAATAGTACCTGATACCCGGTACTTTTTTAGTACCTGCACTGGCGAGGTTCCAAGCTAGCTGAGCCAATACAAAATGTGTTGTCTCGCCCACTGATTGCCAGTGATTGTCATTACAGGAAGAGTCATGAACGTGGTGTCTGACACAGGAATCAAACCAAACAATGCCAAAGTGTAGATCGGTTATACAGATTTAAAAATTCATAAATAAGCTCGCACACAGGAAACCATGCTTTTTGATCCAGAAAATGGGATACATGCAGAGGTGCGTTGAGCATCGCCAATATTTATGCAACGTTTTGGAGTAAAGACATCAAAATGGATACCTGTATTAACCATGTGCAGAGTGCAAAAGCAGAAGATCCTCGGTTTGAATTCTCAGGATGAAAATGTGGCAGTCTGGCGTTTAAATAGTTGTCTTGCAGTGTAGATATGATGCCTACAGCATCAGTATAGAGAGGGAATATACAGTAAACGATGTCCCACAGTTGTAGTTTGAGGTAAATTGGGTATACCAGGACAACTAAATACTTGTAGTTATAGAGTTAGGAGAAAAGTGGCATTATTTTAACTAAGTTACAAACCTGGAAGTATAAGAATAAATAGAATTTTGGTAGGAAGTTTTACACATAGTTCACCAAAGCTAGCAAAGACATTTTTTAATATAAAGATCCCTTAGCATGACAAGGCCTGATCTAAAGATAGTTCTTATGTAACAGTTAGGTTGTATGAGAATTTGGTCGGTAAAAAGGGCAGTTTCGATTTCAGAGTGAGGTGGAGAGACAGGATTTGGCTTTGTTTGCACTAGTTTGACATTGGTTTGTGTGTGGCTTCCCAAATAAGTGACAATCCACCAACAATCTGTGTGTTAAATTGCTGGTTATTAATTTAAAGAGGTTAAAAGAGGTTATTGATGCCAGTTTTGTACATTCTATGTTACTGACAGCAGGGAGAAGATAATTATCAATAACAAAGTAATCAATTCTTGAGATGTTTTATGAACATGAGACTAGAAAGAAATTATCCCTTGGAGTGTCTGGACCTATTTTCAAGGTCATCCACCCATTTGAGGAGTACAATGACTTGAGACTGAAGTGACTTAACAACATCTTCCCTCTCAGTCAGTTTTTCAGTTTTTACTGACTACTTCAGAGATACTGTTGCTGGTAGTTTTAGGAAAAGCAATGTCAGCTTTTGTTAAGTACAGCCTCTTGGTCTGTCTTGTTCCGGCTAGTGACGTGTTCTTCCGCTTAGCAGCTAACTTATCCAAGGTACGAGCACCACAAGTAGTTGCCAAAAAAGTGGCGAAAAAAGGTAGGAATTAAACTTATATGAAGAGTTTAACCAGAACTATCCAATAAGAGGTTCCCTGTCAACAAATTCTATATCATTTTATAATAAAAAAAAATCTCAGAGTTTTTCATTTTGTTTTCTTTGTGTCCTAAATCACTCTTTAGTGCAATATTTTTGCAGTCTTCCACATGGCACAGGGAATTTGCATGGAATCAACACATGAAAGAGAGTTAAGCCTTTATACAAAAGGTTGGTCACTTTATCTCTTAGAATAGTATTTACATTTATACTTGTGCAACTAACATGATAGCATTCTCCACTGATCATCTTGATGATGCCATATATAGTAACACTTGTGCCATAGGGCACTGCTGCTGCAGGTGAAGAGGAGACAGAACCACACCACGTTTAAGAGCAGGACATTAGGGAAAGGGACAATTTATTTAAAGTAATTTGAGTTTTAATTACTGTAGTTACTGGGGAATTCTGTATTCTTTGACTGTGTATTATAGGAACTCACAGCTGAGTTCTAAAGGATGCACAGAATTCTTAACTGAATTGTTGTTATATATTTAGGGTGCAAACATAAAACATTTCCCACTTTGTAACTCCAATGTGCCTTAGAGGTAAAATAGCTTTTCTTTGACACTGGGGACATTTGTGATACTACCAAATTCTACTTCTAAAAAATATCAAGACCAGCAACAATTATGAAACCACTTACCCCAGTTCTGTGTAATGGATTGTCAAAATTTGTTCCCTCAGGTGCCAGCAGCAACCATCCTCCATATATAGGTTTTGCCTGATAAGGGGGAAACACAGTTAGAGCAGTGAAATCAAACACAAAACTACAGACATACTGTAAATATATCAATTGAAAGTTAATTATAAACATGTATTCATTTTAGATGCAACTACTGCTTATATCAGACATTCCCAGTCTTTCCAGTGTCAGCTGATGCCCAAATAGCTGATTACTCATTGAGGTCCAGCTGGTTATTTTATATCATTATTATTATTATTATTTCCATAAGTACTAAGCATGGTCTTAATGTATAAAAGACTGTGCACTTTCATACCTAAAGATGTGTGAGAAGTGTACTCCCCAAATTATTAAAGTAACTATGGCTGCAACCTACCGATTATTTTGGTAGTCGACTAATCAGTTCATCATTTTCTGATTAGTCATTACTATTTTGTTTATTCAGAATAAATGCTATTAACAATATAATATAGAATAATTTTGTGCACTTAAGTGCAAATATCTTATTTTATAATAAAATACTGATTTATCAGAAAATGGTCATTCAAGCTTTAAAGATAAAATGTCTTTAATTTAATTCTCTCTGCATGTAGTATTTTGTAGTTCAACGTGTTCAGAGTGACGGTGTTTACTAAAATATGTACACTATGTTTTGTTAGTGAGAAAGATTTGAAAAGGTATCTCCACTATTGACCGGTGCTACTTCTTTGTACCTTCTGTATAGACCGTTATTACATGTAAAGGACTGTTGCTTGGGACTAATAACATGAAAAGCCTCATATTGTATGTTTCAATGCGCAGAAGTCTGGTCATATTGTAACTTGTTTGAGACATTTCTGCCATGGTGGGACTTTTCCTAATATTAAAATAAACGTGGGGGGAGAAGAAGATAGTAGTCATGTTTTCAGCTCAAAAACCTTAGTAGGTCACAGAGGCAACTATTACCACTCAAGTGCCAAAGCACTGGAAAACTTCAGGGTTACCCCAACACATGAATCTGGCTTCTGGCTCGAAGGGTTTTGACATTTATTTGCCAACAACTTTGTCGGCTTTACACTGAACATATGCTGCTGTTCTCCCACTGTCAGTCTTATTTATATTATGTGTTATATAAGTGTTAGTGTCATTTAGCCTTGGTGTTAGCATTACGTTGAGCACCATCAGAGAATTATTTTACTATGAGTGAGCAATTTGACATTTTCCTATTCAATAACTGTCAAATCAGTAGTTTGTATGATTTGTTTGCTTTGTAAGAATCCATGTTATAAGCAGTATAACATCCAGTGGAGCAGTCAATGTGGTGATGTTCTTCTGCGGTGGTTCAGAATGCAATAGATTTATACAATAAGAGAAGTAGGCCTACTCCCTCCAGCACTTCCTGTAGTGAATTGCAGTAATTGAACATGTTTCCTGAGATGTGGTGTTTTTATTAAACAAATTGACAATGCGTCAACAATGAATTTTTGTGTCAACAAATTTTAATAATCGATAACATCAATTATGCGGACTAATCGTTGCAGCCAAAGTATATATGCCAAATATATATGCCAAGTAACTTGAGTAACTCGATTACAAAAAATCATTGAGGAATTTCCTCTGCCTCCAAGCCTCGTTTAAATAAATTTAAAGCTCACGTTTCGCACAGATTCTTTTAGTGTGATACAATGTGCTTACATCACAGGATATGCGTCCCCTACAAAGCAGAAGAAGATGGAAGCGGGCTTTGGGTAACGTGTGTGGACAGTTTAGCTATACAGAATGGCAGACACTGGGACCGAAAACACTGAATACAGCTAAAATGAGCAAATGCAGCAAAGTGAAGGTAATAGGAGGACTTGGATAAAAGTATGTTTTATCAGATTACTCGATGAATCGATGGAATATTTAATAGAATACTGGATTACCAAAATATTCAATAGCTGCAGCCCTAAATGCATGAATACTAAGTCATGTGGAAGCAATGCAGCTCCCATATTGATGCATTAAGAAATAGATCACAGGCATTGTATGCTAGTGAGTTAGACATGATATTCAAGTTTTTCTTAATTTATAATTAACACAATAAGTGAAATTCACCACAATTAACTTATTGTAAGTGCTTTTAATTCTGATAAGTAAAAATTTTATATATTGTCCCATCACTAGTTCAGTGTGAAGTTGTTGAAGCCGATTTTTCTGTGAAGAAATACCAGACAGCTGGGTTCATGCGTGCTGGAGTAAACCTGAAGTTTTACACCACATCAGCCCTAGAGCAGTTTATACGTCTCCTCCAAGCCCTTCCACTCTGAGCTTAAAGAATGAAAGCATGTTTCCTCTCTACATATACAGTGGGAGCTGTTCAAAAGCTCCCACTGTATATTCCACTTTAAAGGCAGCTGAATGCCAGCCAACTCCCAGCTGAATTCGAGTGACTAGGTGTGTTATGACCAACAGGTGAGTAGACAAAAGTCATTCTGATAATTTGAGACATCAAATTATAACAGGCCTATTGGAGATATGATGGCCACTGTTCTATCTGTACTGTGTGGGTACTTCTTAAAAAAACAATTTAACGTGTATACTATTGACGGCATGTTTACATACATTTTTAAACAGACAGTTCAAAAACAAATTTGTAAAGCAGTACATAACTCAATCATTATAAATTAGGGTGAGGAGTACAGTAAATATTATATGAGAACAACTAGTGAGGAAAGAAATAGACAACCACGAAATGGAAACATTGCTACAATTTCTGTGTCAGCTTGTATATTTGTGTCTTGTCAAATAAACACATGAAACAAGAACACTTGATTTGGGGACCAAACGGGTGTAGGTATGCGTTCCATCCACACAGAGTCAGCGTTGTGGGAGATCTGAAACTGTATTATTTTTTTGTACTACGAGCATTTTAGGTCTTATTTAGATCCTGGACACATAATCACCAATTTAACATCCAGCAAAAGTTGTTTTTGTTATTTTTCCAGTAATTGCCAGTAATTGCCATGTAAAATAATGTCTTTAACTGTTTTTGAAGGAGACTTGCATTTTTTTTACAGAGAGTGGTCTTTTTTACTGCAGCAATGAGACTTTCTCAAGTTTAAAAATGTGCTACAATTTAAACTTTGCATGACTTTGTCCAAATAATGCATTTCTATTACTTACTATGGTTTCTGAGATTATACTAGGTAATACCTCCTTTCAAATATTTGAGCACAATTTGATCGTTGTGAATTTTGATTTAAAGAGGAAGAATTACAGTTGATTAACATCACATTAACATGCGCCAACAGTTGTTTTTGTAATTTTTTTTCAGGTAATTGCCACAAATGATAATAAATTAGCATTTTAATTTTCACTGATCCTGCAGTGCATCTTTGTAACAGCATTTTTTTCTTGTACTTGTGTATAGACATACATTGGGGACACACACATACACAACAGTGTGCTCTGCGCTCTGTGTGTCCTCTCATTCATGGGTAATATCGTTACAGACTTGTGATTTTCTCAAATAATCAGGAATGCTATTTTCATTAACAAACAACATTATTAGCATTTGGATAAAGAAAGGAGGAGGAATTCAGAGCTGCCTACTGTTGTCAGCAATTTCTTGTTCACCGCCGTTCATGGAGCGTTGATTGCATTTTTCTCTGCTGACTGATTGATGTATTGTATGTCATGAATACACTAACAGTAGCAGCACTGTTAACAATGTTACAGTTATTTAATTGTTAAAGTGAAGAAAATCATGATGTTTGTGGAGCAGAGTAGTGAAAGTGGTGTGCACAAGGGGATTTGGATTAATTCTAACAAATTACGGGCCTTTACAAATTTGTTCAAACTAAATTTTTGGGAAAAGTGACAGTTCAAATGAGACTTGCAAGTTGTATAGACTTGGACAACTGCAAAAGCAGTGTAATGCTTCATTTCAATGAAACTGCTGCACAGTGACATAAACAGAACCACAATATGCAGACAAACATGTTTTCCATGTTCATATATTGTACTTATTTCCTTCTTTTTAGTAGTAGTAGCGGGGTTTCCATTGTTAATGTTAATTTTTTTTAGTTTGTAATAATTTTAATTAATCTGCCAGCTTTACACTATGTGGAATGTTGATCCTGCTGAATTCACTGGAAACTAGTAAAACTTAGCTAATGTGGGGGTTCAAATGTATGTGTTCCTTGTTTTTAATTTTGGGTCTACTTAAAACTACACTGCCCAGCCAAAAAAAGAATCGCCCCCTGGATTTAATTAAGCAAATAGGTAAGAGCCTCCTATTAGATAATTACTGCATGGGCGGTTATCTTTCAGCTGGCAACAAGTTATTTAACCCCAAATGATGCAGTGAGTAACTTCTCATTTCTTAAACAACCATGTGCAAAGACACATCCTGTGGTCATGGAAAAGATGTTAGTCTGTTTGAGAAGGGTCAAATTATTGGCATGCATCAAGCAAATTATTGGCATGCATCTAAGGAGATTGCAGAAACAGAGTTTGAGCTGCATCATTCAAAAGAGATACTCATCCTGAAAGTGCTTTTTTATGCCTAAATTTTTGTCATTTTTGTTCTGTGCCACATTCATTTCTCTTCACAAGCAACACATGTATATGTACATGATATTTACACATCTTAACAAATCTCACAAGTGTTCTCTTTACTATGACACCAAAGTATTCAAATAGACCTTGTGGTTGCAGAGATATACTCATTTTATTACGGTGTACAATTTCTAATTACCTACCTACAAAACAGGCCTGGGCTTAAAAGGTTAATTGGAAAGAGGCAAGTGTCCTGACTGGGTAAAAAAAGGAGCATACCCTAGAAGCAAGGATTGGGTGAGGTTCACCACTTGAACAACTGCGTGAGCAAAATGTCCTACAATTTAAGAACATTTATAAATATACAATTAGAAGGAATTTAGGAATTCCATCATTTACACTTGATAGTATCATCAAAAGTTTCAGAGTATCCAGAGAAATCTCTGCAATGAAATGGTGAAATGTATCAATTACCACATCTAATGTTGTTTTTATTAAATTGGGAATAAAATATGGGTTAATGAGATGTACAAATCATTCCATTCTTTTATTTACATTTTACAAAGAATACCAACTTTTTTAGAATTGAGGTTTTAAATAGCCTTA
Source organism: Brachirus orientalis (assembly GCA_016785285.1). Lineage (NCBI taxonomy): Eukaryota > Metazoa > Chordata > Actinopteri > Pleuronectiformes > Soleidae > Brachirus > Brachirus orientalis. The sequence goes on along the minus strand of JAFBJR010000234.1, from coordinate 2,649,725 downwards.
TGGTATTTATTTTATTTACACGATGGCATGTAATTTCTGTCTCTTCATGGTTGTGTAGACTATATAATACTATATAATAATACTATATAATGGTAATTTAATAAACAAATGGAAAAAAACTATAAGGTTTATCAGTTTGAACATTAAATATATTGTCTTTTAGGAGTTTTCTTTGAATGGCATGGTTGATGGTTTAAGTGTATTCAATTGAATATAGATTGAAAAGGATTGGGATTTGCAAATTTAAGATTTGCAAATCATTGTATTACAGTTTTATTCACATTTTACCAAACATCTGAACTTAATTGGGTATGGGGTTTAATAATTTTGCAAGCAGTATTTTCTTATATTTAATTGGACACAAGAAAAACCTTAAAAAGGCACAGTTTGCCACTCTATCTGGACTGTAGGTGACAAGTCAGTAGCCTTTGTATGTGGGATATCTCTGGATATCAATAAACGGGAAAAGAAGCTTTATTTTCCATTCAGCTGGTTTTAATGCAGGCAACGTCTCTTCAGTGACTGTATGCAGAACACCATAAGCTGCTATAGCACACAATTATCATTCTATAACAATACACAAAACAATACAAATAAATTGGTAATATCAGATAATATAAGACATGTTCCCCTTGGGATACACCAAAGTGATTTTCCACTACAGAGAGAACTTTTTTTTTGGGAAATCAAACTTATCAGTAATTCTGTAAATTGCAAACAGTGGTAGACCAGTAGTAAATGAAGAGCTCATCCACGAAAACTAATAACTTTTTTCTTTTTTAAATGTTATTTTTAGAACACCTCTGTTTTGTTACATGAAACTCCAATGTAGTCAAATGCACCAGCCTAAGGTCACAGTAAAGAACAGTATAAAAACAGTTATTTTGCTCAATAAGCTCTGTAATTATTAATATTGAGCTAAATATAGATTCAGTCATCTGCCAGGCTTTCTCCCTGATCTTAGTAAAAGCAGCTGTATCTTTTATTTTATTTTTTTTAACATATCAAGTGTTTCACCTCTTTAGAAGTTTCCAATATAACCTCTTGCTCGCTTAGCAATGCATGTCTTTTTACCTGCTGTGATAGCAGTGTATTACACCAAGCTGGTGGTATCCTGAGACCTTTGAACAGTACTGTACTGTAGTTCATCGAATAACGTAAATAGTACAGTTAGTGAGTAAAATGTACTATCTGCAATAAAATAATAAAAAGTGTAGATTTAAACTGTGTAAAGCTGCTGAATGAGAGGTGATGTAATTTCTGTCCAGGAAACAAATCTTTTGGCAATAGACTCACACTTACAAGCAATTGACAGTATGGCACTGTGCTGGGAGGCATGGAGCTGGATGAAGACTGAGATCTGGTTTTGAGATTGAAATTAATTGTGTCCAATCATGTCAAATCCCTGTGAAATATGCACATCACAGTAACAACTTTTTTTTTCCCTATCACAGCCTCTACACACTATACAATAACACTAATAAGAAGTATAACAAAACAAATGTTAAAAAGCAGTCACCTTGTTTAAATCTTGAGCCGTTGAGTCGTTGAGCAGATGTGATTCTCTGGGCTTAAAGCAGTTCTGACATTTACTTTTGTTGAAAATGTTGGCTTGAAATTTCCGACAGGAGTTTTCTTTCAATGGCATGGTTGATGAAAAACAGAGAATATGAAATGAAACTTTTTTGTTTGAGAGGGAAAAACCTGCTCAAGAGTAGTCAGGTGTGCAGGAGCCAAGGCGTGGATGGAGCAGGGGTCGAGAACTGCGCCTCAACTCCAGTCAGCAATTCGTGCGTTGTTCACCTGTGCATGGTTACCTGACGTGATGACCCCCGCGTTAAGTGACGTCTATGAAGTTCATGTTTGCAGCTGAACTGTCAACATTTCTTTGTGAAGACGTTTGTCCACAAGCTGTCAATAAGTTGTCAACAGGTAAGAGAGACGTTGGCGCTCGTAAATCCTTAGTCACGTTTTCCTGCAACGTGTGCACTTTTCGCGGAAGACTTACCCGGTCTCGGGCTCACTGCCAATGTCCTGTGTGTCTCCATTGTGCGAAACGTTTCTCCTTCCCCCTCCCATCTCTCTGTGTGTAGCAGCTGACACTACAGTCACCGCCACTAAGTCTATTTCACGTTTCTCCGTTTAAGGCAAAAAGCGTAAGTAACACCGTGGATACGGGCAGGGCCGTTTCTAGCTTCGTGGGGGCCCTAGGCAAGATGTTGTTTGGGGGCCTCTAGTTTGTCAAACTGTGATGAAGAGATTCCTAACCCTTTAAATAGTCTACTACGATGCCACAATCTATTACACTTCATGAGCAAAACAGGCTACAGGTAAAATTAAACATCTTAAGTTGAGCCACTCAGGCAAGTTAAACTGATAAAAAAAAACACTATAATACAAGGAAAACTTTTGATTATTTAAAGAATGTTTCCTTTAAATAGGAAAATCCAACAAACCAACAAGTGCAACAATAAAAACAAACCAAAACTTAAAATAATGCTTAACTGCCTTAGTCTCACAGTCTCACAGTGGATCATTTATCTTAGTTTAACTAAGATAAATGATCCACTGCCACAGTAGTCTAAAATAGTCAACACCATGCCTAATAAAATATTTCCATAAAATATTTCTTTGAAAAACAGTAGCACACTTCTAATTGGGGGCCTATATAATACACACTAAGCTTAGTAAATGAATCCTTAAATTAATAATTTAGTAAGGCTAAAATAACATTAATCCCTGAGGCAGGCTGGTAACATTAAGGATTGTGCCTGAGGATTCTCACAGGCTCTTATTGTTACCCTGATTGAGATTTGAACCCCAATCGCCCGCTCAGTAGCCCACTTCACCATCCGCTACTTTATGCAAACCTTTTGCTTCTGTTTTTCTGCACCGTGGAACGAACGTTTATTTTTAAGCATATAAGGGGTTTAATAAACACATGAGACAGCTACAGATAAAAACTGACATTTTAGCAAGAAATGGCTCTGGATACGGGTGTCAAGGCAGTTGATCAACAGCAACAGTGTCATATGTTGTTCGTGCTGGTTTAAAAAAACAAAACTCTCTGGTGCGTGCGTAGTCTGCTTCTGGTCTTTTCGAACAGGCTATCTGTGTGGACACGGGGCGGTGCTTAGTGGAGAGCTGAATGACAGCAACCACGGCCAATAACATAAATGAATGCGCCCACAAATGAAGCACTGTCCAATTGATCCTTCAAAATGTCCAATACTTTTGTTAGTGTAGGTGGGATTTAAAGAGCTAATGACAAGCAAACGTGAAAAAAAATGACCTGATTATTTTACCTCGTTTGACTGTCCATATTAAGTTGTGCTGTCCTAAATCTCTAAAACCAGAACACCACAGGAAAGCAAAGAACAAAGAAATAATATAAATAAATTTAAATATGGAAGATTATAAAGTTAAAGGTACAGCAAGCAAGCAAACCTCTCCCATCATTGATCAGTGATTCAATAGTAACCTTTCAGCAAAATCATGTAAATCAGGTGACACTAATGAGAGAAAGACAGAGAGAGAGAGCAGGTATGCACTTCCCCTAAAATCCGTTCTTATAATAATAAAAATAATAATTCCGACCAGGCAATACATTGAGAGGTGCAAAGATGCTCCCGCTGTTTTAATCACAGATTCAATCCATCCTTCTTCATCACAGTTGAAAGCTCTTAAAATCAGTTCAAATTTTCATCTCACTTCAAAGTTCTTTACCGCAGCTAAGAGTTTTACACCCAATCTGTTTAAAGTTTTACAACTAAATCTTCTTAGGACAGGAGGCTTTGGCCAATCCCAGGGCAGTTCAGAGAGAGTGGCTATTAGTGGTTCCAATTCACCCTACAGGTACAGATACTACACTAAAAAAGGTAAGAGTCTGAAAAAGAATCAGACACTGCAGTCAATAAAATATTTGTCAGTATCAACAGAGAGTTTCAAAAGTAGTGAAATACTAGTCAATTAGTAAAAACAGTTTTTCCTGCCTTCTGCAGCTTTAATGCATTTCTCCCTTGAATTATCATTGAGAAATATATATACACATGGACGTCTCAGGACACCACCAGCTATTACTGACATTTGGATTGGAATGATGTTACAAAACATATATTAACTAGCTGTCAATGAGTTTAACACTTACAACATGTGTATGTAATGCTCAAGCTTGTATTCAACATACCTGCTACACTACACTACACTACCGGTCAAAAGTTTGGGTATTGGGTATTTGCAGACAAACATGTTTCCTGTATTTTTTGGATGTGCGACATCCTTTCTGGCATGTTAATACCACTTTGGTTGCTTGAGAAAGGGAGGTGTGAGCAGAGGAGTCTACCAGTCTACAGACAGTTACAGTCTGTACTGTTGTCATTCTTACACACTGAAAGTGATAAAAAGCCTTGTCTCCCTGCAAGCAGCAATGTTTTCAGTTGGAAACTCGGTGTCTTATGCTGCTTCTCTTGTGCAGATGGGAGCTCTGACTGTGTCATTACTTCATATACTGTAAGCCCTATGGAGCTATATTAGGGTCAAAAGTTTTGTACTTGTACTTTGTAATAAAGTTTTTTTTTTAGTTTCAGACTTTTGACCAAGATCTAGCGTGGGGGGTGTGGCATCAACTGAGAGGGGTGTTGAATCATGACAGACAGCTCAACCAAAAGGCTAGAGACCTTCCCCTATCATGTTGCCTTCAGGGAATGTAGGATCTAAAATGATTCAGCTACATCACATGAGTGGCAGTGAAAAAAACTGCACACCATGCACGAATATCCTGCACGGCTAAAACTGTTTTAATTTCCACTGTAAGGCCAAGGCTGTTAATATGTCACCTTATCAAATTTTAATATTCTTCAATACGTGGTCAGTTCATCCAAATATAGCCTTTTTGAATTTTGCTCTGATGTTTTCGGAGATGTGAGACGTGGAAACTGTTTCAGACAGCACTGAGGACCAATTGCAGTACAGGAGTGATAAATTATGCCAGATTGTGCACTTGGACAGCCACACTTTAAGTAGTGAAATTTCCGTTTTCCAAGTAGAACTGTGAATGCTGCGCAGTGTCCGTTGGCAATGATGGCATCCCGGAGCGGTGCTGCAGGTTCACCTGCAGGACAAGCACACAGATTAGAAAAGTTAAATAAGTTTTAGAAATCGTGATAAATGTCAAAATGAGAGGTCATTATGTAACAAGCCAGAGTTCGTTTAGGGTTAACATAGCAACTCTTGCATGGGGTGCTTGTTTGTAAGCATATCAAGCTTTCACATTGTACATGAAAAAGGCCATTTTAAGGAGTATTAAGGAGTATTTCCTATTTAGACTAGACTGTATATAAAGCATATACTTTATATATTGATCGATTACACTTATTTTTATTTTGAATACGTTGGTGTATTTTTCAAAATTCAAGATCAAAACTTGAAATTTCAGTTTCAGATTTTATGTTTTCAAGTACAAAACTTTTGACCCAAATGTAGCTCCATAAACCACACAAACATAAAGGATGGTTTGATGCTTTCATTAATCCACTCTGTCTTATAACAGGACAAAGCATTCCACTTTGTCCTGTTCCACCTCTACTGCTGCTGCATGAAAGGTACGATACAAGGGTGTCTTATAACACTGATCAGATAGAAATTGTTCAAAAATGTTAATTTTAACCTTGAGTAATCCCTGCAGTTGTATTGTTATTCCAGACTACATAGCACCATCTGTTGGTTCTGAATATCCAGGAATTTGGTCACATTTGAGTCCACAAAATAGTGCAAATTATCTTTTTGGGATACATGACAGGTGGTTGCATTTCCCTACATATGCAGCTGGTTTTATGTGTTCAGAAAAAAACAAGTTGATTGTGATGTAATGTAAGCTTGATTTTCATACTTGCTAAAGTAACACTTAATGTCTTACCAGACACATTATGCTCAAGACAGTAGCTCTACAGTAGTAGACTGTAGTGTGCACTGCACATTCAGCCATGTTCATTCTGCCAAAAAGGTCAATGACTTACTTACCTTGCAGTAAAGGTAGTATATACTGTATACAATATATCACAGGAAAGCCAGACTGATTCACAGAACAAATAAATGTTATACCATTTTATTTACCAATTTATTTACATATAGTAAAAGCTCTACTGAGCCTTCTTCTTTTAATAATGACAACTCCAAGAGCTTTTTTTTTTTTTTTCAATAAAATGACATTGATTAAAGAATAAATCACCTCCTCCTTCATAGTGTTACATAAAGATTACCCAAGTCACTGAAACACCAGACATGTATTTAGACTTGTTCTCCCCATAGCCCTCTGAGCTAGCATCATCCATATCATCCAAACCATCAACTTGCTAGAGTCCACCACCAAGAAACTAAGGACTTTTTTCTATTTAAAGATATTAAATCTGGATTTATATTACACCATAGCACACTAACAACTATCTTCTCTGTATACTCTAGATCCAATGTTAGATTTTAGTTTTGCATTTTATTGCAGAACCTGGAAAAGACAGAATAAAGGAACTGCACTATCATGTTCAGATAGATAGAAAGAACTTTATTAATCCCTTGGGAGTTCCCTCCGGGAAATTATGGCTCCAGCAGCAGTACAGCACCAAAAACAGCAAGTTAATACTAACTCCTCCATACAAACAAGAGTTAATGTGTGGACCTATACTTTTCACCGTATACTTTTCGCCATGGACAGCAGCAGCTGCAGTGTCAGACGGAGGAAAACCAATGTTCTGGTCCGGGAGGTGCAAGCTTGCAATGGCCGAATATATGGTCACATGAACAAACCTCCGCAGGCTGATGATGCAAAAGGAGCCAAAAGGAGGTTACCAATATTATTAATCTGGTTTGCCCTGACATAATAAGAACTAGGGATGCACCGATACCACCATCCATCCATTTTCTGCCACTTATCCGAGGTCAGGTCGCGGGGCAGCAGCTTAAGTAGAGAAGCCCAGACTTCCCTCTCCCCGGCGACTTCTTCTAGCTCTTCTGGGGGAATCCCGAGGCGTTCCCAGGCCAGCCGAGAAACAGTCTCTCCAGCGAGTCCTGGGTCGACCCCGGGGCCTCCTCCCAGTGGGACGTGCCCAGAACACCTCACCAGGGAGGTGTCCGGGAGGCATCCTGACCAGATGCCCAAGCCACCTCATCTGGCTTCTCTCAATGCGGAGGAGCAGCGGTTCTACTCTGAGCCCCTCCCAGATGACCGCGCTTCTCACCCTCTCTCTAAGGGAGAGCCCAGACACCCTGACTGCTAGTGGCCTGGTCACTGCGTGGTTTTCTTGAAGGTGGTTCATTCAGGTCTCGATCCTCCTGTTCATCTGCTTCTCCAGACAACCTCAACAGCTCAAGTTTCAGCACCTATCTGGCATTTGCAACAGTGGCGGCGGTGGAAAAAAAAAGATCTTTATACCTAAAACAGAAAAAGAAAAAAAATTAGCTGACAATAGGCATGCTGTCATTTTCACAGTCACACAAAGTTACAGTCACAGTCTCACACTCAGTCACGGTCACACTGGTGGTTACCAGATGTATAACAAAATGTTCTTTTCTAATGTCAGGTGAAAAAGATTGTCCTACAAAACAAGATAAATGAGCTAAACTAAAAGGTGACCAGTCCAATAACGAAACACAAAACGCTGAGGCAGGCTGGCTGGCAGGGTAGAGCTCAGGGAAACAGGAGTCTAGAAAAAGGGAAATGGAGGATTAGGATACTGTAAAAATAATAAAAAGAACACCAACTACAAAAACTAGGAGCGAAAGAGCAACAACAGAGTCGAGTTTAGTGAATTAGCGAGCGTGGTACACATGATGCACTGACGCCAGAATGCAGGAAAACCCAGGTATAAGTAGGCATGAGTGATGAGATGATCAGAAGCAGCTGCGGCAATTAGACTCCCTGCTTCACCTGCCAGCCAGCCTCCTGAAAGCAAAAAGCAAAGCACTTCCCCAGGAAACACAAAAAACAACTAACAAAATAAAACAGGAAGTTAACAATAAGGGAGAGGCAACTCAAACCAGACAGAGAACATGACAGTAGGGGACTAATGTCACTTTTCCACTGAAGATACTCCTTTTACAAAAGTACACAAATTAGTGTGTAAATTAATAAATAAATAAATAAATATTCAAGGGCCCAAAGTTAGGCCCTTAAATATGTGTACAGGATCTAAATAATAGCTAAAATAAGTCTTGTATTACAAAAAAATACAGTTTCAGATCTCCCCAAAATACATGTGGACGGTGTTATGTTAACAGTTGTTATTGTATACCAGAACTACACAACATAACAGATGGAACATATATAAAAATGTTACCAGCTGTCTCAGAAATTGTAACAATGTTTCTATTTCAAGGTTTTCATGCTCTATTTCTTTCCCCACTTGCGGTTCTCATATAACATGCACCACCATTCATTGAGTTTGTAATTCACTGGCTTCCACTGTATTTGTGATTGTTATGTTTTACACTGGGCATGTATGGACCAAAAAGGAGAACGGAAGCCAGGTATTAAGGAACAAGATGTGCAGAGTTTATTTACAGAAAAAATACAAAAAAAACCAAACGAGAGGAGACAACTAAAAAGAAACAAACGGCGAGGAGACTGACAGGCTGACTGGGCGAGTATCTCACAGGTTAACTAGAAAAAAGGGAAAAAAAACCACGAGTTAAAAAAATAGAACAAAAGGTGCATGGAGACGAGCAGATCAGAGAAGCAACTAGCACGTGTGAGTACCGGGTTACAAGTGAGACGCGCTGACACCTGCTGCAAGGAGGAACCAGCTGATAAAGGCCGGGAGGGAATCAGGGAAATGCGCAGCAGGTGTGTGAGGACGGACTCCGCCCAGCAGCCTGGTCAAGTCTCCTGAAATCAAAAAACACAGACAGGGTTGCACAGGAAACGAAAGTCTTAACAAAATAAGGGACAGGAAGCAGGGGAAACTGGACCCTGACAGTGATAACAGCATCTCGTTGTCAGTAGCTCTTGTTTGAAAGTTTGGGTTTTTAAATAAAGGGCTTTACCCAATTAAAGAAGGAAATAAAGAATCACAACATTGACTAGTGTTAAAATAACTGAAATATTGTACTGCACACATTCTGTCTCAGCACACATTCTGTTTTGTTAAACATTGTACTGCACTCACATTCTATTTCAAGGACACAGAGCAATGGAATCTTTTAATTGATACACACTGTCCTGCTCTCATCACTCCCGCACATTCTGTGATAACTACCCACACATCCTGAGATAACTACAAATCAACTTTATTATAACAACTCCATATATGGGCGGTCGGGAGTGGCGATGGCAACACATATATTCCTTTACTGTTCTTTGTTCTGGGTCTGTTTGCCCTGACTCCTAGAGAGGGAGACACGATCCCATTGAGGTGACCTGTCTGTCGGATCACAGAGATCTCTGTAAGGTTTGTGCACAAATAAATTGTATCTGTTGAAACTTTCATTCCATTGTTGTGCCTTGGATTCTCTAGTATTAACCAGAGGTTTTTCCTGTTTATCTGTGATCACGCACCAACGGGCGGTTGGGCCCGCGGGTCCTGGAGGACCCCAAAATCCAACAAGTTGGTGACCTTGACGTGATATCAGGGTGAGAAAATTCGATCACCGGATTGAAAAGGTGAAATTGGACTGAATGTTTCTGACTGCGTTGACCACAAGGCAGAAGGGCCCTACAATAAATGGTAAGCAGTGACCTTTTCTTTAACTACTGCATATTGGCTATTCTAAATCAAGCCATTGTGGAAAACTGAAAAAAATAGTTAAATAATCTCAAAGAATAAACATTGGAGTGATTCAACAGATACAATATATTAAAATATTTAAGAAAGTATTATAAAAGGTTTGCCGAGGGGCACATAAAGACCCGCTCGAAGGTGTGTGCCGGGGGGGCGTTAGGCTCTGCTCGAGGGACACGGCCTGCCGTGAGTCCATTAGGGACAAAAATTGAGGGGTCAGGCCTGCCGTGAGACCAATAGGGTCGAGACCGATGGGGTCTAATAGATTAGTTTAGCTTCAAAAAAAAAAAAAAAACTGTGTGTGTGTGACTGTATGAATGCAGTGAGTTGTGTTTGAAGCAGCGGACAGCCTGAAACCGGTGTAAACGTACAGCTGTTGCCTGTTGAACTAAAACACAACATAAAACACTGATTTGGTATTAGGTGAATCAACGTACTGATCTAAAACAATTTCTGAGGTCTGGGAAGGAATCTAAAACAATTTCTGAGGTCTGGGAAGGACCCCCAGTGAAAGACCGGATTCAGGGATAGCCTGGACCTAGAAGCTTGTCTTTCAGGACCAACGAAATTGCTCTGAAAGAAGAGATTTTTGTTACGTTGTTCACAATAGTAGCTTGTCAAAATAATAAATGTGATTGATGTAATAAAAGTGCATTTATCGTGATAGTTGAGCAATCTGACAAATAAATAAGCAAAATAAAATAAATTAAACAAAGAGAAATAAAAGCTGACACTAAAAGTTATAAAAATGGGGACATTTAAAGAAAAATGGGACCACTTTAAAGCAGAAATGGCTGACCCAAACAAGAAAATATGGCCACACTTAAGTGCTGAAAGCATTAAGATATTTGAAAAACATGAAAGAGGCAAAGCATATTGGCCACAGGACTCCTCAGTTACACAGGTTTGCAGCATCTTCCAATTACAAGTAAAGAAAACTGAGGCTAAATTGACAGTCTGTCGCACCAAACTTGATGAGGTACTTTTTAAACCCCCATATAAAAAGCTGGGAAAAGCTGGTCCACTTCACAAGAAGGTAGAAAGTTTAGAGAATAAATTATCACTGTTGAAGTTAATAACCAAATCCATGTGTAAAATGGAAGAACGGGACCAGCGCCAGAGCGCAGAAACAGGAAATACTCCTTCAGAGTCAAAAGGAGAAATGAGAAAAGAAAAAGAGAAAAAATTTACTGCCCTGCCCTATTCTCCGCCCCCATATTCTGCGCCCCTATATCCTGTTTTGTCATTTGCAGGACAGATTGACAAAGAGGAGGGTGCAAATTCCACCTCCCTAAGCCTGCAGAAAATGCCCACTGCTGTGGCTCCATCTGGTGACCAAATTTCTAAATTACACCCTACAAGTGAAGTGTAAGAACCATGAACCATGAAAAAGAAAGAGCCACACTTACAGCACAGCTACATAGGTTAAATGCAGCTATAAAAGCTACATCAGATGGGCTGGAAAAGCATGAATTAGATGAGGACATACAAAAGGCTAGAGAAGATTTGAAGCGCCTCCAATGGACACAAAACAGAAGGAGAGCTCAGAGGGCAGATGAGGAAGAAGATGACAGAATAAGAATAGCAAGTGAATTAGGATGTGAAGCAGGTAACAAGCGACATAAAACTGTGGCTCATGAAGAGCAGTCAGACGATGATGGTGATAATGAAAGTGAAAGTGAAGAAAGTGTTAAAGTAGTAATTGAAGGAAAGATGACTAAAATGAAGACACAGAAACAGAAACCTGAAAATGATAAAGGCTTTTTCAACATAGGTAAAAAGAGGACTCTGTAACTATTACAGAGTTTCTCATAAACAAATGGATCCCACGTCATGGGTTCCCAAAAGTAATCAGATCAGATAATGGTTCTCACTTTAAAAATTCAGACTTGAGAAAGGTAGAGACACACTTTGGTATCAAGCACAAATTCGACACCGTATACCACCCCCAGAGTCAGGGACTAGTTGAACGGGCTAATGGGGTGCTAAAGACCAAATTGGCTAAAGTAATGGCATCGACAAGGCTTTCGTGGGTGGACGCACTCCCGATAGTTTTGCATGATGTCAGAAACTCACCAAAATCAGGAGCAGGTGGTTACACTCCATTTGAGTTACAGTATGGGCGTACATGGCAGCCCCCGGCTGGAGGGCTGACCCCGGAACTAGATGAAGGGGAAATAAAGGAGTTCACACCAGACTACTGGTGCACGTTAACTAACTCCTTAGCTCAGATTCTATCTTTCAGGTCCAGTAACACTGTCCCTGAGTCTACTGATGTCCCACCTGTAGATACACCCGGCTGTGTGTATATAAAGCACCAGAAGCGCACCTGGATGGAACCCAGGTGGATTGGCCCATGTAAGGTTGTTCAATCTACATCTCACGCTGTGAAAGTTGAAAACCGCGACATCTGGTACCATCTCCACCGCTGTGCCAAGGCTGAGGAACCAGACCGGGAAATTGTGGTCCCGAAGGACACCTGGACCTCTGACGAAGAAATTGGTGAATCTTGAGGTGCAAAAAGGGATTTCAGGGCATTTCAGGGCACCCCTGAGGTCTGAAGAGAGACACTGTTAGTTCCAGGTGTGTGGGCATCAAGTGCTAGAAACCTCTGAACCCACACTCTGATTCTCACTCACGGACGAGAACAGATGTCACATATAGACATATAAAAGGTCACCAGAAGACGTCTCTACAATTGCTGTAGTGGGACACGGTGCAAGACCAACCCCACACCCATGAACTGTGTTTAAAGGTCCTATAAAAATTATGTTTTAAGATTGAGTATCCTGATACTGATGCTGCTTCTGACCCTAGCGATCGATACGCTAGAGTATCTCTTTAATCTCCTTTTCTTTCCAATGTTGTTTCTCTTGATTCTGATTGCATTTATAATTGAAGTTTCTGTTTTTATTGAATAACCATTCTTTCTTTTCTACAGGTGTTTATTACATGACATTGTAAGTTTGTTGACACAGTTTTGGGTTTTGGCGATTGAGGGTTTTAATGGTCAGTCGTGCTTGATAAATGAGCAGATAAGGTGTTGGCAATGGACAGACGACCATGGAACCCCCTTCGCCCATACTGTGGTATGAGAAGAACATTGTGCTGTCGTTGTGGTTTTTACTCTTCATGTGTGAGAGAGGGACTGTTAAAATTACCTCACTTCACAACTGCTAGAAATTACACTGTTAAAGTACTGTGTCCATCACTGTTTCTTTGCACTGTTAAAAACTGTTAAAATAACTGAAATATTGTACTGCACACATTCTGTTTCAGCACACATTCTGTTTTGTTAAACATTGTACTGCACTCACATTCTATTTCAAGGACACAGAGCAATGGAATCTTTTAATTGATACACTCTGTCCTGCTCTCATCACTCCCGCACATTCTGTGATAACTACCCACACATCCTGAGATAACTACAAATCAACTTTATTATAACAACTCCATATATGGGCGGTCGGGAGTGGCGATGGCAACACATATATTCCTTTACTGTTCTTTGTTCTGGGTCTGTTTGCCCTGACTGCTAGAGAGGGAGACACGATCCCATTGAGGTGACCTGTCTGTCGGACCACAGAGATCTCTGTAAGTTTGTGCACAAATAAATTGTATCTGTTGAAACTTTCATTCCATTGTTGTGCCTAGTCTTCTCTAGTATTAACCAGAGGTTTTTCCTGTTTATCTGTGATCACGCACCAATGGGCAGTTGGGCCTGCGGGTCCTGGAGGACCCCAAAATCCAACACTAGTCCATTGCCAGTTAAAATTGTTCAAGTGATGGGGATCAACTTTAACTTCAAATTTGGTTAGTGTAATCTGACTTTTGTAAACCTACTGTATGTGATCACTTGTCCCTCTTATTAGGAACACACCAAAAGAACAAAGGAAAATTTGACTTATATTCAACACACTATACATGGCACTAAACTGTTCACTATTAGGATCACTACATTGGTCACATTATTTGAGCCATTATGCTGGTCACTTTAGGAACACTAGCACTTAATTAGAAACAGTAATTAAATTGCTTGATTATGAGCACTACAGTGACACTGATCAACACTTGGTATTGATCAGATCACTGATTATTGGTAGTAGTAGTAGTATTGTCATCACTATTATTGCATTAAAGTTTATATCTATAATTTCATTAAAAATCATAAACTGCTACTTTGAATAACACTATCGCCCAGCCAGGATGTCTCTGTGGACCTCATAAGGGTGATATTCCCATGCGGGTTTGTCCATGGTTTCCATGGCAGCCCCTTTCATGTTTGCACACAAGGGCTATCCATGAGGGGGCCCATTAACTGGGACCTGCGTAATTTGCCCACTTAAGTAAGTTGAAAGGGTAGTAATTGGACTAGCTTGGGACTGGAGTGGGCGAACACAGGTGGGGCCACCATAGAATATCTATCTGTGATGTTTTCCTAATGACAAAGAATTTCAGACATTATTTCATTATGTGTGTGCATGGTTGTTCTCCCATGCAGCATGGGCTAACACCGGCTAACAGCTAATTGTAACAGGACTAAAAGGGAAGCGTGTGTTTGCTGTGTGTGTTTCTGCTTGTACAGGCTAACAGCTGAGCAGTGTGGGGAGAAGCATTTTCATTATTCTTGAGAGTGTAGGAACAGCTGACAGTAACATAGGCACAGGTTTCAACGAGATGATCATGAACAAGTCTACTATATTTAGTTTCTGAATTGTGAAGTAAATGTTGATGCCTTAAAAAAACTCATCTTGACCCGGATGTTCATCCAATGTCTAACATTGCATTTATCTCTAAAATCCTCAAAAAGGCTGTAGCAAATCTATTATGTGATTAAGTGCTCAGTGATGATCTGTTTGAGGACTTTTAGTCAGGGTTTAGAAAACACCACAGCACAAAATCTGAACTATTGAAAGTCACAAACATTTTGTTGGCCTCAGACAATGGCCTTGTATCTATACTGGTACTATAAGACCTTAGTGCTGTTTTTGTCACTGTTGACCATAACATTTTATTACAGAACCTTGGAGTTATGATGTGTCATTCAACTCAGACATACAAGAAGTCTGTAAGTCAGCCTACTTCTGCTTGCGCAACATAAACATCAGAAACATCCTTTCATTAAAGGTTGCTGACAAACCATGTTCATGTTCATTACATCTAGACTAGATTTCTGTACCTCATTATTATCAGGATGCTCAAGAAAGTCTCTAAAAAGTCTTCAGTTGGTTCAGAAAGCAGCAGCACAAGTACTAATAGGAACTAGGAAAAGAGAGCACATCACTCCAGTGCAGAGCTCTTACACTGGCTCCCTGTTAAATCTAGAATAGAATCTAAAATCCTCCTCCTTATATAAAGCACTCACAGATTATGATCCGTCTTATCTAAAAGACATGATAATTTCTTACCACCCAAATAGACCGATGCTTTTAGAAAACTTTGTTCTTATTTCACAGATATCCCTGATACCAGAGCTTCAAGACCATAGCACAAATATTATAGCTATAACCATTACCATATATTATATAGCTACTCATTACTGCTAAGGTTAATTCCTCATCCACCCTTCACCAATGGCTTGTCCTCTTCAGAGGGTCAAATGAGGAGCTGGTACCAACCCCAGATGGTGACAGCTCGTGTCACACTCTGAGATAATATAATGATGATAATTGTTATTAATGTTACTGATTGTTGAATCATTCTGGTCTCCACCTTCTTATCTTTTCTCTCTACATAATATTTGATGTTTTGTTTGTAATCTGCTGAACTTGTTTCTGTACATGTGACACCTACTGCACGTCTGCCCGTCCTGGAAGAGGGATCCCTCCTCCGTGGCTCTTCCTGAGGTTTCTTTCATTTTTTTCCCTGTACAAGGGTTTTTTGTGAAGTTTTTTTTCTCACTCAACGTAAGGGTCTAAGGATGGAGGTTGTCACTTGTTGAACAGACTGTAATACCCTTTTGATCCAAATTGTGTTTGTGATGTTGGGCTATATAAATAAAATTGACTTGACTTGATCTGACACTCAAATAATACTCCATTACCATTACTTCATCAGTGGAGGCTTTCCAAAGCTTGGTCCTGTGTTTAATTCATCAAAAATGTGGTTTTCTCCTAACGTTATGCAGGTGATGCACCTTATAATCAAGATTCAAAACTCACTGTCATATGCACTGTATAAATTTCTCAGCAGTGAAATTAAACTGTGACCATGCCTTTTACTGTGCAAAACAATAAAAACATTAGTATAAATACAAACTATTAGGTGAGGAAAATATGGCAAGAAAAAACTATATGTATATATTTACGTACACATACACAATTGGATAAAGTGCAATGCACAAATACACAGTAATCAACTCTATAACAGTATTTGACAAATTAACTTATGTGGCATCATAACCTTTGGAACCAAAATAAATACTGGCTCATTGATCATTGTTCAAATCATTGTGATCTGTTTGTATTCATGTTTTACACAATGTCCCAACTTCATTAAAATTGGGGTTTGTAGATCCAAACATCCAAACAAAGAAAAGTACAAAAACAACTGTACCTGTTCATTAGAATTTTTTTAGAGAAACAACACATTCTATTCAGTGTCATTACTTTCAACCCAGTGCTTCAAATGTATCTGACCAGTTTTCCTTTCATGCATACAGTCTATAGTACAGGTTTGGTCAGAAGAGCATATGCATATCAGAAATTCATGCAAATGTGCAAAATGGCTTATATTAAACTCTACAAATTCAAGCAAATTGCAAGACCATAAATGAACACAGACTGCGACCTGTCCAGGATGTACCCTGCCTCTCACCCTATGTTAGCTGGAGATAGGCACCAGCACCCCCCGCGACCCCTAGTGGATAAAGTGGCAGAAAATGAGTGAGTGAGTAAATGAACACAGCCATGTATGAAATTTCACACAACTACTTTAAATGATATGTACATTTTTTATTACAACATTGTAATTATTGCAGATAATACATAGTGTAGTGGTGCTCCATTAATCAAAGATTATTATTCTTAAATGGTCATAAAGCTTCCTCCTGCAAACCATCAGTGTAAAGGAAGGCTAGTCCACCAGGACACAGTAGCCTTTACTGTATAGGACAACTTAAACAACTATCATACACAGGTCAGCTTTTTAACAGATGTCACAACAGAGAGAAATTAACAGCTTCTGTTTACAAAGTTGCAGCACCAATGTCATATCCTGATGCCTCTAATCTTTTAAATTGCATCATCATGACACATGGTCAACCAGTCTGACACATGGAGGCTCACTCTCACGGCATGACTGGCATGCAGGACACAAAGAAACACTGACTTTTGTCACTTAACAAATACAGTACATATGTAAGTAACTAATCATTTAATAAATGTGTTGTTTACTAGAGGCAATTTTCCTGTACACAGTTCCAGCATGGCATGGCACGGCTCAATGGACAGTACTCAGTCTGGTGTCCTTTTCCATTACTATAGTACCTCCTCCAACGAGGGCGGGGTCAGCTGCACGAAACTTCCATGTAGTGACAAGCAAAGCAGTTCTTGTACTGAGTCATACTGACTCATAAGAATCAGTTCATTAAAGAGATCAGTTACATACTTCCTACAAAACATATCTCTGAACACATTGCGGGCTGTGATTCGGCTCACAGTCACCGGATTTTGGTGGTGCTAAATACATCAAAATACATCAAACTCCTCTGGTGAAACGTTTTGAAACATCCTTGTTGAATGTTGGAGATTATGCATGTTTTCGGGATTTTTAAATCTTTATCACCAATCTGTAGTTGGGTATTGTTCAGTATGATTTCTATGTTGGACATTGCGCTCATGACTCTTCCAGTGACACTTACTGCCAACCAGCGGCTGAGACATCACATAAGAAGGTTTTAAAGTTGTTTTTGCAGTGCTCTTTATCTCGGCTTCAAGAAGTGTATTGTGTTGTGTTTTGGAAAATCAGAGAGAGAGAGAGAGAGAGAGAGAGAGCAAGACAGACAGGATGGGGGATTGTTGGACCTACTGGTCACAGTTTATGCTGCTAAAGAGCTCTGGTACCTGATGTCACTCAAACAAGGTAACAGCATTTTAGCAGGGTTTGATTTATTCATATCCAAAGACATATATAACCAGCAGCACTGGCTATTTTCATAAAATGTGAAGATGGTAGATAGATGTGAAGTGCCAGGATGATGAAATTCTTGGGGACACTTGGGGATGCTAATGGTAACATTTTACTGGATCAGCAAAGACCATGTGGACCAGGTGGATCAATGCTATAAAACACACTCAAAGTGAGTGAAGACAGTGATGGGAACCCACACACAACAGATTCTGATGAGCATTTTAAGTAAGGTTTCCCTCTAAACTGCTAACTGGGAAGCTGTGGATCTGGATGTCATCTTCATTGTACATAGTTATAGACTCCAATGCTAATTAACCTAAATATCTTGTTTATCTGACATGCTTTTATTGTGATGTGTAAGGGTTCTCTGGAATAGAATGAGGTAAAGCTTATCAAAAAGTTGACTAGAATAATGTCCACTGCAGCTGTTTCCATACTCTTGAAAAGAACCCAGGGACTTTTATAAGGATCAGGTATATTCAGTTTGTCTGGTTCTTGATTCTTTACTTGAATCTTTGTGGATTAAAATTGCACAGTGAACACTTAAAGCTTAAAACTGGCTCTGGGACCATTCATTTTTCAGGAGCATTTCCAGCCAACATGGTGCTGAGTGCAAATTGAGTCCTACGACACTTTTTTTCTCTCAGACATCCTTATTTATTGATGTTTAACTGCATGTGGCAATAAACTCTTATATATATTATATATATTGTATCTTGTACTGCTGCCTTGTTTGTTAAGAATGTGTCACTGAAGTAAATCTGAACAGCATTTCACTAAATAATACATTTGAACTTATGGAGCAATGAGTGATATGGCAAAACAAACTTAAATTTCTAGGTGGGAAGGTCTGTCTACCAGTGAGATAAAGCAGCAAACATATTCTTATACAAATTTTAGAAAGTTACAGCACTACTAAGACTACTAAGACTCCATGCCTCAGACTGGCTCCTGGTGCAGGTAGTCTACCTTATACAGTATAATCATACTTCAAACAACTTGCACTATCCCTTTAAGTTGACCTGCCTTGTAACTGTTGTCAGTTCTGCTGTTGTCTCCGCAGTTAGGGTGCCAAACCGTTGACCCTGTTAACAAGAAGTGTTTAAAAAAAGAACACTGCATTTATATAAAATCACATCCATACTGTCATCATGAGTTACTACAATAACTATTATGTAGGTTTAATATATAGAGTAAATATTTATAGTTAAATTCCAATGTTACACTGACCTTGAAGATACATTTCCTCTCCTTCTGTGAAAATTTTGTCACACAAGCTGCATCTTGCACAACTTGGGTGATAATGTTTACTCCCTACCTGTAGCAGATAAAACATTGCATGAAGCTAAAGTCAATCACCATTGATAGTTTTGATTCAATGTCAGAAACTGTACAAAACAATTCATTATTTTTATTTACTATTAAAAAAATGTATTTATATGTTTTAAATAACATGATTTTAAAAGTGAGCACATCGAGTGTACTGCCATTTACCAGCCTACAATCAGGGGGTAATACACTCAGAAATATATCAGTCAAAGCATCGGCACAGACTGTACCTAACTCTTTTAACTGACTTAAGAACTGTAGCTACAAAATCACTCATAATTAAGATTTTTGGGCGCCAAATAAAAAAATTGCTGCCAGACAAAGTTAAGAGTCTGTTCATTGAGTGTTACTATGATTGTCATTAATCATCTCGAACAAGCATCTAAAGGGAACAAAACCTCATACAGGGCCTTTATTTATAGATTTCCCCTAAGCTTTTATTAAAATCCAACCACATAACAAACACAAAAGCATGTGTCACAGCATTAAAACATACCGGGGTTACATGGCAATGTTTGCCTAACATCTCAATGTCACTCACTTAAGTGTCTCACCAACTTTTCTTACCTCAAGGACTTTTCCTGTAATGAATTTCTGACACGCTTCACATCTTAATCCAAACTGAATCTGGTAGTCTCTCTCACAGTAGGGAGTACCGTTTCTAAAAGATAAAAGGTTTTATATGAAAAACAAATTTTCTTATGCATGTATTGTTTGAACAATACCAGCAAAACCAAATCTCTGAAATGTTTTTCTTCAACTGTCAAAGGTGCTTTAGTATGGCATGCCATTCAGGAAATTAATTAAAGAATATATGGAATGAAAGTTTGAATATATTGAATGAAACTTGAATATATAGAATGAAAGTCTGAATATATGGAAAGAAACAAACATACGAATACATGGAAGGAAAGCTGAAATACATCAAGCACTGGAGTCTCTTGTGTTTTGGTGTTATTCCATACGAACATACATAACCCAGAGACCATCCCTACAGTGAAAAGTGGTGGTAGTATTATGCTGTGGGGATGCTTCAGGGAAGATAATCTATGTTGAGCCCAGGTAAGTGTTCATCTCCTTCCAAAAAAAAAAAAAAAAAACTGTAACCGACCAGTCTAATGTGTGTAGAGGTCTAATTATGTTTATTTTAACACGCCTCATGTTTACATAATATTCTCAAAAAAAACAGACTAAAAGTGTAACTGCTTTATGTTGCTGTTTGTCTATGAGACGCAGCTGAGAGCCTGCACAGCACAGAGCAGACATTTATTTCACTGGTGTTTCCGAATTGTTCCTCTACATTTTTGCATACCTGGCAGAGACTGCACTGAGATATCACTATATTTATATGCACTCTACTTAGAACACTCTTCTAGTTTTAAATAAAACTATTCTTTCCTCTTGTTTCTTGGGCCCTTTCATTTGTACGGGTGAAGAATGTACATAGGGGCTGCTGTGGGAGGACTTCTGTGAGGTTTAAGGTATATTAAAGTTTGTCTGACAAGCAGCAGCTGCCTGCCCTGTCAGGTCCATGTTCGGTCTTCCATGGGTACAAAGTGAATGAATTTCTCCATCTGTGGACCGGTATTGAATACAGTCACCAGTATTTTGGCCCGTGCATGCACTTGCAAGGGCAAGCACTTGGAATAACACCAACCATATATTCATATATTTATATATTCAGACTTTCATTCAATATATTCAAAGTTTAATTCCATATATTCTTTCATTAATTTCCTGAATGTCCTGCTATTTATATTCATCATATTCATATTCATCTTTCTAATGTATGCCATGCCATACATTAGAGAGATTAATATGAATATAATTATGTACGGTTTATACAGAAATGAATGAGAGAGTTGTATTTACTTGCTGATGTATTCTCTGCTCAGCACTTTCCTGCAGGTTTTGCACTTGAAGCAGCCAAGGTGCCACTGCCCACCCAGGGCTAATAGAGCCTGACCATTTTTAATGTCTCTACCACAGCCAGTACAGTCTGAAACCACATGGAGTAAACATTACACATTGAAACAGGCTCATTTATTTGTTGTTTATTGCATCAAGTCAAGTAAAAGTGCAGAGTAGATCCAGCATTAACTTTTATGTATTTCAGATTTAGGTTCATATATAAAAAATACCAGTGAAGAACACTTATGACTTCACAGAATCAGATTCTTTAAGAAAAAGTTGTCCTGCAGTGACATCCTTTAATTCGAGGCTCAGTAGTCTTGGTTCTCCTATAGCTTGTAGCTATATAGCCTATAGCTTGCAATTAAATATGGTCAAGCTGAGGTGGATCTTTTAATCATACTAATCAACTTCAAACAGAGTTACCAATAAATTTCATGATCTCAGGGATCAAGTCTGACTACTGCTATTGCCAGGACTGCCAGATATTATGAATGTGTAATGTTCATGTCATTGCCTAAAAGAAATGTAACTCACTCAAGGTCAATGACTTGTCATCCAGTTTTAGAAAGACACAGGAGCTTGGCCTAAAATCATATTATAAATCATGTAATATAAGAAATACTGTACATAGATTGGAATTCAATCTCATGTGTAATTTCAAGAACATTTTTAAAGATTTTGTGTGTCTATGATGGAGATTGACTTGTGGTACACATTCTAAATGATAAAGAGATATTTCTTATAGAAGCCAGCAGGGCTGGCCAGAGATCTGTGCATAATCCACAATTGGGTTTGCATCTGACCATTTTTACAATAGTATATTTTAATAAAAACATCCACTTTCATATTGAGGAAAAATTACAAAGCAATTAATTCACTACCAGAATAGTTGATGTCATTAGGAGCAGGGGACCCAGGTTGAATACAGCGCTGACACAGAGAGTCTTTTCCAGTAAAGGTCACGCAATCCCCTGTTGGGAAGGGCTGCCTGTGAAACAGAAAAGGACAGGCTTATATACCCTTAATTTTATTTCCCTTAGCAATGTTTGCATGACCAAAAGTGACTATTACTTGCAAATAGTGCACAAAAAGCAGGCTGGATGATAAGTCTTTCCCAGGACCATGACCACCTTCCCCTCTACTGAGTCTCCACAATTGTTGCAAAGTGTGCCATGAAGCCTTTGGAAGTCCAGTGGACAGAGGTAGTCACTGTTCTTCATGAAGAAGCCACTCTGAGCCAAGTCACAGCCACACACTGTACAAAGACACATAGTTATAAAGAGGGAGCAGAGAGACAGAGAGACACAAAGAGAAAAAACATTTTGAAAATGTCAACAAAGCACAAATAGTAGAATTAAAAACATTTGTTTGCATTTGCTTTTTTTGCCTGTATTTTTTTTCTAGGTCCTGTTGGCAGTTGATTTTGGGCATAACTGATCAAAATGTCTGTCCCTGTCAAAAGGTTAACTGTGGAAATGGGTGTGTTTTTAGCACTTTCATCTGTAGGAGAGAAACTTGGAAGAGCTGGTTCAGCTGCAGCAACAGTCAAGCTTTTTTATCACAGCAGCACACAATAAGGTAAAGAGAAGCTGAAAATTTGCAGTTGGAGTTTTGTGTTGCAACTACTGAAATTAAAAATAACTTCTGTCTGCAACTTCCTGGTGTGATATCTGCTGGAAAAGAACCCACTCAGTTGCAGTAACATTGCTACACCAGTGCCTGAACAGGGACCCCCCCCCCCCCAGAAATGAATGAGTAGACAAAGTGCTGGTATTGTTCCCTTCTACCCTTGACTTGACTTGACTTGAGTTCCACCAAATCAGCCTCGCTCCCTTCCCAGAGATCAGATGTGGCCAGGTTGTAAAAGCATTTTGCAGACGTGTTCTCTCCCTTCCCGGAATGCACTAACCTCATACAGCACCATCTTGAAACTTGCCCGGGAGTGACGGTGCAGTCAGGACCCTATCAATTACCTGAACAAAAACTAAAGGGCCATGCTGGAAATGGGTGTAAAAGAAGAATCCCATAGTGCCTGAAGTAGCCCCATTGCTGTTGTACTGAAAAAGGATGGGTCTATTTGTTTCTGTTTGGATTACTGCAAGGTGAATAATGTTTCAGAGGTTGATACCTATCAAGTGCCCCATGTCTTTCTCATTCATTTTTTCATGACACTGGATTGAGCAATGGCTACTGGCAGATCCCCTTGTCTCCAGAGTCCAAGGAAAATGTGGCTTTCTCCATTCTGTACAGAACCAATTTGTGACACTTTTCAGGCTGTTTGGGGCCCCAGCCACCTTCCAATGCCTCAAGGACTGTGTCTTCACAGCAAGTAAGTGCGCAGTTGGGCAGAGGAAGGCACGTTACCATTTGGGCGGTGGGCAGGTGCGGCCACAGATAGATAAGACCAGTCGCAGCCTGCCCAAGGCCAAAAGGAGAGACGGCAGTAGCTTGCACCGCAAAGGCTTGTTTAAAGCTTTCAGTCTCTGCTGGTCCATATTTTGGTCAGCATGTACTGTAATGATTCACTAGTGAATCATAAAAAAACAAAGGAAAAAGGACCCAAGAAAGCAGAAAACCAAAGTAAAAGGTAAACATAAATTAAGTAAACATAAAAGATTCTAGAGCTAGAGTACTTTCATGGAGCTGAGTGACGTGGAATTACATCACTCAGCTCTATAGATAGATAGAGATAGATAGATACAGCCAGCCTCCTAAGGAAAAGGTAGCAAAAACGAACTAGGAAACAAAAAGGAAGTTAACAAAATAAAACAGGAAATAAAACCAAACAAAATTCCACCAGCCAGGAGACAGGACATGACACTGGAAAGGCAAGTTCTTTTTTCAGGAATAGTTTTTCTCTCATACTTACACAGACAGAGGAAGTGGACTTTCATGAATAAACTGTAAATAATCATACAAAGTGGTGAAGATCATAGCAAACAGGATAATACCAACTGACACAGAAAGAACATTGACAAATAAGCACTCAAATGATGTACTGAAATATTAGCACAATGAATACACTATATAAGACATACTATAATCAACAGCAGTTAAAAAAATAATTTTGATGAAAAAATTATGATAAAGAAAAATTTTAAAAAAGTAGACTTGCACTGTTGTAATTTTTATTTCTATATGAGTAGCTTAAACGTGCCCAAGTCCTGGACAAACTTGATAGCTTCAGAAGAGGATTGTAGCCACGTCCTGTTCCCATTAGGGAGATTGATGCACAGCCTGGCTGGGAAGAGAAGAGCTAGATTGTATCCATGCTTGTACAGTTCAGCCATTGGTGATCTGCATTTGGCACGTTGCTTTAATACGGTGAGGCTGTAGTCATCATATATGCGGATCTTATGGCCCTTGTAAAAAGGGTCTCCACTGTGGCAAGCCTCTTGAATCACCTGGTCCTTAACTTGGAAGTGGTGGAAATGTAGGATGACAGGCCGGGGCTTCCCACCTGGACCACGTTTTGCTGTGAGACTCCGGTGCACTTGGTCAAGCTCAGGGCAAATTGAAAATCTCTGTGCTGGGGACATCAATAAGACGTTGAGAGAAAAAGGAAGATGGACATGGACCTTTAATTGATTCAGGCAGACCAATGATCCCGATGTTTTGGCATCTTCTACGTCCCTCAAGGTCAGTAACTTTAATTTTAAGAAACTCATTGTCCGTACGTATCTGGGAGCATGTAGCTTCAAGCTGCTTGAAGACAGTGGTTGACTTCAGTAGTTCTACCATCTAGGGAGCTAATGTGCTCCTGATAGGCAGCAGGATTTTAGTTAATGCCATCTAACCTGGTTGCCAGAGCCTCAAATGAAGATTTGAGCTAGCTTATTTGTCAAGTAGCAAGCTAATGTCAGCCATGGTGCTACTAGCTGCTGTCGAACATTCCATGTCTTTGTCTTTCTCAGGACCGTTCTCCTTAGTTTTAGACATTGTTAGATAGTCTGATAGTTGCTGCTTATTTTTAACACAAATACACACCATATTCTTTAGAAAATTGAAGGTTTAAATTGTAAAGAAAAAGGTTGAAGTGCACGCAGAGCACATGTCCCAGCACACCTCATGACTAGAAGTCACAACTGAAACTGAAATTCTGAAAAAATAACTGTCTACAACTTCCTGCTGCAATATCTGAAGAAACAGGATCAAATGTCTACCCTTTGCAGATCTTGTCCCTTCTTTTTATTTTTTAAACCAGGCTTCCAGGGTACTGAGGTGCTTCCCAAGCCTCTCCTGCACCATGACAGCCTTACTTTTTCTGCAGTAATTTCGCTCCATCTGGTAAATGTCCCATATTTTCTGCATCCACGTTATGTTCGATCATATCTCTGACGGCCCGTCGGTTCATGTAACGTATTGTGTCATTTCCTGTTTCCACTGGTGTTATACTGTGTGTTTCTCCTGCTAACTTAAAGTCACTCTAGTTACTGAACTAGCACTTGTTTTGTCAATCGTTTATTGCTTTAAGCTTCTGTTAGCGACACCTTTGCAACTCTCTCTTTCACGTAAATTCACACTCTGTGGTTTTCCTAGCTTAACGGTTAGCTTAGCAGTGATAGATTCTCTCTCTCCTTCTCCTGCTCTCTCTAGAGTTGTGTGCCACATGTTTAGCTACTCCTCTGCCTCATTTAGCGACAAAGGTACGTGTAGCTTATTTGCCAGGATGGAGGCGAAGCTTAATGAGGTAGAAACCTGGCTCTGCGCCATAGAAGCTAAATCAGTTAGCCAGTCCCCTGGCTAACTGAGGGAGCTAATGCTCCCATGCAGCTCCCATGCAGCCAAGAGATCAACAGGGGCGTACCGCTAAACAGAAAAGCCCAATTCACCACCAACCACTTCACACTTCTAACAAGTTTTCTCTACTCAGCGACACACAGGCTGAGAAGCAAACTCAGGTCATTGGTGACTCTGTTAAGTGTTTTGTCTGAAACTGCTGGCTAAAGATAATCATAAATTCTGTAAAGTTACTATTCATGTCAGCAGTAATGACACCCGATTATGCCAATTGGAGGTCACAAAGAGTAATGTTAAATCTGTGTGTAATTACGCTAAGTCAATGTCGGACACCGTAATTTTCTCTGAACCTCTTCCTAATGTGACCAATGATGACATGTATAGCCGCATGTCGTGATTCAGTCCCTGGCTGTCACGGTGGTGTCCAGAAAACAACATTACTTCTATAGATAACTGGCAAACTTTCTGGGGAAAACCTGGTCTCACGAGGAGAGATGGGTCCATCCCACTTTGGATGGAGCCGCTCTCTTATCTAGAAATATAGCAAAGTTTCTTAGAATTCCAACACCATGACAGTCCAGAGGTGAGACCAAGAGGCAGCTTCTTTTCGAGCAGTCACCTCCTCTAAACCCCATAGAGACTGTGTCTGTCCCCTGGCTGACAAAATTAAATAAATCAACAAAATTAAATAAATCAGCATTTAACAGAAGAAGAGTTAGACAGTCCAATCTAATAATAATCAACACCAATAATAAAACAGAATCTTACAATACCACTATTAAATGTGGACTATTAAGATCACTCTCCTCAAAATCAGTTTTAATTAATGATCTAATCAATTAATGATCTAATGATTTACTGTGTCTAACTGAGACATGGTTACGCGAAGAAGAATATGTTAGTTTAAAGGAGACATAGAATGGTCTTTTTGAACCAAAAATCAAGATTACTGATGTCTATGTAGATAAACTAAATAATGTTTATGGACAAAAACCTTATAGTCTCTTCAGATTAAGCCAGTTTATTGCTTATCTCTGATAGCATTTGAACAGGCGCTCTGTTTCGGAGCTAATGTCCGCCCCCAGAACACTACAATAACATTAAGAAAAAACACCACTACAGTCGGTACCTCTCTTATAATAACATTAATACTTTCAAAGAGACAGTGCAGCCATTATTTAACTCCGTGCCATGTCTTAGTATACCTGAAGTTAACAGTTATGATTTTACACCCACTTTCATTGACAGTCTTGTTGATAATGCAGCTACTTCACTGCATACTACATTAGATAGTCTTGCCTCCCTCACAAAGAAAGTGATGAATCGGAGGAGAGTAGCACCATGGTTTAATTCCCATACCCGCGCTTTTAAGCTTTATGTAGATTAGAAAGAAAATGGCGTTCCACTAATCTAGAAGAATTTCATGTAGCCTGGAAAGATGGTCTTGTAGCTTATAAAAAAAGCCCTTCATAAAGTTAGAGAAGCCTATTGTTCTTCTTTAATTGAAGAAAACAAGAATAATCCAGTTTCTGTTCAGAACTGTAGCCAGGCTGACACAGAGTCACTGCTCTACTGAGCCGTCTATTCCCTTAACACTGAGCAGTGACGACTTCATGAACTTCTTCGTGAATAAAATAACATCAATAAGAGAAAAAAATTACCAGCTCTTCTCTCCTAGTGTTAAGGAGACACTTTTAGCACAATAACCTTAGAAGCACCAGATATACAGTTACACAGTTTCTACCCTATAGAGCTCCCAGAATTAACATCGCTAGTATCCTCATCAAAACATCAACCTGTCAGTTAGATCCCATCCCCACCAAACTGTTTAAAAATGATCTTCGATTAATTAATCGCTCCATTAAATCAAATTAATCTTTCCTTATTAACTGGATATGTACCCCAAGCTTTTAAAGTTGCAGTTATTAAGCCCCTTCTTAACAAAGCTACCTTTGACCCAGATGTTTTAGCCAATTATTGCCAAATCTTTTCTTCATTTAAAAATACTAGAAAAGACAGTTAACTGAATCAGTTATGTGAACATCTGCATAGTAACATGCTGTTTGAAGATTTCCAGTCAGGATTTAGATTACACCATAGCACAGAAACAGCCCTAGTTAAAGTCACAAATTACCTCCTCTTGGCTCAGATAATGGTCTAGTCTCTATACTTGTCCTGTTAGATCTTAGTGCTGCATTTGACACCATTGATCAGTTCTACTGCAGAGACTGGAGCAGACTTTGGGAATCTCAGGTACTGTCCTCTGCTGGTTTCAGTCATACTTGTCCAATTGTCTTAAAGACATTAAGTCCTGGAAGACCTGTAACTTCCTACTTCTAAACTCAGACAAATCTGAGGTTATTATACTCAGCCCTAAACACCTTAGAGACAAACTTTCTGACCATATTGTTACTTTAGATGACATCACCATGGCATCCAGTTCCACTGTAAGGAACCTTGGAGTTATTTTTTGACCAGGATATATCATTTGACTTGCATATTGAAGTGTTTTTGTCCAGACTGCCAATTCTTTTACATGATTACCTAGAAAGGCTACGTGTGAAGGTATTATTCTGAATCCACACTATCAATGGCTTCATTTATGCAGTCCAGAAATAATATCTTAGGTTTAGAAATTTAAGACCTCCATCTAATTTAAGTGAATGTAAAGTTTTAAGCCTAATTCTAGGGTGCTTTTTTTGCCATAAATTTTGTTTAATTTGTCAAGGTCATCAAAGCTTCTTTTTGGAATTTCCACAGGCAACATCTGAAATAAATACAATAGTCTAGGCAAGATATTCATACGGATACTTTCCACATGACCCAGTGGAGAGAGTGGGAGCGACAACCATCGTTCTAAATCGTTATTAATTTGCTGAATAATTTTTTTTGTAATTTTCATCATATAAGTTATGTAGGAATTGGGGTATAGCGATGCCAAAGTATTTAATGCCTTCTTTAGGCCACAGAAGAGTGTTTGTATCCAATCTATGAAATTAGGTCCAAATCATTTTAATGATTAGGTATTGCAAGACACGCAATCAAACGCCTTTTTTGCATCTAGGGATATGATTATTGACTCTGTTTTTTTGTCTTTTTGATGGGATATTATGTTTAGTAAGCATCTTAAATTATCTGCATAATACCTTCCCATGACAAACACCATTTGGTCAGGGTGTATGATTTGGGTAATCATACACCCTGACGTCTGGCTAGGATTGCTGTTAATATACACAAGTCTCCATTCAGCAAAGATATTGGCCTGTAAGACTAGCATTCAGTGGGGTCCTTGCACTCTTTGTGAATTACTAATATAGTTGCCTCAGTCCAAGATGGTGCCATAGTTTTGGACTCTAGGGCATGTCTGTATGCTTTTAGTAACAGGGGTACTAACAGATCTTTAAAAGTTTTATAAAATTCATTGACAAATCTGTCTGGACCTGGAATTTTACTATTCTTGAGTGATGAAATCACCTGTTTAATTTTCATTTCCTTGATTGGCTTATCTAATTCCTCAGCTGTTGAGCTTGTCAATTCAGTTACTTTTATATGTTTTAAGTACTCCGATAATTCTGCATCATCACAACATGTATCTGTATTCTTATATACTGATTTGTAGAACTCTGCAAAGACCCCTGCTATTTCATTCAGTTTGGGGCCATATTTGCTTGCGATTTTATTCTCTGTACAAGACCGCTGCTTTCTCGCCCTGTCTTGGTCAGCGCGTACTGTGAGGTTTTAACACTGGGCATGTATGGAACAAACGGAAAACGGAAGCCAGGTTGCAAACAGCAAGGTGAGAGGGATTTATTACAAAAGTGCAGCAAACAAAAAGGTCGAGCCAACTAAGGAGGAACAAAAAGCGAGGAGACTGACAGGCTGGCTGGGCGAGCGTCTCCCGGGGTAACTAGGAAAAAGGGGAAAAATCATAAATTAGAAAATGAGAGCAAAACGCATGGAAGTAAGCAAAGCAGAGTAGCGACTTGTACTGAGAGTACCGGGTTGCAAAAGAGACGCGCTGACACCTGCTGCAAGGAGAAACCAGTAGATAAGGACCAGGGTGGCAATCAGGGAGATGTGCAGCAGGTGTGTGAGGAGGAGCTACGCCCAGCAGCCTGGTCAAGTCTCCTGAAATTACAAAACAAAGAGGAAGGTTGCGCAGAAAAATGACTGTCAAAATAAAAGGCAGGAAGCAATGGAAACCGGACCCTGACAAAAAGGCTATTAAGTTGTCTGCAAGTTGCATTTAAGTAATTTGTAATTGACACTAATTGTTGCAGATTGTTTATGTTCATGTTCTAACTTTTTTTATTTTATCTTCCAATTCTCGCTGTGTAGCCTCTCTCTCTCTTTTCCTTGTGGACATGAATGACATAATACGTCCCTGACATATGCTTTGGCACAATCCCATAATATTAGAGGGTCTTTTTCTGGTGAGGCATTGGTATCTAGATATGTCTTCAATTCTGCCGAGATGAAGGAGATAAATTCTGTATTATTAAGGAGAGATGTATTAAGCCTCCATTGTTTAATTGTTGGTCTATGTCAAATATCCCATTTCAATAAAACAGGTGCATGGTCAGACATAGTGATCTGCAAGGCTCATGGTGGTTTGAGTTCTCATTAGTTAAAATCTTCAGCTAAAAATGCTGGGTGGGGGGTGGGCACAGTGAAGAAGCTGTTTACAGATGATGCACTTATACCTCCTCAGACATCAAGGACAAAATGTGGTGGGAGGGCCAATCAAGGTCCTGGATGATGGCTGTGGCTCTACAGACACAGCGCTGCTGTTCAAGCTCCTGTAGGAATGGGAGACACCAACAATCCCACTTGCTGTCTTTACTATTTTTTGCCCTGATATAAATCTGACACATACTGTATATAAGTATATATTGTATGGTACAGTTGTGCTCATAAGTTTACATAGCCTGACAGAATTTGGGATTTTTGGCTATCTTTCAGAGAATATGAATGATAATGCAAAACGTTATTTTTCACTCATGGTTAGTGGAGGTTTTGGCATGATAACAGTTAACAGACCTGTTTAAATAGCTGTAAAGGTAATCATCCTCACTTGCTTGCTTGTAGTCAGTGTATAAGTTGTATATCAGTTCTTTTTAGTGTATAAAAAGCAAATGAGTCACTGGGCTCCTGACAGACCCCTGCATGTTTCATCCAGTGCTGCACTGATGTTGCTGGATTGGCTGAGCGAGTGATTCAGAAAGCAAAAGAAATCAAAAGAGCTGCGGGAGAAATTACTTGGACTTTATAAAACAGGAAAAGGATATAACAAGATATACAGGGGACTGATAATGCCAGTCAACAGTGTTCAAACTCTAATTAAGAAATGGAAAATGAGGGATTATGTTGAAACAATTCAGCCACAAGTGCCAGGATAATTGCAAAAAAAAAGATGCGGAAAAAAAATAAAAATCCCCATAGAACTTCAGCTGACTTACAGGACTTTGGAAAAAGAAAAGGCAGTTGAAGAAAATGGGCTACATGGTTGAGTTGCCAAAAGCCATTACTACACTAATGCCACAAAGCAGCACACTTACAATACACCAACAATGGGAGGAGTCAACAAGACCTATGATAGACCTATGAAGTACACATCGCTGATGTTTTGTGGATGTGTGAGCTACAAAGGCACAGGGAACTTGGTCAAAAATGATGGCAAGATGAATGCAACATGTTATCAGAAAATACTGGAGAAAACTTTGCACTTATCGTCCTGGAAGCTGCACATGGGATGTACTTGGCAGTTCCAACATGACAGTGATCCAAAACACAAGGTCAAGTTGGTTCTGGAGTGGCCATCTCAGTCTCCTGACCTCAATATCATTGACCCACTTTGGGGAGATCTTAAATGTGCAGTTCATGCAAGACAGCTCAAGAATTTACAGGAAGTGTAGGCTTTTTTGCCAAGAAAAAGAGTAGCTTTACCATCTGAGAAATAAAATTCATCATCCACAACTACCACAAAAGACCTCAAGTTGTTATTGGTGTTTAAGGGGCCAATACACAGTATTAAGATATAACATCAGTGTAGCCTTGAGCAGCCTACACTGATGGTTCACTTGCTGTAGTGATTAGTGATGGATATCATTAATATTTTAACGATAGTACTGCCTTTTCTGATATCAATTGAGGACATTAACATTACTCTTGGTTGGTTCTTTTTAAGTGAAAGAAGTAAACAAAATGGGTAAAGAATGGACATTTTTATATGTCATTAACTTTTTTGGAGAACTGAAACTGAAAAAACAGTTTTCAAGTTTAATGTTAATAAAATAAAATATTTGTTTATAGAACTTTTTAATATGCTAAAACAACCATGTTTTGGACATTTTAAGCAATCCTTAAATCCAAATCCAAAAAGAAAAGAAAACTAAAGAGAATAACTATTTACAATTATTATACATTATAAATTCTGCTTCCCCATTAATTTTTACCTATAATTAATTCAATAAATGTATGTACTTAAAGGAGCTCTGTGCTCAGACTCAATCAATAAATTAATTAGTGACATATTTACCTGTTTCCTGAATAACAGATCATCTTTTAAATGACTATAATCTACTATAATTTAAGTGACTCATCCTGGTTTCCTGCTAACATAACATACTTGAGGTGGAGGGGACACAAGACGGGCTTCGGACTAAACTGTCTCTGAACAACATGCATTTTCAGTGTGAACGTGGTGGAATGTGGATGTGTTTAGTGAGATTACTTGTATTTCCACCTTTACAACCAAAACTCTAATTATACTTGAGGCAATGACTGCTGTTTGTGTCAATTCTGGTGAAATATAACCAGACTTCAGAACATTTAGCTCTTCATTATGACTCAGTCAGGGAAGGTTAGTGTCTCTCTCACTGCTGTGTGTGTGTGTGACAGACAGACAGGATTTAAGGCGAAGCAATGGAAACATCTATAGGTGGATGGACTCATTTTTGTCTTTTTTTAATTTTTACATACTTATGCATTTCATGAACCTCAAAGTTAGGTCCTTGACTTGTGGGCATCATTTGTTCTCAACATTTCCCATGTTGAGAACAAATGAAACAAACAAACAAAAGAACAAATGTATTTGTTTTCTCTGACCTATAAACACTCTCACTCACTGATGAAAGGGCAAAATCATGAGAAGACTGTCAGTGTCATTTATTAGGGACAATGGGCTATTGTGAAATTTTGTTCTTCATGAAGCAGATTAATTCCAGTGTGGTATCAACTGTATACTGTATATTTCCACATTTATAGGAACTATTATTACCAGGAACCTATTTACCTGGGAAAATGAATTCCTGGTAAGCACTGCACCTCAAAAATCATCCTCAAAACATTTAACACTTCACTGCTTCACTGTGTTTGTTTCCCGAAACCAATTTCCCATTTCATTTTAATAAACAAGAAAAAATTATAAAACAAGATGTGTGGAAGGGGGTTGCAAACGTGCTTCAATAAGTTCGGTGGGAGAGTAAATCAAGCTTCGAAATAGTTTTCATCAACATTGCTCTGAGCTGCAGCAGCCAGAGACAACAGCAGTAGCATGTGTGTGTGTTTGTGTGTGTGTGTGTGTGTGCGCGCGCGTGTGTGTGTGTGCGTGTGCGTGTGCGTGTGCGTATGTGTGAATTCCACTCTGATCACAGACAGTCAGTAATCTGAACTTTCCCCCTTGTCCTCATAATAAGTTTCTTTATTAGAATTTTGTTCCATAGCTTGCTCTCATGCTTCACAAATATCCCCATAAAAAAAACTCATAAAAAAAAAAAGTCTACCTTGACAAACTGTGGTTGCAGGACACTGATGTTACTCATGTTGGTACTCACCCTTACAGGTAAAGCACCAAATGTGTAAGTGACTGTTCTGGACTTGAAGCACTGCCCCTTTGCATTGTTCCCCACATCTGAAGCACAGGATGATCCGCTTCGTTCCTGAAGGTCTTGGCTGGCAGCCATCCTGAGCATGCAGCACTTCAGGAGTGGAGAAAATTAGTCAAATATATCATCTAAGAAAATAATTATCAGCACAAAACTTAACCATTAAGTTTTGTGACCAACCAAACCATTAATATTCAAGGTATTTTAGTCTTAACCAAATTGAAAACAAATTTGACTCCCACTGTCACGTGGGAGTCACGTACAGTGAACCAGCAGTTCATTACAGTACATACACTTTCTAGAACCATAGAATGTTCCTTTCAGTGCTTAAAATGTATCTTTATTATCATTATTATTATTAGATGACTAATCATGATCATCAGACAAGCTTTGTTGTTGCACAGAAAACACACACATGCACACACATATACCTGCCCAGTGATATTAATGAGAGTTGGCTCCTGTGTGTCAGGTTATACCATGTGATTTTTAGAGGTTTGAAGAACCTTCTTGGTGAACATCTTCAATTTAATTCAAGCAAGTCCACTGACTAACTATTGAATACTTACAGAAGAAATTCTATTGAATACTTACAGAATAAATTCATGTTTGTATGTATGTTGTAACAACTGATGCCCACACTCAGAACTGTTTTCTGAAGTCTGGTTACAGAACAGCTTTGTGAACAGTACCACCATCTGCTCCACTAAAGGAGGGATTTGTCACAATGGTAACATTAAGGTATCATGGCTCTAAAAGGACATATATTTTGGTCATATCTTCACCTGGCTGCACTATTTAGTCAGCACACTGCAGGGCAAACTGTGTACAGACTTGTACAATTTATTAGTCATAGTATCTGTAAAATTAATGAAACGTTTTAAGTTTGTATGTTCTTTATGTTAGAGAAAATACATTTATGGTTAGTGATAGATGGTTAATGGGTTATCTTTACTGGGTTACCAGATGAGAAACAATCAACTTCTTTTATACAAAAAAGTTCCGGTCTCTAATTCCAGTTCCGGTCTATGATTACACATAATAACAAGTTATTAATATTGGAGTCAGTAGAGGCTCATCATTTAAAAGACCATTCTACCATTTTACCATTACAACAAAATAAAAAAGAAAACTCAATACCTGACAGCTCTGCTGGAAGAGCAGCCATCTTTTCACACAGGATGTAGTCATTGGGGTTGAGGAAAGGCAGCTGCTCTATCATGGACTGCTTAGGAATAAGGTATAGAACTTCTGCAATTTCACCATCTTCAATTACTGACATGCGTCTGACAGAGTTCTTCCTCTTGACCCTGTCCAAAATGACTGTGTCATTGCTGTAACTGGAGCCACAGATCCTGCCCAGACTGTTGAGATTGAGAAGGCTTGTCATGCTCATGTCCAGACCTTTAGCCAAACAGCTGAGGCTACAGATGGACTCCAAATTAGAACCCATGAAGCACACCTTAAGATGTTAAAGTCTCATGTTGAATGCGAGGTGTTAAATTGCTCTCTAAGACTTTGTGACTGACTCAGAGTGTGTGCGTGTGTGTGTCCACTGAGCAGTCAAAGACTCATTTGACTGCTCCTACCACACACACACTAAGAAGATTAAGTAAGGTATATTTTTAGGTTTATCTTCAAAGTAAAAGAGAGGATCGGAGCTCTAGGAAGTCTCTATCAGGTAACTTCCTCTCCAACCCTGTGAGTTAGTCTGGTCACAATTACTATATGATTCTTGTAGTAATTCATCCTGGTTGTCAATTTTTCTCTTTATTGCTAAAAAAGAGATTGCTATTGGCTTTACTTAACTGTGACACTGTCTGATTTTCAAATGACATTTTGTACTACTGTTTGTAGTTTTATAAAAAAAAACTTTTTCCTGATTTTCAAATGACTTGTACATTTCAAAGGACAAACTTGTAAACTTACAAGGACAAATACATTATTGTATGAATTTGAAAAAGTGAAAAATATTGCTTATATTAAAACAAAAATTGTGTTGTATGTTTTATATTAAAAATATATAGAAAAACTGCAACCACATACATGTTTTCATGTTACTGATCACTCATTAAACATCATTGATATTTTTGATAATAAATGTGAAAATCATGAGTATAATATTTTCATAATATAATAATATTCATAATAAAATGGTAAAATGCAAATATATTAATATAGTAGACCTTCATACTATTCTTTGCCTTTCAGGTAGTTCTCAGTCTCAAAAAGTTTGGTGACCCCTAGTCTGAAGTTTTGTTTTAAATGTTAAACAAGGACAATATCAATTAGGCAGATGATTCACTATGGTGACCCCTAAAGAGGGAATCTGAAATGGAAAAGAAGAAGATCTAGTCACTAGTGTTTATCACTAGTGTTTAGTGATTTTCATGTCAGGGTCTGGTTTCCTGCCTTTTATTTTGGTAATTAGTTTCCTGTGGAGCTTCTGGTTTTGTGTTCTGTGTACGCACCTGCAACCCATTTCCTCTTCTGCTTCTTAAACTCTGGCTTCAGGATCCACGGTCGCCAGTGCATCTCATCAGGTTTAGGTAATGATCACAGCTCCTCATGTATCTAGCTCTCAGTGCTTTGTGGATGTTGCTTTTTGTTCATGTCTTCATTTTTTTCTAACCTCTCATTTTTTTTTCCCCCCTCTTCCTTCCAGAAAGGACTCAGAGGACTCTGCACTTTTGGCTTTTGGACTTTAGTTGGCTTGGTTATTTTTCTCTTCTGTCAATAAATTGTTTTTTTTTTTTTTTGCTTTTTCTTTTTATTTTTTAATTTCTCAATCTCAGTTTGGACTGTCTTTTTTGGGATCAGTTAAAGTATTTTATCATTACAGTTTACTGACTTATTGCCACAGTTGTTTCATGGAGGACAGCATAAAACCAGGACATCAAACAGACAGTGTGCTGTGAATGTGTTATTTCTGTACAAATTCTGTTGTTCAAATCATAAATCTGTGAGGAGATATATGAGAGTTATTTATATTTGTAAATTATATTCAAGGTTAGTGGCTTTTAAGGGAAATTGTTTGTCTTGTCAGCCTGAGATACATCACACACCAGTGTGATCTACATTTACTCCAGTATTACATGTAATATTAAAAAAAAAACTAATACTAATAAATAATCACAAAACTGATAAACTGGTACAACAAAAAACTAGAACTGACAAAAACAGTAAATATGAATACATTTAATTTTATAATTATGTTCAAAAACACAATATATTTTTAGACATATTTATTTTACATCAAATATTTTTAAATTGATCAGATTTTTAGGATGTTTTGGCTGATTAGGGCCTAAGTCAGCAGTCAGAATTCAAGGGGCAGGAGAACTGTGATTCAAGACATTGAACTGTAGATGGCAGTATTTAAGCACGCGATGTGCAGCCTGCTGGAATTTATTCGTAGAAGAATAAAAGTAAGCACACTCCACTCCACCCTCCGTCGGCTGGACCGTCTCATTTCACATAACGCACTACTTCTACCTCCTCCGTCGGCTGCGCACTCAGGAGGACTTAGGAGGAACCAGACCCTTCTTTTTCTCCTATTAAATTCCAGCAGTCTATACACTGATAGGCTAAATGCTGCCCTCCACAGTTTAAAGTCCTGAATCATAGTTCTTCTGCCCCTCGAAGTCTGACTGTTGATTTAATTGTCCCAAAAAAATAATTTTTGTTGTATAGTTGTAGAACTAAAAGTAATATTTTTTAGTGGGTTTTTGTCAGTTCTGCTTTTGTGTTACCTGTTTACCAGTTTTGTGATTAGTTTTGTTGTACCCTCTAGTAATATTATTATTTGAACAACAGATAGAATTTGTACTGAAACAAAACATTATTTCTACAACAATAGAATCTACTACAGCATCATATATGTGAGTCAACTAAACCAATATAGTCAACTCTGTGATATCAATTATTCATGGCAGGTAGTTTTGGACATGAAATATTAACTAACAACAATAATTAAATAATATGAAGTATGAGTTGAAATTACTAAGTAAAAGTCAAATCAAATCAGTTAATTTTATTTATTTATTTATTTTTGTTTGTTTGTTTGTTTGTTTTTTGTTTTACAATTATCCAAGCTCCACCTAATCTGTTCTCGTGTTGCTGTAATAAAGTTAGGCAAAAATGTCGGCCGCATGAGAAGGAGCTGATGATTTGTGTGGCATTTGGGACAGGCCATGGCGCGGTGCTGTGTAACTGTCAGGGCTGCTGCTCTGTTTTCTTCTCCTCACTCCTTTTTCCTTGTCCCTGGGGCGTGTGTGGCTTATTACTTACCTACCCACCTGCGACCAGTGTGGCTCATCTTCTCCATCTCCTGCAGAGTATAAAACACCAGGTGTTCTTCTACTTCTCGCCAGTCCATCAGTTCACTTTTGTGGTAACTGTTCAACTCTAAGCTTCTATTTTTGCATTTTTAACCCTGTATTCTACTTGTTATTTGGCTTTGGATTTTCTTAAACCAACTTGTAAGGTTGAGCAAATGTTCCACTTTCAAGAAGTATTTACACTTGTAAAGTCTTCTAAATATTCCCATGTTTATCATGTAGTCAACTTAATATAGTCCTAATGTCCTCAAACAAGTACAAAACAAGTGCTACTATTTCTAAAATGTTTCAATTTTGCATGCCATATGAAGCTACAGACATTAATGTACATAAATACACTAGTTTCATTCATGAATTTGAGCAAGAATTTTTACCTTGTTCTTTTTCTTTAGGTAGTGGCTGTAGAAGATTTTACTGATATCCCATGCCACCATTTTTTTGCACCGAAATAGGTGTAATGTTGTTATGTGACCACTAGATGATGCTGGCAGTGCCCATAAATGAGGCCAATGGGTCAAGTATCATGGTGCAGAAAGGTAAAAATGTAATGCAATGTAATGCAGGTTCTCAGGAGGATACTGTATAGTTAAAAGCAGAAAAGACACGGAGGATCTTTGCATGAACCAGTTACCACATGACAGGACTTTATTTTCTTCATACACTTTTTCTTCATTGTACTAAACAAAAATGAACATAGAAAACTCAGCATTATGCCCTTAAAAGTTACACATATAATAAATAAAACATTAGTAAAATGTATAGTGTTTACAGTGGAGCTATATTTTTATTTTGTCTGTCTTGCACATTTGGTTGCATAGATTTATTAATACACATATTTACTGACTTTATTTTTCTTCTAGATCTACATTGCTATGATTTTTGGTTGCTGTAACACTGCAAATACACCTGTGTGGTATAAAATACATGATTTTTATTAGTAGTTTATGATTTCACTGTCATTGGACTCAGTACCTCCTACATTCTATACACAAGTAATATCAAGTACTTTTGCTGTGTACTTTTGGAGTAATCCAAAGTTTCAAAACATCCCCCTCTCTGATTTTTTCACAAATCACACCCTACATATATAATAGAAATACGAATAACAGCTGTGCTGTGTCTGTCTTATTATAGTTATAGTTATATATCATAGCATAATTTTATGGTTAAATGTGCTTTTTGTGCTCGACCAAATACTGTTGTATGGATGTATCATTGCATTTTAATATACAACGTCGATACCATTAATATTATTGTCTTCTTCATACCCAACAGTCACATGCGTCTTTTTTACTACTGTTGCTCAAACCTTTTGTCATAATGCTTAACAATAAAAATGGTTTACAGCCATAGTTCTTGTAGAATAAAACACATTAATTTTTATCATGTCTTTCATCGTACTAATTGACTTTATAAAATAAAATACACATTTTTATGTTATTTTTGTGTTAGTAGTCATTCCACAACTTTCATTGTGCAGAAAAAAAAAAACGAGTTTCCAAACAGCTTGGCAATTAAAAAAAAGCATAAAGTTTTTATTGTTATAAATTAGAATATACATTTTTCTTGTATTAGTTAAATATGCAAAATAAAATACATGTTTTATGCCATTACACATTAGTAACAACCGAGTAATATGTGAAATCATGTGTGCAGAACTGCTCATACACAATTGCAGAATAGAAAGTTTTCAAGAAGGCATAAAACTGGCATTAGAAAGTAACAACCATTAGACATTACATGCAGAATTCATCTGCATGTAATGCATGAAAACAACTCCTTACTGAGGAGTTGTGGGCTTATCATACCTTTCTATAAATGATAATAGATTAATATTTTTTCACAATATTCACAATCAATTGGTGACTTTTGTCATTTATTATATGAACAATTTATTATATGAAAAATATGAGTCGATTCCAAAGTATCTGTCACTGTTAACCTGGAGATTTTATGAGGTAAATAAATACCATATTCACTTATGTAAGTGGAAAGGAAACCCACCCATTCACAGTCCCTTTACATTATTTTACCAATTATTTCTAGAAAATGAGTGAGAGTGAGAATAATGGATAAAAACAACAAGCCCAAAAGATTGTACATATCTCTGTCGCGTATAATTCTAGCCTTGCTTCTTTTGCTCCCTTTTACTGTTTTTTTTATTCTATCTTTTTATTCATGTACAAGGATGACCTAACTTCACCCCGCTAGTTGTTTTACATGTTGTACCAAATGATTCATTATTTCCTTGTTATGTCTGTGCTTTTAAATAAAGTTTTTTTTTTTTTTTTTTAAAAAAATGACTTCCGACTACGATCGGGAACTGACAGCTTTTAAAGTAGTATTCAATCAAGATATCTTTTTGTAATATTTGCAAAATATTAATTTGAAAATAATATTTACCATTGTTTGTTTTTAATGTTATGTGCGATT
Source organism: Brachirus orientalis (assembly GCA_016785285.1). NCBI lineage: Eukaryota > Metazoa > Chordata > Actinopteri > Pleuronectiformes > Soleidae > Brachirus > Brachirus orientalis. The sequence goes on along the minus strand of JAFBJR010000234.1, from coordinate 2,609,186 downwards.
ATATAATAAAAGTATTTTTTCAGAAAGGGCATGCCATGGGCGTGTTTTCCTATGTGGCTACGGCTGCAGAGGATTCGAGGATTCGCGTGACGTTCACGGAAGTGTCCCAGCGGTTTACGGCCTGTCTCTCCAAACTATGGAAGAAAATAACGGTGGGTTTCATTGATACCTGTTTACTGTCGACGTTTTTGATAAGACTTTAAATTGTAATTTAAAATTGCATTTAAAGTCCGCGTATGTATGCTCACTCACTGAGTGCTCTGTGCTGCTTGTTAGCAGACTGGCTATCAACCGGTTTCAATGTTTTCAACTGCAGAAACGTTGAAAGTGGTTCACACTGTATTAACCTTAGTAAAGCAATGGTTAGTTTTATACAACCCAGCACTGACTGGACGTACGTGTTTAACTTGGGAACCCTGGTCCGTAACTTTGACGTTGTCTCGAACATGGGGTCACACGACTCACTATGTCTGATGTGTTTGCTCTCATTCACCAGTGATGTGTCTTCAAGCTTTCTTCTTCTTGCAGGAGATGGGAATTTGTCTCAGGTTCGTCATGTTGTGCTGATCCTGTCAGGAAAGGGGGGTGTGGGGAAAAGCACCATCACCACACAATTAGCTCTGGCTCTCACACATGCTGGCAACAAGGTGAGAGAAAGAAGACACCCTGTGTCTTATTGACCTGTAAGTGATCTATGTTCAAACAAATTTCCAGAAACACAATCTGAACCTAATCTCACTCAAGTTGTATGGAGTACTGTAAAACTACACTTCACTCACTCATCTTCTACCACTTTATCCTCCACATGAGGGTTGCAGGGTCATTGGAGCCAATCCCAGCTGACATAGGGCGGAAGATGAGGTACACCATTGACAGGTTGCCAGTCCATCACAGGGCCATATAGAGACAGACAGACATCCACTCTCACATTCACTCCTATGGGCAATTTAGTGTCCAATTTCCCTAATCCCTAAATCTGCATGTTAGAAATTTAAGTCAAATTTTAAAATACACTTTGAGTAAAACTCTTTAAGTCTCTAATGTTTACTACACTTATAAAAAGTAACGTTTTCAATAAATACTCTTGCGTATTGGAAGAAAGAGTATTAGTTATTACTGGAAGAAAGAGAGTATTAAATTTCCTCCCTGGTCTTTGACCTGGAAGTAGAAGAAAACATAAAAACTGCAGCACTGTTGCCGGAAATAATATGGTGGCTGCATCTTTCTTCGGACAACACAGCAACCACAAGAGCCATACTTGATCTAATACTACTAAACATACAACACCACAGCAGGATCCAGCTAACTGTCCATTTTGCTGTTTGCTGTTTCTTTTTCTGTGATGTAAGTGAACAGGAAACTGATTCAGTACACACTAGTTTATAGAAAGATAAATACCACATCCATAAAATGAGATTTCTTCAAACCAAACCCGATATTCATTTATATAGTTGCAATACCTGTATCTGAATCTGTTTCTGAAGTCACATTAAACAAAAAACCATTAAAACCTGTCAAATATAGGAAAAAAATTATTACAAATTTGTAACAGAACTCATGTAGAATTGAGATTGTAGAGCTGCAGCTGTGATTGGTCTGTCAATTATTTTTATTTATTTATTTTTATTTTTATTATTTTGTCCAGGGTGTACCACGCCTCTCATCCTATGTCAGGTGGGGTTAGGCACCAGCACCCCCTGTGATCCTCATGTGGAGGATAAAGCGGTAGAAGATGTGTGAGTGACTGTATTGCAATGTTATATCTCCCATGTACTCCATAGATTTGTTTAAGGTTGTGGGTTAAGTTCCGGCTCCGCTAGTCTACGTATCAATGGGCAAGACACTTAATCCCACATTGCTCCTGACGGCTGTGCCGGCAGTGTGTGAATGGAATAACTTATGAAAGATAAGTAATCGAAAAAAGTTGTGTACATAGATGCACTGTGTGAAGGTGTGAGTGAATGGGTGAATGGCAAAAGTGTAGTGTAAAGCAGCTTTGAGTGGTCAACACTAGAAAAATGCTATATAAGTACAAACCATTTACCTTTTCATTTGTTATGATCTCTATTTTTTGGGGAATTTTTTTTAATAATTTGGGTTACTAATACATTTATATATTTCCTTATTTCCTCTGTCTTTTCTTTAAGGTTTGTAGTATTTCCATACTGCCTAAAAGGTTGTGAAATAATATGTGTCTGTCTGTCAAATGTTGTATTCTACCTAAGAAATCTTCACTAAAAAAACTTATACACCACCTACAGGGACGGAGTCAGAAATACATGGCCAATAAATTGATTGGCTCTTCTGCATGTATACTCTGACTCCTCAAAATGTCCGATTGCCTGTCTTAGCAATGGCCTTAGCTCAATTAAACTGTGCATGATCTTAACACAACTAGGCAACAGTAATGTAATGGAATAAAGATTCATTGGGAAAATTAACTGGAGTAAAAGTATGACATTATTTATGTAATGGCCTTTCACTGAAAAACTAAATCAAATCCAAATTTAAGTCAAACCACGATTGCACTGTTGGTGTGAATCTTGCACAGACAAAAGAAACATAATGTCCAATGCAGATAATTGTTTTTTGTGGGGGTTTATTGTCCAAAAGCAAGGAATCCTGTCTGTTTGTCTCTCTTTCTGTATCATCTGACATAATACATGATGCCCACACCATATCCAAACCAATCCAATTAAAAAACAAAAACCTATAAATATGCTAAATAAAACTAGCAATGTAATTAACAAAATATAATCAAAAATCCTATTGCAATGAAAACAAAAATAATTATGTAAATCACAAATTACACTGGCAAACCATTATCTAAATATCTAACAAGTAGCTCTTATAATTTAATTACAAGTATTAAAAGTCAAGTAAAGCACAAATGCTCCTGCAGTAACAAAGTACTTATCAATATCTAACAGTAAATGTGTCAAACCTTTGTTGATCAGGTAGGTATCCTGGACGTTGACCTCTGTGGGCCTAGTATCCCACACATGCTGAATGTCGACCAGCCTGATGTTCACCAGTGTGACTCAGGCTGGGTGCCTGTCTACACTGATAACCAGAAGAGTGTGGCTCTGATGTCCATTGGCTTCCTACTGGCGGACCCAGATGAGGCTGTGGTGTGGAGGGGGCCCAAGAAAACAGGTGTTGCACTTCTGCTCTTTGACAAATTATAATAAATAACATGTGGGCACAACACCAAATGGAAGATTTTTGTGATATGTGTAGCAGTTCCTCAACATAAGTTTTGTGCTGTATGCCTGGCTTTTGAGCTAAAATTTTGTTGTGTATATAGGAATGATTTAGGATTTTGTCATTGTCATTTGTCAAGTGTCAAGACTAAATGTCTTCATATAAAAGGATGAAAAACACATGCTGAAACTCCACACATTCCCTACAGCAGTGAGCAGGATTCAGTGTCACATGACCACTAGTAGGTCTACATGATCTCATGACCTCTCGCTAGCATCCTCCCTGCCACACAGGTAAGCAGTGTGTGGTTATGCTAATATGGAGAAAGCATGGAGGCGTCAGTCCTTGCAACTAAGTAAATTATTTTATTATTTGCTACACAATTTATCTTCACAGCAGAGCATCTAAATGTTTACCCAAAGTTCATTGTGCTACACTGTAGTTCAATTCTTTTTACTTGAATGAAAGAGTTATGAGTTGTTTCCCTAAAATGTTGTTTCCATTGATATAATCTGTAAGCAACAATTAAAATTAAACTAAACAATTAAAAACAAAATTTTAAAGGACATAAACTAATTATCACTTATGTCAAAATCCCCAAAAATAGAGAGATTATTTTTGCCCATATTTCCCATCCCTAGCTGCAACTGGAAACATCAAGAATATGTTCTTAGTTCAGATTTATCCCAACACAAATTTTGTAAACAAAGCAGTAGTAGATAAGTAGCTCCTGTATCCCATCGAGCTAAAAACAGATTTTTTTCTACGGACTGTAGTGTAAAGCAGCTTTGTGGTCATCAAGACTAGAAAAGTGCTATATATATGTACAAACCATTTACCATTTACACTTAAAAAAACTAGAACAGTCACCGTAATCGCTGTAAATGTCCTGTCCTGCAGCTTTGATCGGCCAGTTTGTATCTGATGTAGCGTGGGGAAAACTCGATGTTCTTCTTGTGGATACACCGCCAGGGACATCTGATGAACATTTGGCTGTACTGGAGAACCTCAAAAAGCACAGAGTGGATGGAGCCGTTTTGGTCACCACACCACAGGTATATCTTAGACTTACAGATACAATTGTACAAGCCAGAACTGATTGCTGCCATCATGTGAAACCAGCCTGAAACAGTTGCTCACCCTGACTGCAAACATACTTTGAAGATGATGTAGACTTAAAGATCCTGTAGACTAATTCAGCATTTCTCGTCTTCACACATTATTTAAAGGAGACATAGAATGGTCTTTTTGAACCAAAAATCAAGATTTCTGATGTCTACTTAGACATATAAACTAAACTAAATAACTAACTAAATAAACTAAATAATATTGATGGTCAAAAACCTTATAGTCTCTTCAGATTAAGCCAGTGTATTGCTCATCTCTGACAGCATTTGAACAGGCTCGCTTGTAAACAGCATCATATGGAGCTGAGAAAAACACGCACTCACTCATTCATTTTCTACCACTGCTGACAAACAGAAAAGGCAAATACACATACTGCACTTCAAATGAGGCTGTGATTAGCTGTCGTTAGCTATTGCTATTCTGTACTTTATACAATCATGCTTCAAAAATATTGGTGACCCATTAAGGGAAGTGACAGAGATAGGTAAAAAAAAATAAATTAACCTTTGGTTGTTTCTTTTCTGACATATTCTGTAGATGGCCTTACATATTTACTCACCATCAGATGACATGACAGTTCATTATCAGCTGTTAATAATGATTTCTGTTTTTGTTGCTATCTTCATACCAAGAAGATAGTGAAATCATTGTATTGCCTGAATGTCCAAGTCAGAACCATTATCAATCAGAATGTTTCCCTATATCTTATATGTACTTAGCTGATCTTTTGTTTACTTCAGGCGGTGTCTACAGGAGATGTGAGAAGAGAGATCACATTCTGTAAGAAGACAGGTGTACGAGTCCTAGGCATCATTGAGAACATGAGTGGTTTTGTCTGTCCACACTGCTCTGTGAGTGCACTGCTAATGAAAATGTTAAAATAATCTGCATTTCAGTGTCACATGATGTACAGTTAACTGCCTCTGTCTTGTGTGGGTTGTAAATCCTTTTTATTTCTTAAATTCTCTCTTTTCAGGAATGCAGCAACATATTCTCAAAGGGTGGTGGAGAGGAACTGGCCAAACTGACTGGATCAGTATTTCTAGGTGAGATCAGTGAGAAAGGATTACATGTACTGTCACAGTACACTTTAAACATGCATCCTTCTTCACCCACCACATGATATAGGAGGCATCTTGCATCACTGCCTGCAAAAACCATTGATCTGGATTTCAGTAAAATTTACAGTACTTCCATTAACCAGTGAGACTCAAATCAGTAGTTCTTCTGTCAAACAGGTCAATCATTTAGCATTTTCCCTCAGTGATTATCTGCTTTATGTAGTAATAATGGAAATAATTAATGTGATCCTGAGATAGTGAGAGGCCCAGTGTTTCTGCCAGTATCATATTGCTTTATCATGTAAAGAGGGTTTGATATGTCAGTGTTTCTGATTTTCACTCTGGATTGTCATGAAATATGCCACTTAAAATACTACAAACATTAAAGCATATCTGGTGTGATAATATATAATGTTGTCTACATTTCAGGTTCTGTGCCTTTGGATCCTCTGCTCAGTAGCAGTACAGAGGAGGGAAAAGACTTCACAGAGTTATTTCCCAACAGTCCCACCTTCAGTGCTATCAGCAGTATTTCACAGACTATGCTCAACAGTCTACACACAACTTGAGCATTGACATTAAATTTCTGGATGACTTTTAATTTCAGCACATAGACCTTGTAAAAAAAGTACACAGTGCAGATGCTCATTATTATCTATCATTAAATGTATTTTCTACTATGTACTATGTTTCTACTATGTTATTTTCTACTATTTTTTTCCTTTATCTGCCAAAAATACAATGCAGATTTGTGTGCAGGTTCCTTACTGCTGCAGATACAGTTTGAGGCAGAAAGTGTGAAGACTGTCATTGCAGAGTGTAATAGCAGTATATGAAAAAAATACTTTTGCACTAAATTTGCAAAAGAAGTTTAGTGGTCTTTCATACATGAGGAGCATCAATTGTTGGTTCCCTTCCATTAAAAAAAAATGAAATTATATTTTTAAAGAAAGTAAACTTAACTAATGAAATTGGCCTGCACAAAAATGATGGTACCCCTAGAAAAGATTGGAAATAATTTGACTAAAGGTAAATGTTAAAATAAAGTGTGTCCTATAATTAGCATCACAGATGTCTTTAAACTTGTAATCAGTCAGTCTGCCTATTTAAAGGGTGAAGAGTAGTGACTGTGCGCCTCTCACCCTATGTCAGCTGGACTTAGGCACCAGAGCCCCCCGTGACCCTCGGCAGATAAAGCGGTAGAAAATAAATGAGTGAGTGTGTGAGTATTCACAATGCTGGATGGTATCATGGTGTGTACCAAACTACTCTTCTTAGCTTTCTCTGGTCCATATTCAATGTCTTAGGTGATTAGAAAGAAAACGATAAACAAGCATGTTACAGATAAAGGCTATAAGACCATTTCAAAGCAGCTTGATGTTCCTGTGACTACAGTTGCATATACTATTCAGAAGTGTAAGGTCCACAGGACTGTAGCTAAATCTGTAGATGTGGCCACAAGAATAAAATTAATGACAAATGACAGATAATATGAATAGTAAACAAAGATCCCAGGAGTGAATTTCAAGGTCAAGGTATATCAGTGTCAGATTGCACCATCCATTGTTGTTCAAGCCAAAGTGGACTTCAGGAGGACACCTCTTTTTCAAAAAAGCGAGACTGGAAATTGCCAAAAAGCATAATGACAATGAATTCTAGGAGAGTGTGCTTTGGATTTTTTAGCAAGTCACATAAAAAAAGAACATAGTACCTACTGTAAAACGTGAAGGAAGCTTGTGTACGTTATGTGGCTGCTTGTGGCAACAATTAAATTACAATTAAATCTCAAGGCCTATCAAGGCGTTCTGAGGCCCATCGGATTGTGTCACTTCCTGTTTCCACTGGTGGTGTGTTTCTCCTGCTCTCTACTGCTGGAAAACTTTATATAAAGTTACAATCTAGTCACTGAACTAGCACTTAACTCTCATTTAGTGATAAAGGTACTTGTAATTAATGTAGCATGTTTGCCAGGATGGAGGCGAAGCTTAATGAGGTAGAAACCTGGCTCTGCACCATAAAAGCTAAATCAGTTAGCCAGTCCCCTGTAGCCGGTGCGGACCACATAGCGGTAGCATTAGCTCCCTCAGCAGCAGGGTACAGGGTAGCTAGGTGACTGTCCGTAATAAAAGGCGTAGTGCTAAACAGAAAAGCCCGGTTGACCGGTAGCATTAGCTCCCTCAGCAGCAGGGTACAGGGTAGCTAGGTGACTGTCCGTAATAAAAGGCGTAGTGCTAAACAGAAAAGCCCGGTTGACCACCAACCAGTTCAAACTTCCAACAAGTTTTCCCCACTCAGCGACACACAGGCTGAAGCAAACTCTGGTCATTGGCTCTGTTTTAAGGAATGTGAAAGTAGCGACGCCAGCTACCATAGTGTTTTCCTGGGGCCAGAGCGGTCGACACACTCTTATCTGAAACTGCTGGCTAAAGATAATCGTAAAATCAAAGATAATTACTATTCATGTCGGCAGTAATGACACCCGATTACGCAAATTGGAGGTCACAAAGATTAATGTTAAATCTGTGTGTAGATACGCTGTCAATGTCGGACACCGTAATTTCATCCGAACCTCTTTCTAATGTGACCAGTAAGTATAACTGCATGTCGTCATTCAATCGCTGGCTATCGCGGTGGTGTCCAGAAAACATTACTTTTATAGATAACTGGCTTTTTTTTCTGGAAAAAAACTGGTCTCATGGGGAAACCAGATTTCCTTATTAACTGGATGTGTACCCTAAGCTTTTAAAGTTGCAGTTATTAAGCCCCTTCTTAAAAAAGTTACCCTCAACCCAGATGTTTTAACCAATTATCACCCAATATCAAATCTTCTTTTCATTTCTAAAATACTAGAAAAGACAGTTGTGAATCAGTTATGTGAACATCTGCATAGTAACAGGCTGTTTGAAGATTTCCAGTCAGGATTTAGATTACACCATAGCACAGAAACAGCCCTAGCTAAAGTTACCAATGACCTCCTCTTGGCCTCAGATAATGGTCTAGTCTCTATACTTGTCCTGTTAGATCTTAGTGCTGCATTTGACACCATTGATCATAAGATTCTACTGCAGAGACTGGAGAAGACTTTGGGGATCTCAGGTACTGCCCTCTGCTGGTTTCAGTCATACTTGTCTGATAGATTCCACATGTACATGTGATAATGACTCATTGCAGACAAAAGTTAATTGTGGAGTTCCACAAGGCTCAGTGCTTGGGCCTATACTTTTTACCTTATATATGCTTCCTTTAGAGAACATTATTAGGAAGCACAACATACACTTTCATTGTTATGCAGATGATACACAACTTTGTCAATGAAGCTGGAAGAAATAAATCAGGTTGTTCAACTCCAGGAATGTCTCAAAGACGTTAAGTCCTGGATGACCTGTAACGTCCTTCTTTTAAACTCAGACAAAACTGAGGTTATTATACTCAGCCCTAAACACCTTAGAGATAAACTTTCTGACCATATTGTCACTTTAGATGATATCACCATGGCTGTAAGGAACCTTGGAGTTATTTTTGACCAGGATATATCATTTGACTCACATATTAAACAAATTAAACACCTTTCTTCCACCTGCAGAACATTATGAAAATTAGAAACATTTCATCCTTAAAGGATGCTGAAAGACTAGTTCATGCTTTTGTTATCAAGATTACAATAATTATTATCAAGATTAGATTATTCTAACTCAGTACTATCTAGATGTCCTAATACGTCTGTTAAAACTTTTCAGTTAATTCAAAATATCTTAAAGATCTAGTTTCACCGTTAGTTTGCAGGCTGCAGGATCCAGATCCAGTTTTAATATTACTAATATCACTAACAATAATACTGCTATCATTATTATGCATTAATTAAAGGTCACAATGAATGGTCTTTTTGAACAAAAAATTGAGATTATTCATTTATACTTAGAAAAATTTAATATTTATGGTCAAATCCTCATAGTCTCTTCAGATTAAGCCAGTTTATTGCTGCTCTCTTCCAGCCTCTGAACAGTCACTCTGTGTCTGAGCTAATGCCCGCCCCCCAGAACACTCTTAAATCTCTTGTGATTGGCCAGCTACCAAGTGCATTCCGACTCACTTGTGATTGGCCAGCTACCAGCTGACTGACTGCTCCTCTTCTTCTTCAGGTTATATGTTCATGCCCATGACCAGAAGTAGCTGTTAGGGGAGGGTTCATTGCATGGAAATTGTGCTAGTTACACAACTGAACTTGGCTTTTCAAAACCGCTTACTTGAATGCAGGTAAACAGAGAAGCCCTTCTTTCTCAGAAGTGGCTGAAGTGTTTATTGTGACACTTTAGTGTTGTTTAGATACGAGGACACAGGGACACACCAAAACAGAGAAATTTGATTTTCCAATGAATGTCCTCTTTAAAAGTTCATCAGTATAATTTCTTATCAATAATCTCAACTGCTGCTTTTATAAATGACACACTAGTTCTATAAACATGATATAACTGATTCTAAACTTGATACAACTGTTGTATATTTGCTCCTGGTCTCTCTCTTCTGTCTCTCCCTCACCTCCCTCTTCTCCTTTCTCTCCCCCCTTTCTGTCCCCCATTTTCCTCTCACCCCAACTGGTCGAGGCAGATGACCGCACATCTTTGAGTCTGGTTCTGTCAGAGATTTCTTTCTGTTAAAAGGGAGCTTTGTCTCTCCTCTGACGCCTAGTGCTTGCTCATTGTGTGAACTGTTAGGTTTCTTTTCTCTCTGTAATACTGTAAAGGTTTTGGCCTTACTATGTACAGTGCCTTGAGATAATGTATGTTGTGATTTGGTGCTATACAAATACAACTGAATTGAATTGAAACAAATGTGCTGCCCAATATCAGAAAGCCGAGACAGCTGGAGCAGACACGTTAAGATATCTTGACGTAGTATAAGGTTGTAGATGGGAATGATTCAGGGACTGAACTGCTTTTCAGCCCCCAGTCCAACAGCAAGAGGACACTGATCCATACAGGGCTTTTTTATGGCTGGAGTGAGGTAGAGATGAAGCACAGCCACAGAAAATGGGGGTTAATAAGATGGAGAGATTAACTTTGGAAATTATACTTGTGAGACCCAACATGGGACACACATACCTTTAATGCAAATAGCTGTACAAGGAAAAACACGGAAATTTGCATAATGATTAGAATACAGCTACACATTAAACTCCCACTCCACCAGCAACACACTAAAGGCAATCTTATTATTAAAACAAGAATTACATCCAGAAGAATCCAACCATTTCAAAACAATGAATCCACAGTGCATTAAATTTATCTATATATAGATGTGTATGTCTATGTAAATTTGTGTAATATATCCAGGGGGAGTAAAGACTGCATTCAACAGTTCAATGAACAAATTTTTATAAATAAAAAAGTGGGAAAAAAATTCTTAAGTCCATACACATTTCTTTATACAAACAGATCCTCAAGATTAATGATGCGATGGTGTTGACACATCTATGTGGAAAGAGGAAAAGGGTGTGGCCTTTGGTCAGCTATAAGAAGCCAGGCATCATGACCAGAAATGAGTGGAGGGGAATAAAATCTTCAATTTTGAAACACACACACACACACACAAGACAGACAACTTACTACATTGCACATTGACTATCAAATAGGAACAATTCTACATATTGTTGAGATAAGACCATATTTATAGAGCCATTTAATTCATTGTTTTCCATAGAAATTTTTTTTTAACATTTTCTCCAATTTACACCTTTCAAGTAACATCATGAAGGACAGATCTTGTAGTGGAAATATTTTGGATGTTTATTTCGTGGAGAGAATAAGGGCAACGATAAGCCCATAGAGACCCAAGACCTCTGCAAAAATTAAGATGAGGATCATGCCCACAAAAAGCCTTGGCTGCTGAGCTGTGCCTCTCACGCCTGCATCACCCACAATGCCGATTGCAAAGCCTGCTGCCAGTCCACTGAGCCCCACACTCAGCCCAGCACCCAGGTGAAGGAAACTCCTACAGAAAGAGACAGTGTTAGTCCAGTACTAGGACTATATACACACTATTCTGTCATTTAAAAACACATTAACTCAGCTCCACATAAGCCTTCCGTCCACACTACACTGGCATTTAAATGCAGCTGTTTCAAGTCAGCAGTACTTTCTGAAACTGAGTAGACTTAGCTCCCTGTTATCTACAATTCCGTGCCCAGAATTGCGTGTATAGATGTCATGGTAAAATGATTTAAAGTTAAATACCTAGTTTAATTTTTAACAGAGGAGTCTGGTGTATTTAGCGCAGCACAGCTGAAAGCTGGCGTTCAGGAGCTGCGATTGTGAGCTGCATCCCAACCCCTTCTGCCTTATTTTAGTTTAGTGATTGTCAGACGTCTGTGCTCTGGTTGTTACTTTGGTTGTGTGACATCAGCTACTGGAGCTCAATATACATACAATATAACATTTGAAATTTATTTGACAAAAAAGTAAAAAATGCAAATGATCAATTCAGCTCACTTGTAGAGAGTGACATTCTCTGAGATGTTGTTGGCAATCAGCACTGCTACTACGAGTCCATAAATGGCTATGATTCCTGCCATGACCACAGGTATGATGGACTTCATGATGAGCTCCGGCCTCATCACAGACATGGCAGCAATTCCTGTACCACTCTTAGCTGTGCCATAAGCTGCTCCCAAGGCTGGTGAAAAAAAGAAAAAAGAAACTTGAGTAAAGTCAGGACTTGGTGCTGAATTTTATCCTAAGGAGCACTTTTTTTTCCCCATTGTGCCGTTAAATTTTCAAAATTCTTGCAGCACAATGAAAGAATAACAAATAATGCACTTTTTGTAAAGTGGATAAAAGGAAACAGAACTTTGAAAAATGCTTAATTGAGGCTTTTAATGATTTGTTTCAAACCTTAAAATATAACCGTTGCAAAGAACTTTTTAGGATGGAAAGGAAAACTGTATCTAAAAAGTTCACTCATTCCTTTATTTTCTTCTGCTTTATCCTCCACATGAGGATTGAGGAGGAGCTGACACAGGGCAAAATGCGGGGTCACACCATGGACAGGTCGCATTGTGTTCAAAATATACAATACTAAAGTGGATTTCCAGTGGACATTTTACTTGTGTTCTACTTGCAAATGCAAGTCAAACACTTGCACTGAATAAAGCAAAGTTCATGAAAGCAAATTCGAGGACACACAACTATAAAAGTGTAACAGCCAGGCTTTGGAGTACAACAGAATTTTTTCTTTGGTCACACTGTTGCACCTAAAATTTCCATAGTTTTTCAAACATTTATGCAATGTGTGGTGACAAAAATCAACAAAAGAAATACTGGGGTTGTGGTGATTGACATTACACTCACTACAGTAGACCACACTACACCCCAGTGTAGAATATTTGTAGTCACCCTCACAAACAGGTGGGGACAAATGGGTAAATTGTCCTGGGCCCATGGTAGGGGGGGCCAGAACTAGGCCTCACCATTAAATTATTGGCAATCATCATTTTCAAAAATAGGCCTATTTTTCAAAAAAAATGTGTTACATTAATGACACGTTCTTTTTGACAGAAACTGTTAAGTTTGGTAGCTCTGTCAGAGCCGACACAGAGAAGAGAGAGGTCCAGCAGAACAGCCAGCTAAGGGGTGTTGCTCAGGAGACACTAAGTGACAGAGAAAGAGCTCAGTGTCAGTGATATGGAGGATCCAAGACATTTAAACACACTCTTAAAACAGTTCAAACAGTCCAAACTTTTTGGATTATATTGAGCCTTGCTACAACATCCCCAGGCAAAGATATTTTTCTAATGGAGAAGCTATATGCCAGTGTCAGCGGTAAGCTTTGCCCAAGATATTTGGACATAAATTGTTAGAAGCACTGTTAGCATGCTAAACCTCACAGCACAGTGAACAGATGCAAAGTTTGCACTTCAGAAAGCTATTCTTCATGAATAGGAGTACTGCATATCTCATGTCATGTTTGGTAAGTGGAATATAACGAAAGATAAAGTGCATGTAATGGTGAGGGACAACATAGCTAAAGCAGTGATTAAAAGTGAAGTGCCAAGTTTGTTATGTGTGGCAAACACACTGCAGCTTGCGGTGAATACAGGTGTCCTGTCTCAGTGCAGAGGGGTTCTGTAATCTTATACTGATGTTATATTGCAGGTGAGTTTGGTGTGTCCTTTCAGATTTACTGTGTCAGAGACCCAGGCACATACATATCAACATCCCTGTAATGATTAATAGACTAAAAAGGGTATAGAAGAGGGGAATTTATTTAGAAGAACAAGCATGTGTAAAAGAAGAAGTGGAACAATAACACATCTGAACAATTTCTGTTCCTCTTAAGTCAACATGGAGTCAATTTCACAATTTTGCTTGCATTGAATGAAAACACCAAATCTCATCAGTTACTCAGTGGATCAGGTTTTCAATTTATCTTGATGTTTTGGGCATGTAACTAACAATAAAGTCAATACAAATATTTGATTCAAAAATATGTAATAAAACACTGTTTGTTCCCTACAAAAGAAATAAAATGCTTATAAACATTTTTTATAAAAATAATTTAAAAACATCTAATAATTTTTCTGTAAACCAATGAATCAATGATCAAAAAAAATTATCATACTTTGTGCCTAGTACTCTAATCTACAGTGTCTGTTACAACCACATGATGTGACATGCCAGAACATGAGTTTTTTTTTTTTACTTAGTGCATCCAAAGTGAAATGATCCCATACCTGTGAGAGGGTGTTAGATTGGGAGCAGCCATGTCACTTTATCTGCTGTCTCCTACTGTTCATTGCATGTGCAACTTGCAGCAGAGATGGGTAGAAAAGCAACATGTCTCACTCTGACAAAAGTAAGGATGTTGCTCAGGTTCACAGTGTGAAAATGTGTGATGATGTAACAATGGAATTTGTCAGTGATAAATTTAATTGATTTTTGGTTGTCGAGTAATTGTTGGAGCCCTAATCTTAACAATTCTCAATATGCTGCAAATACATTTCCACAGTCAGTCATAGTATAGGATAGATACAGCTGTTGTCATAAATGTTTTTTTTTGCCATTTCTCAGAGAATATGAATGATAATACAAAAACTTTTCACTCATGATCAGTGGTTAGGTGAAGCCGTTTATTTTAAAACAATTGATTGAAAATAGAAATTGGAGGTGAGATAGAGACTGAGATGGCCAATCCAAAACTTTCACCTTTTTCTACTGTAGCCAATGATGGGTCAACTTGGCCTTGTATTTTGAATTAGTGTCAGGTTGGAACAACTAAGTATGTCCCATGCTCAGCTTCAGGCACAGGGTTGGTCCCTGTGCCTTTGTAGCACACACATCCCCAAAACATCAGCGATCCACCTCTGTGTCTCACAGTAGAAATAAAACATTGCCACATCACTGTGGCAGTTTCAATAACTGTCTGCAATGTCACAACACAAGATTTATTTCCATCCAGTATTGATTTAATTTTTCACCAAGATCTTGTACTGATGATGGGAGAGTTGAACCACTGCGCAAAGCCTTCTCCAGCACATCCTAAAGATTCTCAATGGGGTTAAGGTCTGGACTCTGTGGTAGCAATCCATGTGTGAAAATGTCTCATGCATCCTGAACCACTCTTTCACAATTTGACCCCGATGAATCCTGGCATTGTTATATTGAAATATGCCCATGCCATCAGGGAAGGAAAATCCGTTGATGAACTAACCTGGTCATTCAGTATATTCAAGTAGTCAGCTGACCTCATTCTTTGGGCACATAATGTTGCTGAACCTAGACCTGACACACTGCACCAACCCCAGATCATTGCACTGCCCCCACAGGCTTGTACAGTAGGCACTAGCATGATGGGTGGGTGCATCACTTTATCTGCCTCTCTTCTTACCCTGATGCACCCATCACTCTGGGACACTGTAACTCTGGACTCATCAGAACACATGACCTTCCATTGCTCCAGAGTCCAGTCTTTATGCTCCCTAGCAAATTGAAGCTTTTTTTCCCCCCAATTGGCCTCACTGATTACTGGTTTTCTTCACATTGTGCACATGGAAATACTCTTACTTTCACTATTAAACATAAGTTGACCTGAGTTCTACCGTTGTTTTTCTATAATTTGATTTCACCAAACATTTAAGTAATCCTCTAAGACGATGGTTCCCCACTATCCTTCCAGTTTTTAATGCATTAGAAAGTTCTTGATCCATTTTTAGTGGGTCAAGAACTTCTCCTGTTTTCTCTACTTGATGCATGCCAATCATTTGACCCTTCTCAAAACATCTTTTCCACACCCACAGGATGTATCTTTCCACATGGTTATTTAAGAAATGAGAAGCTACCCATTGCATCAGTTGGGATTAAATAACTTGTTGCCACCTGAAAGATAATCGCCAATGCAGTAATTATCCAATAGGAGGGCTTACCTATTTCCTTAGTTTTGCTTAAATCCGGGTGGTAACTTTTTTTTGGCCAGGCAGTGTATAACAGTGTATATAATATGCAGTGAGTATGTAAAGAACTTTGCAAAAGCTAATAAATTGTGCACATAAACTCTACACATTCGGTGAATGTGTGCAGCAGAAGTCCTCCTCCCCAAACAGTCAGCAGCAGGATTCGGTGTCACATGACCACTAGTAGACTTGCCAGCGCTTTCCCTACTATTAAGGGCAGCAGCGTGGAGAAAACATGGAGACATGAAAATGGCTACTGGATGCATCATTATTAGAACTGAAAGGTGATTGTGGCAGGGGGTAACAGGGTTTAAATTAACTGAACTAATTACAGGTCATCATAAATGTGTTCAAACTTAATTTCTGGAAAAAACTGACAGTCCTAAAAGCTACATAGAGAATATAGTCATAGCATTATTTTGTATTTGACTTAAAAAATGGGGATTTTGTTTATATTAATGACATTTATTTGAAATCATGTATATATATTTTTACAGTACATGATTATCTGGGGCACACTGGGCAAATTTTCCCTTTTTGTATTCGTTTTTTTTTTACAATCCTGGACAGAACTTGAAGTTAGTTCATTTGCATCATTATAGATTATGCTCCACAGAGTAGTTTGTTTTTTGTCTTTAAATAAATACTTGAATACATACGTTTAAAGACAATAAGAGTTGTTTCCTTCAATATTGTGTCCGGTAATAAAATCTGTAAATCAGACAATTAAAATCACATTTTTAAAGGATACTGTCTATATAGCTATATTGTCAAAATAAAAAAGATTATTTTTTGCAAATATTACCCACCCCTAGGAAGTCGTCAGTCACTTTTTAGTAGTGTTTACCTTTTTTTAAAATACCCTAAATGTTTGTATGAATGCAAGGAACAACTTCACCGATATCCTCCAACCCACCAGTTTACAAGGATTTTTACAATGAAGGTGTGTGTGTGTATAATACACACACACACACACACACATATATA